>JASCZW010001317.1:0-176698 GCA_034211315.2 Aedes japonicus | reverse complement strand
GTTAGTGTGCTTACGTGAACTTTGCATTTGCAGGTGGTATTCACTGTATATTCATTTGATGTCCATTCATTCGACACGGTATATCCATCATCCATTCATAAACACAGTATGAGGTGCTTGTTGTAAGTGAAAGTGACCTCGGAATGGGCGTGAGTAACCAGGCATTCTGAAATGGGTCACTGGAACCCAACAGAGCTTCCAAACCCCGGGCTAAACATTTTTGTCGAGTCGACAACAGTTCGTTTAACTGCAAACATTTTTCTTCAATAAAATCACTGTCGGGCGGTGGACGTTGGATTGGACATACACACACATACACACAGTGGCAGAATTTTTTTCCGCAGGCATTCCTTCCGGTACATTTCGGCGTTCATATTTGCGGTAGTGAAAAAAGGTGTCGATTTCATACCGCACTGGCAAATTGCTTGCCAAACCAACACATTTTTCGCAAGAAATCGATTTTTCTGAAATTGGGACACCCTTTCCACGCTTTACGGTGTAAAACTGTGCCTTTGGAAGTTCCCTGTCTGCCAATTTGACGTACGACTCGTCATCCATAATAATGCACATGCCATTTTTGCTCACAACGTCGTCGTACAGCTTCCGAGTCCGAGTTTTCACGGAATCCACCTGAATTTGGCTGCGTTTCGGAAATTTTTGTTTCCGGTACGTCTTCGGTACTTGGTCACAATCGATTTTCGATTTTCTTCCGTAAGACCCCGCATTGTTCCGCTTGAAGTAAACTATTAATGAAGGTTTTCATTTGCTTACACGGCAAGCAACACATTGACACTAAACAGCTGTCAAAGTAAGTCATAGTCTTTTCATAGATAACCTCAAATGTGTACTCATAATTAACGATGCAGTCCTTATCAAAATGAAAATGTTTAATTCTAGTAACAAAAAGGCATTGTACGGGTTCATAGAGGGAATTTTTTTTTTAAATCTTAATTCGCTAACTAGTTGGGTCGTTTGAAAATTACGTAATACATTTTAGCACTTCAAAAGGTTTTTGAACAGAAACTCTGAGACTTATTGCTCTGCCACATTACTCATGGATAATGATTTTCATTGTTACTCATGGATATTGCATGAAATTATCAATTAGTCAGTAGTAAAATAAAATGCTCGATATTACGTACACAATTGGGCCCTGTAGTTTATTGCACAAAGCATTATGAAAACCTGTGAAGTAAACACAACTTTGTGCAGGTCCAATCTAGAGTGCCGCCGTGTCTGTTTTCGCACTTGTGTTTGCACAGAGACGACAGGAGAGAGCGCAATCGTTAATGCCCAGAGAGACGAGATCAAATTCGAAAAGATGTGCGGCTTTGAGCGCATGGCAAAACAAGGGTGCACGGGAGAACAGACAGCGCTTTCACGTCTCTTCGAAATTTAATGTGCTGTCTCGTAGAAATTTGAGTCGCACCTTATCCCTGGTGGCAAGGACAATCATTCTCTATGCCCAGGGAGTCGTAAATTTTTTCTTAAGGTCGGTATCGTGTTCGAAGGAAATTTCTTTTTCTATCCCAAACCCATGTTAAATTCCGTTTACTGAAACGGAAAAGTAAAGAATCGAAAAGAAATTTCTGCAGCAGTATCCACCTGAAAAAAACGAAAAATAAAATTGGAATTTGTAAGGTTTCCACGTAAACTAATGAGAGCCGTCACTTTTACTTTCGGAAAAATGCTCCGCATTTTTGACATTTCGTTTCATGCAGATCAATTGTCAAAATTCCACTAGGTAATATTGACTTTCTACTATCTACTTTTTAAGTCGATACTGGCCTTTAACGGCTTCCTAGACCAGACCGGGAATCGAACCCAGCCACTTCCAGCTTGGTGTTGCTTTGTAACCGTACCTTTACCGACTGAGCTAATGGTATTGGAAAAAATCAAGTTGGAAAAAACAACTTTGTTTGGAGTTAAAACCGTTTGCCATCCCTTTTTTCACGCAGAATAATACTCTCGAACAACACGATTGACACTTTATTGGAGTAGGCCTATAATTTTCTAGGTTTTTCTTAAGTGTAAACTAGTAGCTTTCGATTCACGTGAACTGTAAATGTTAAAAGTGGAAATAAAGAAGTAATTCACAATAAGTTTTTCGCAATCATGTCCACTAGATAGCAAAAATGTGTGTTTTTCCACTAGGGTCAAGTTTTACATTTATGTAATACAACTAAAATATTGAAACGCACAGGCCCACTGTGTAGGTTAACAGAAGATTAAAAAATAAACGGCAATTAAATTATCCATTTGATGAATAATTTAATCAACGAATATTTTCGGATCGTAAGAAAGAAGAAACGGGGCCACCCGTCCATCCATCCATCCACTGTAAGCCCTTTTGTAAATTTACTTTTACTTACACTCAGCATTCAACCACGGTCACGGTTGACACAATAAAATGACATCAACAGCTCTCGACGAGTCAGGGGTTATTCAAAAAAAACAAAAAAAAAGGCATGCTATGAGATAAACAAAAGCACTTCACACTTGTGACGTACTTCGCAGTTTCCACATTGAAACGAAGCATTTCTACTCGACGGAGTGCACCCAAGGAGTCTGGAAGGGTAATTCTCGCACAGCTGGGAAGCATCTCTTCGTCCTTCGGTGGAGCTCATCGTTCGCTCCCTTCGTGTATTTATCACTACACACACACACTCTGTCACATCACATAATTGTACCGCGAAAAAAAACGCGATGGTGGTGGAAACCATTCTGCCGACCGTTTGGCGGGTGGGTTTTGTATGATAATGGAAGCGGTGACCCGAATAATAATTTGGATATGCATGGGGTAGTTGTTTACAGCGTCAAATCAATCAAAATCAACAGATATCTCATCACGAGTCAGTGGTTGCTTAACCAAATATCTTCTACGAAGAATAACAGAAGACCTTCCGAAGTACTTTAATAAATACAATAAACCTCAACTATCTACCAGACTTTTGCGGAACTTGTGGGCTACATATGGGCAAAAGATAACCTGGAGTACTGCCAGCTGAAACATAGTGATGCTGGTTGGCGTAGCCTTCGCAGTGTTGTCAATACGCGACAATAGCAAAGTGAGAGGGCGAAAGGTGAACCAGTTGATCATCATCACCCTTTTTTACTAGACACAAAAAAAAACGAAGTAGATACTACCATTTCGTGGGTTGAATTAAGCGCAAACACCAACCATTTTTACCAGACTATTAAAGCGTTTGATTTTACCATGCCTGTGATTAGATCAACCATGGTGCGGTTCATATTAATATGAGGTCCGTCAAATATACCACAAATGTTGAAGGTTGTATCATAAACGTAGTAAATTTGACTGTAATTTCATGGTAGTTTTGAAAATAGGCATAGTCGGGTAATATGATAGCTTTTACCACAAGATTTTTTTCTGTGTAGCACCAACAACATCCCTACCATTGGTCTAAATCGGTCCAAATCGACTCGCAAGATTTTTTTTTACCTATTTTCTCATGAAGTAACTCTCCATCGCACTGTCTGATTGATTTTGGTTTGTACTCGGCCATGAGCACAACATGATTTAGGAGGAACTGGAGTGGGCACACATCACACGGCAAAAAAGTGATGCTCGCAAGCAGTGCCAGTAAAAATCAATTCATCTGCTCTCAATTGAGCTGGAAATGAAGACAACCTTAACGGACCGACCAATTATCTTCGTGAATTTGAATTTTGAAATAACAGTATTCTCTTGACCACAGCAACCGCTGAGTTTCGAAGTGTTTATTTGATTTTCTTCATTCGTCGATAGATTTTCATTATCGCCTGTGCTGTTGTCAATATCAATATTAATTGTCAATATCAATATTCATAAATAAATCTTCATATAAATGAAGACACAATATTTGTTTCTTTTGGTACAGAGCATGATGTGTATTTTTAAGGCTCAGATCGATATATCGAATGTAATTATGATACTAGATGGTAGGATGACTCTGCAATTGACAATATTCAAAATAATTACTTTGCTTCAATTGAAAGTGACTTTTTACTGTTTGATGATCACTTGCGATTTTAACAAAGTACAAGGGCACCTTAGACAGCAAGTCAGTGTAGATGAATTCTATTTGTTTTAAAAATCTCAGATGAATCCTAAAGGGTTTGAGCTGTTTAGTGGAATGCCTGTAACTAGTAATCATAGGCGTAGCCAGGATTTCGAATAGGGTGGGGCAAGATATTATTATTTTTTTGAGAGAGAGAGAAAGAGAGAGAGAGAAAGAGAGAGAGAGAGAGAGAGAGAGAGAGAGAGAGAGAGAGAGAGAGAGAGAGAGAGAGAGAGAGAATTACACCGTCATCAACCAGCGATTGCACACACTGAATACATAACATTATACCAACAATCAATATGCAACTAGAGATTTGAAATTGGTTCACTTTAGAACCCCATGGTCCGATATACACTTTTCTGTACATATTTGCGCCTTTGTTTGAATTTGTTGTGTTATTTTGACAGAATAATTGAGAGTGTGTTCGTGTAAGTTCTTTATTAGGGGCGCATTATTAAGCTTAGGACCGATGTGCTAGTACTGACTGAGCCAAAAAAAATCGTATTTGTTCGGGAGCTACTGGTCTTAGAGTTAGTCTATGATTATACAACGGACAACACAACGCTCGGTGGACCAGAAGAGTATGGACATTTTCAAGTTCCACATGCTAGAGCAGGAATCGAGCCCTCACTTTGTGACAATTCGCATAAACGACGAGTGGATTATGTTCTCTACGCTTACCCAAAGTACTTTACAATACCCGTCAAATCTTGGCAACAAGATTCAACAATTCTAGGTTTGTTCTGGAATTTAAGGTTTTCTTCATGTTTCAAAATCGAACAGCATTAAATAGCAACCAAGGTAAAATCTAGCAGGTACTGTCATGTGTCGAAATATTCACTTTACAGTCGTGTTGGATTTTTGTATAGGAATACCATCGAGTTTGTTCACAGTTTGTACTGAAAATGTAATTTTCCTCCACGACCCTCTCAACCACACTGAAAATTATGTTCTAATTTTATTACTAATTCGAAGGTAAGACTAACAAATCTATTCGTTGTGTTCGTTGTCAGTAGATTTGTACGTTGCTACCTTCGTTTTCAATGCCACACGCGTAACTGTCTAAAACACGAAGCGTTTATTGGCACAGAAAGAACACTCGTGCATTGTTCGAAAACTATATAAACAACTACGAATATTTTGTTATCAATAAAAAAAACTCTGGTGGTTACATGATTGACTGACAGATCTTCTACATCGACTCAGTATGGTATTGAAAAAAAAGAAAGAAATCAATAAATTAATGATTCCAGCGATGAGCAATACCAACATGTATGAGTACGACTGAAGAGATGCAGCAATTGGTTGATCTGCATGAAATTCATTTCGTGCACTGTACAAAGAAGTGTAATAATAGAATTTCACCAGATGACAAGCATTAAGAATGTTTCATGCATTTTACGAGACATTTGTTCTATGTAAAAAATCTATGTTTACGAACCCAGTGAAAGCTAATTTACGAAAATAAATTTTCAGTTTATATATTGACAGAGCAACACCGCAAAAACACCATTTTTCTCCCATACAAACAGAAAAAAATCTTTGAGGTAGCTCAGCCAATCTTCCGGTCCACCTCTAAGCATATTACTATAAGGTACTGGAAGAGTCTTCCTAGACTGCCTGTCAATATGCAAAATTTGGATGACGTCTGTATTGATTTCCAATGTCCAATGTCCGTCCAATGTATCACAAAACATTGCGATTGATTGAGCGGATTGGAGAAAATGATATCAATGAGATCAAGTCTCCCCCGGTTGATGCTAAGCCAATGAGCCAGGACATCAATAGAAGCATAAAGTTGCCAGAAGGCATGAAATGCATCTACACACTCTTACTTTTACCAAATCCCTAAGGTCCATTAATTATGTCACGCAGTAAGGGGGAGCGGGGGGGTTTGGGAAAATGTGACAATCCATACAAAAAAAATTGAAGGTCCATACAAACAACGTGAAAAGGGGGGGGGGGGGGTAAAAAGTCACTTTTTACGTGACATAATTAATGGACGTTCCCTAAATCGCAATTTTAAATGGATTCGCATAGATTATTCTTAAGCAGCTTCTTTAGGATTGGTACAGTTTTAAAAATTAAAAGTTTACAAAAAAAAAGTTTGCTTCGAGCATCGGCTGTGAAAAGTTGAGTCGATGCTTTATTACGCACTATTTTGCAATCGGCCATGGCACGTTTCGTATTGTTTCGGTTACCTTTAATTCGGCGTTGTGAGTAATCGAGTGAGCACAGAAATATAAACAACAAAAAATGCTTCCTGGTGAGATGTGGGGGTTCGCCGGGCTGGTGGTCTGGAGGTGGGGATCACAATTAATTGTGATCCATAATATTGGTTTGCCATGCTCACCGTACCACCATATCCTGGAGCAAGTAAACCACTAACCCATTTTGTGATTGGCTTGAATAGAACTATTTGTATAAATAGTTCAAAATCAGAAATAGGTATTAATATTTAAAAAATACAGGGGGGTTATATCTAGGATATAACCGCAAGTTAAACGTAGGATCGCGTTGGTGTTTTCTTTCTTATGAAATTTCCTTCCCTTATTTGACATGCATTTGGGCGAGGCACGCGCTGGTTATTGCATTAGTTTGAGATGACCAGTTTTTTTCACCTTGAGAATGTATGCTAGTCCTCTGGTGGTTCACTGTGTAATAACAGCTCATCTGGCAACAACGGAGTAGCAGCCTCGGGTGTTTCATGTTTATAATCTTACTCATGCTCATAGCAACGGATAAAATCTTTGAATAGTTTAAAACAACTGCAGCTTTTCGCTCTGATTAGCATGCTGTCTTGTCTCTGAAATTCGGATATGAGTCGTTTCGTCTCGCCCGTAGGATATCATATGTTAGAAAAAATTTAGTTTTTACTATTTAAAAAAAAATCTCATGGATGTCTATTTTTTGAACATTTTTGCTACATCTTGTCACAAAATCGAGGCAACTTCCCGCTTTTTCATTGAGACAAAGGGGTAATCTATCAAATATTAACACTAAATAATAAAAAATTAAAGCAAACATTAAAATTCTATACATGGATTCAAAAGTTAGGGGGGGGGGCAACGGCCCCCCTCTGCGCCCCTCTGGCTACGCCTATGCTAGTAATTAGAAGAAAAATTAGTATTCTCCATTTTATTCCAACTACCTTTGCTTATCTTCGGCAGATACGCGTATTTCGCCTACAATGTGCAGACTTCTTCAGTGTCTCGTACTAATAACTCGACTTCGAGACACTGTAGAAGTCTGCACATTGTAGGCGAAATACGCGTATCTGTCGAAGATAAGCAAAGGTAGTTGGAATAAAATGGAGAATACTAATTTTTCTTCTAATTTCTAGTTAAATCTCAGATGTCAAAATCAAAGGCGATGAACAAATCAACTCATTATGTTTCTATGACTACTCGTATCTTAATACTCATCAGAGTTTGAGTTTCCAGGACGGAAACTCAAGCTCTGATGAGTATTAAGATACGAGTAGTCATAGAACCATAATGAGTTGAGTTGTTCATCGCCCTTGATTTTGACATCTGAGATTTTCAAAACAAATAGAATTCATCTACACTGACTTGAAACGCATTACTTTGCATATGATAGTAAGTGATAAAAATAGACGCTGCTTGCAAGGAAGGAAAACAACTCTTGGCTCTGACAAGCACGATGCTGTTGCTATTTCAGCTTTATTTCACTTATTTCTTACACTTTTCTCTACTTTTACTATCTGTCAAATCGTGTTGAATGGTTGATATTCAAATATACTTGCCAGATCGAACGTTCGAGAACCTCAACAGAAGACAAACGGGTGCTGTTCGATCGAACGGTCGGGGTAGTTGACGCCGCCGGCTGTGTTTAGGTTGACCCGATTGTTGCCATAATTATTTTTTCTTGTTTTTTCTTTTCTTTTTTCCCCTTCGGCATGGCATCTGCAATATTGCAATCATTCCACATCGTTCAGGGCAAGAAGAAATCGATCCAGCGCTTCGTTATTTTGGAAGATTTTTTACCGTTTTTCTCAAAATCGATTCGCTTCTGCTGTGGAGTAAAAGTGAGTTTTTTTTTTTTTAATGAAGTGAGGTTTCCCAGTTTAAAAGGGAAACCTAGTGTATAATTTAATTCTGTCTATGTAGGGGAGCGCTAAACGCTAAGGCAAGCCATGCTTGTTGATGATTACTTATCGCGAACGTAACCACTTGAATCAGCAAGTCCATGGGATGTCTGCTTTCAGCCCAAAATTTAACATCAGATTGTATATCTTATTAATACTGATTTGACGCTGCGAGGTTGCTACTCCGTGGTTACCATATCAGCTGTTATTACACAGAGATCCAAAAGATGATGCTTGGGACTAGCATACATCCTCAATCTGCAAAAACTGGAGATCCCAAACTAAGGCAATACCAGCGCCGGCCTCGCCCGAATGCAGGTCAAGTAGGGAATGAGTAGACATATGTTGACGTAATACTCGCTTTATTGGAAGCCAAGAACACCTCTGCATTTCCACGAAAAATCACTAAGATGTTGGATAAAATAATTGGGTTCGCAGCGGGATCCGCTTTGGTAAACCGCGAACAAGATATTAACCTATAATCCCGATTTATTCTCTGTACAGAGATACACATTCAAGTTATTCAAATTTTGGCACCGATTTAAACCAACAGTAGGGTTGCTGTTGGTGCCACTCACAAGTTTGAGTGGTTTATTTCAGCAGAATACAAAAATATGTAAAAACATCGAGTTTGAGGACGATTTAAAGTAACAGTAACAGTGAAGGGCCTCACAAGTGTGAGTGGTTAATAGAAACAGAGCTTAAGCTACACAGCGGTAACACATCTACACTACCAGAAATCCCCCTCCCTATAACCTTGAAACAGATAAAATACACTACCAGCTAAGTACCCACCTTTAGCTGTAGAAATGCTTAAGCAGGCCTTGCCATCACCTATAAATACAAATCCTTTTGCTCCTTGGTCAGATAACAAACCTGACTCTGACTTGGCTGATGAGGGAACATCATTCAGTTTTCCAGAAAGTGCTTGACGAAAGCAAAGACGCATCCAATCACTGAAAAACGCTGAACAGAAGCCCTAAATCAGCTTGCCCAGTTCAAGGACTGATGGGAAAAAGGAAAATCCGAATCCTTTTGGTGTTCATAGCACCAACTATACACAGGATTTCCCATCCCTTCAGGGGACATCCAAAACCCCAGTTGTCCTGATTTTAAGAACAGAAGCATCTTCATATTGGCTGTTCTCATTTGATGATATTGTGGAAGGTATCTTAAGAAATTACAGGAGCTTCTAAGTGCGTTGTCTTCGCGTTCTATTATCATCACCTTTGTATGGGTCCCTTCTCATTGTTCAATTCTGGGCAATGAAGAAGCGGACTCGCTTGCAAAAGTGGGCGCTATGGAAGGCGATATTTACGATAGACAATCGCCTTCAATGATTTTTTCCTATTTTTCGTCAACAGTCATTGGTCAGCAGCTGCACCATAAATGGAGTATAGGAGATTTGGGGCGATGGCAACATTCTATCATCCCTATCGAAGAAATCCATCTCTTGGGGGATGGATATGGGTAGAAATTTCATTCGTGTGATGTCCCACCTCATGTCTAAAATTCTTTTTTTGGAATCGGACCAGTACTTTTACAAATACAAATACAAAAGCGAAGAGACGAGCTAGCCCAGGAGGCTAAAACTCTCTTTAATAAAGAAAAAAAAACAACAAATACAAATGTAAATTCTTATTCGGTAGCTGAAAGAACACTACTTTCGGAAAAACTTCTTTGCCTGGTAACGGATATATTTCTGATCCCAGAAACGGACAAACGAATGCGATTTTCACTAAATCGTTTCAGTGGCGTATTGTCAGATATATATAGATTGAAATTAAAGTAGAAGCAAAAATCGATTTTTTAAAATTACGAGAGTAGGGGAGCTCCTTAAAAAACGTAGGGTTAACGGTATATTTGATTCATTAAATTGTCGTTTGTTAATGTTTTGTTCATCGCCATCCAAAACCACTCGATTTTTTTCAATGCATACGTTCTCCCTGTCAGCTCACGTTTTTCAAAAGACTTAAAATAACTTCATTGTGACTCAATCAAGTCACAATAAAGTTTTTTTCAACTAATAATGAAGGCTGTGTGCGGATTGGTAAACCAAGCAGACTCCACCCTTCTATGAGTATTTTCTCAGCGTCTCGTGAACATCTGACGTTTTTGAAATTTAAATTTATTTGCTTCTTGCTCCTTTATCGATTACAATTGACAGAATTATCCATAACTACATTAAAGTGTTTTTATTTAGCGCCAATCTTTTCGAGTAAGTGAAGCTATTGACGGCTGCCATTTATACGATGTGCAAGAATGCAAAGAACGGGTACTATAATGCAATTTACGATTTTTTGCTATTATTGTACAATATTTTCTATGTTACTGTTTTTATTCGCTTTCTCAGTCCAGGGAAATAAAAATAAATAAAGCCTGTCCACGTTAAATTTCGGACACTTTTCTTTCAATGTAGATTTTGAATTATTTCACGGATCGCTGAAACGTTTCACTTATATGCCAGCTAAAATTCTCCACTTTATTTCGTGATACAACGTATTTACATTTAGTAAAATGGCGTCGAACTGGTTTTTTATACCGTCATGCAAAGGAACGCTGTTGTCGAGCATTTCCGGACAAAGAAGGTGTCCAAGTACCCGAAGACGTTTTTGATTTGGCATGCAATATGTAGTTGTGGTCGAAAATCTCAAAGTTTCGTGTATACCTGCACTATCAATAAGAATGTGTACGAGAAAGAATGTCTGCAAAAGCGGTTGCTGCCGTTTTATCAGAAGCTTCGATTCTCCAACTCTAATTTGGCCTGCTTTGCCTCTTGTCACTATGCAAAATCCGTCCTGGAATGGTATAAGCTGCAAGAGTTCAAATACGTGCCAAACATAGTCAATCCACCAAACTGTCCAGAACTTCATCCAATAGAAAAGTACTGGGCTCTAGTTAAGCGGAAACAGCGGAATTTCACAGAAAAAAGGATTAGCATCTTAATCAACTGTTAATGCAGATAAACAATCGGTTTTGCTGATTATGCGTAAATTGTTTTTGCTGCTATTATTTTGGTGTCTGAAATTAAACGTGGACAGGCTTTAATTCACATTGTCCGACATTTCTCCCGTTTCTTATGACCGTTTTAATGGAGTTTCCTGCAGATTGTTTTGGTAGACTGTTCCAACTTCAATAATCTGAATACTCCGTGCAGTTTCAGAGTCTTCTTGAGACATGATTAAATACTTATAAGAAATTTAAATCATACGAAATTTTTTGCTCGGGTCGCAAAGGGATGTAAATATTTCCTTTATTCATAGCATCGCCACGCAAAGTGGATATAAAGACGAGGATTTACTACAGCCTCCGCTGCAACCATTATTCTTTAACGCTCCTGGATGTTTCTTTGTCTTCCCACCTAATAGGCAGGGTGGGAGCAGCTGGATGGGTGGTAAATAATGTTATTTGCACTGGGATTCGGCTCGGTTAGATTGTAGCCGAGGCGGAAACATCTAACTGGGTCAAGACCTCGAGCGATTTGTTTGAGGTATTAAGGCAAGGCATTCTGTCGCTGAGATTACACGGAGCTTTGGGACTTCTCGAGGAGGATAATTCATTAGGGAACTGGGCTGGCGTTGTTTGTCAGCTGTTTTGGGTATAAAGTTACGTTACATTTGATGTGGTCGATTATCAAGAATCTGCTAATTGATGTGGCAAATTGAAACGTCGGAATCACTGTGAGGTCGTAACCCAGAAATCTGTATTAACTAACGAAAAACCAACTCGTATATTTCGTTATCACTACACACCTCTCGTCACGGCAATACAAGTAGACGAAATTGTTTAGCAAACATTTAATACTCCCATCTTAAAATTGAATAAACAAACCGTTCTTCGCATTCGAGTTGTACTTGGGAAAAGTTTACATTAAACTGAAGTCTTCATCGAGCGCAACAAACATCAGCTCTCGCTGTCGGTTGTTTACCTGTTTACTCGCGTTCTACAAAAAAAAAAACAAATCCTCTGCATTCAATCGATTCGCCCGCATTCGAATTAAATTGCTTTCAAAAGGAAGCGTTAGAAGTGAATTAGTGGTATTCAACGAGCATATCCAGGAATCGGTAGCATGAAAAGCAAATCCAAAGCGGCTAATTTGCTGCTTCCATCGCAAAACCTAATTCCTGTGTCTATCCGTGCCAGACAACGACCGGCATCCGAGTGCTTTGCAGGCTTTTGTAACGAGCTTAAGCTATTAATTCTACAACGGCCAAACACATGGTGTGGTTGTATTTTCAAGGCCAGCTATAGTGAAAGAGGATGCCCGAATCCCGGTGGTCGTCATCGCTCGATTGATTACTCAATTAATTTCGATTGATGGAAAACAGTCTACCATCAAACCATCAAGAGTATGGCGAGGAAATAAAACGAAGAATATTGTGGAGTATCTCAAATGGTTTTGGTTTTTCTAATTGCAACCTTAGGGCAACTCGCTGGTGGTCTATTTTTGGTCGGAATTTGTACCATATTTCCCATTAAGAAAGGTTAGTCTAACATTAGTCTAACGTTAGTCGAACTCGTTAGACTGTTCGTCGATTGTTAAACATCTGTTAGACACATCTGACACATGATGTTAGACGTTACTCGTGCTCATATTTAACCAGTTAGTCTAACGTTAGACTAACGTTAGGATTAATTTTACACTCTGTTATTAAACATAAAACTAGGCACTTTAGGCAATACTGGCAGAGTGAAAACAAACGACCATAAAAATTTGATTACTAACCTTTTTTAAGCAACATCCAGCAGCATTAAGGTGAAACTGGAGGGAGTCCTTTCTCCATATGAACTATAGGTTAGGTTAATTATCACTTCACGTTTTTAAACCTGAAAATCACATACAAAACATAAGAAACAACGTTCAAATTGTAGGTCCACAGGGGGAAAGTCTATCAACGCCGGTGTAATTCATCCGACTCACGTGCTACAAATCGGATCCGTATGATACCACCCCGTTTACACCACTCCTGAGAGCAGCGAAGCTCTTTTCGGATCGGCGGACGGGCATTGCCGTTAACCATCATAGCGTCTTCCCGAGCGTAGAACTCGTCCGAGCGCTGAAATCCATCCGAGCCCTGGAATCCATTGAGCGCAGAAATTCCTCCGAATGCTGAAATCCGTCGCATCAACATCTCTTCCAGCTAAAACCTCCCAACGATCTTCGGTTTCGGATCCGCTAAACTATCACCATCACACACGCAAATTACCATCACACATCTACACGCCACTAACTAGTAGGGAACCTGGATTGTATTTAGTAAGGGAAGAACTCACCATAGCAATCAAGACGATTCACAAAGGACACACTCACCTACACACTGAAAGGAGACAGATTAGGGAATTGTGAGGCTTGGGAAAACCTTGGAGGTGGATTCTGCTTGTCTGGGAAAAACATCGAGTCGGGCAAATAAATTGGGGATTCTTGACAGACGACCTTCGTCGTCTGGCGTATAAGCCGGAATTTTGGGAACCTTAGCAGGATCCTCCTTAGAGAAGTTTGTTGGGAGAGTGAAACGGAAACAAACAAGAAAGTCCATTTCGGAGCCAGGATTACCTATCCCATCCTTTAAATGATGGGATGATGACGCCTTGAAATCGATTTTCAATGGCGAAAATCCCAACAATCATGGACTAGTTCAGGAAAAACCAACACGGCTTCAAATAGCATCGCTCCAGTTGCTTCCGAGAAGTCTGCCGAAGGACTGCGAAGCAGCTGAGGAGTGGCCAATTTTCAACAGGGCCTACGAGCAAGCGAACTTGTCGTGTGATTTTACCAATGCGGAGAACTTGGTTCGGCTACAAGAAGTGTGGAAAGGTTGGCCATTGGAAACTGTACGGAACTCATTGCTGCCGTTGGTCATCGAGAAACCTACGGATGATATTCCGGAACCCGAAAATCCTATCGACAAGGATGGCGATGAAAATCCAACAGCTGGAAGGACCAAAGCTCGGAGAGTTTGGAATCCGTGGGCATGTTTGGGAACGCCGTAGAAGATTAATGGATCATCTGACGCAGTGTATAGTCGAGAAGCAGCCGTCATATTACGCCATGGAGTGGGTAGACTACAAACGCCATGCTAGAATTGTTGACTTGGAGACGTTCGGCACGTTCATGGAGAGTTTGGTGGAAAAGGCGTTGGAAGCGACTTTCAAAAAGGTAAAGTTGGACGGAAATGCGAAAAGGAAAGAGAAGTCGTAGGTGAAGGCTTTCGTCCACTCTACAGACGAAGGGAGTGAAGACACCTAGCAAAGCAGCCATATGAACAACATCCGAAGTCGTCAAATTCGATTGCGAATGACCTATAACGTGGAAGATTGTCAGGTGCTGTTCAGGATGGCTCCTGTGACGTTGTACAACGGCAAGACGAGAGTGGATGCGCTCAGGGTCGTCGATAACGATTGTGGATAGTGAATTGATGGAGGCGATAGGAGCCAATGGTCCGGTAGAACCATTGGTTTCCGCCAGAGATTCGTCGAACCGCTACAGCTTGATCGAAGTTCGAACAGTGCACAAGCTTGTATAGCAATTGGATTCCCGGAAGCTGAAGGAGCTGTTCGAGTATCTCCAGGGCGTTCAGATTTCCAGCTACAGAGTAGCAGCATCGAAGGTGATAAGAATCGACAACGCACACCTGATCGCACCATTGGCCTCCCGAGTTGGAGATTCTGATGAACCGGTTTCAGCTCGTTGCTATCTCGGCTGGACGGTGTATGGCCCCCTCGCCCGAATATCTTCACCAGTATCCACTTTCTGGGATGTCATTGTTGTGCCTGCGAGGAGTGTAGCATGGCAGATAGAAAACTGGATGATACGTTGAAGCAGCATTCTCAGGTGAAAGAGGTCAGATCATCGGTGAATCGAATGGAGTCAAGGGAAGACCGCAGAGTGTGTAAAATTCTAAAGAGGACTACCAAGGAAGTTGGCGACAGGTTCGAATCACCAGCTAGCTGCAAAAACGAATGGTAAAGTGTGGTATCTGCCTCTCGATTACGTCATCAACCCGAAGATACCGGTTAAGGAGCGATTAGTCTAGGACGCGGCAGCAAAAACGATCGGAGTATCATTGAACGATATGCTGTTGAAAGGATGGGACATGGTCACAGCGTTGCCAGGAGGTGGTATTCGAGAGATGTTTCACCAAGCGAACGTTCGGCAGAAAGACCGGTTTGTGTTCCTGGATCCAAATGGAGAGGTCGACATATACGTGATGGACGTGGTGATCTTTGGTGCAAGTTGCTCACATTGCTCCGCTCGTTAAGAATTTGAACGCACGAGAATACACCGAACAGTACCCAGTGGCTTCAGATGCTATCGTCCGGAAGCATTACGTCGATGACTACTTCGACGGCGCAGACACTGAAATAGAAGCAGTCAAGCTTGCGACGGATATCCGGAAAGTGCATGCAACCGGTAGTTTCGAGATATAAAACTGGGTCAGCTACTCGGGGGTAGTCCTTCAAGATTTTGGACAGACGAAATGCGTAGCAAAACCACTAGAAGTAGATAAGTCCTGTGAAACCGAGCGAGTTTTTTGGGAATGTAGTGAGACCCGGAAGGAGATAAATTCATCTTCTCGACAGAGATACGGTAAATACTTTAGCCCTACATTCGGGAAGGTGCTTGGCCTACGTTAGGTTTGAGCACGGTGAAGTCGTTTACTGTACATTTATCGAGTGAAGGTGGCACCATTGCAGTACCTGTCTACACCGCGTATTGAGCTATCGACTGCTGTTCTGAGTACGCGACTCACGGAGGCAAACGTATCTATTGTGGGTAGATCTTAAGTCACGGGCGTGCGACCGTGTGGCATTTTCTCCACTCAACCATCTAGCATTGAATCTTCAAGAGCAATCCAGTTGAGAACTAGCTTTTCTTTCACTCCACCTAGCCTAAGGGGATCAGCCAACTCGGTCTCAATCAACGTGACGCAAGCCCCTTCGTCAAGGAATGCAAGTACAGGCAGCGATCTTTCTACGCAGTGAATCATAATTGGAACCATCCGGAACATCATTGTACCGCTGGGCTTGTTGAGTGCGAGCATGGCCACCACTGTTGTGGCCGGATGGATCAGCGGATTATGGTGTTGCATCGAATCTTTAATCGACATTGTCCACTATGCTCGTTCAGGCAGATCTTGCCCAATCTCCATGTGGTGACGATCTTCATTCGATCTGCAATGGACAAGTTTTTGAAGTCCTGGCAGAATCTTAGCCGATGATCATCTCATTGGCACACTCTACACGGCTTCTGTTTCTTCCGATCGTTCCGTCCGTGTGGCTGTATAGAGCTGGTTTCTCCTTCTGCTTGGCTTTTCCGTTTGTCCGGCTTGTTCTGCTTCAGTGTCCGGCTTGTAATCGTAGAAGACGTTCTTGGAGATGAAATCCGTAAACGTTCGCAGATTCACTTCCCTTTTCTTCCGTTTGTAGTGCAACCATTGTCGCTTTTCTCCGTCCAGAAGCTTGTTGACCAAATCCTTAATCAGGATTGGATTCACAACACGAAGCGTAAGCTCGGCTGCTTTCAAATATTCACGGAGCTGTTCTACTGCAGCACGAAGCACCGTAATTATCTTGAAAACCGATTTGGGAAGGAGAAGTTGTCCACGAACTGATTCGAGTGCAGCACGCTTTAAGCTTTCTTGGAATCTCACAATGTTCTCTACGTCCTAGTAGCCACAAGTTTCCTCATGAGCCCATTCCTGGCGCTTAACTGAGCTTTACTCGGCCCGGCATACTGGTGCCCATGCCGGTTTTGGGAGCTGATCTGACTTTTCATATCGTCGTCTTCTTCATAGACCCTGAACGTCCTGGGATCCTGATTTCTCAATCTTATACTTAGACTTTTCACCGACTTCCACCTTTTCCATCTGCTTTTACAGCTTGAAGATCTTCTCGCGATGTTCGGCTTCCATCGCCTTCATTTGCTCGAAGTGCTCATGTTTGTCCCGCAGTTCCTTATCGCATAGGATCCTTTTTTCCTCCATTTCCTTTTCGCGCGACTCCTTGACGGCTTCTTACTGCTGTTCGCGTTGGTTCCTCTCAAAGCGCACTTGTTTTTCCCGCAGAGCAGTATTGATTTCGACCTCCTTCTTTTTTATTAGCCACTCAGCCTCCATCTTTTCCTCCTTATGCTTCATTTCCGCTTCTATAGTTTTCAGCATCACGGTGATGGCTGGAGTGATGGGAGAGGAATTATTCTTTTCTAGATTCTTCTTTAGCTACTTCAAAAGTGCTGCAAAAAATATAGTATCCGGACAATCGCTGTGAACAATTCTATCAATAGTGCATACTACAGATTCTATTCTATGGTTACCATACATTTAATTGTGAACCTAACAAATTTTTTTTCGCGTGTGTTTGACGCTACACAGAAAAAAATCTTGTAGTAAAAACTACCATTTCACCCGACTATGCCTATCTTTAAAACTACCATGAAATTTCAGTCCGATTTACTACGTTTATGGTAAAACCTTCAACATTTTTAGTATATTTGACAGACCTCATATTGATATAAACAGCACCTTGGTTGATCTAATTGCAGGCATGGTAAAATAAAACGCATTTATTGTCAGCTGAAAATTGTTGGTGATTGCGCTTAATTTAACCCTCGAAATGGTAGTTTCTACTGCGGCTTTTTTTTGCGTGTACGCCTATCATATCATACACTCAAAAAAATCGACATATTGTTTCCACGTGAAACGCACGTAATTTTCATCCAATGCTAAAACCAGTCATAAATACATGGAATTCGCGTAAGTGATTCGCGATTTCCACGTAAATCTATATTCTACGTGAAAATCACATAATTGTTACGTGATTTTTTACGTTCAATTCACTGACTCGTAATGTTCACCTGATTTTACTGATGAAGATTTGGTTACGTGTTCAGGTGAAAGTTACGTGCGATTTCACGTGGAAACAACGTGTCTATTTTTTTGAGTGTATGAGATTGTATTATTTGCTAACTGAAGCCAACGACGAGGGGATCCTTGATGAACGCATCTATGACCCTCCGAATACCCATAAAACAGAAGAGGTCAGTCAATTTGTGCCATTTGCCCGAGCATTGAGAAAACTGCTGTGTTTCAAAGAAAGCTGGCTAGTCCATTGCTAAGAAAGTTCATCGTAAACTTTCTACTAATTCCAAATTCTTCGGCAGCGATGGAGCGAGTTTTCTCGCAATACAATCTGAATAAGACTGAAATTCGGAATCGCCTGAGTACGGCCACCATGGATACCATCCTACGATCCAAGTGTTACATCAATGGAAAAGGAGGAGTTGTTCAGCTTATATTACCATTACAACTAAAATTTAAATTCAACAAATTTATGTACATATATCGTATATATGAATATATCATACATATATATAAAATAAACATCGCATGATTTATTATCATGTCAATACTAGCATGTCAGAAGGGCTTAAGTGCAATGACCGATTTCCCCCGAGAACATGATCTCTCGTATACTAATCCGTTTTCCTGTAGAAATAAGATTCGTTTTGTTCTAGTGTGATGTAGGGAAACCGAAAAAGCCTTATTTAAAAGACCGTAAATGTGTTTTGATCAATATATTTTTGTTTGATTTTGCATTTCATTCATTCCAGTATAAAAAATAAGTGCATTAGCATTCAGGCACCTGAAAAGTTTCCATTCTACTTTTAAAGATTGGACACGGAAAAAATGCGACACTTTGTTTTGGGTGTAACTTTTTATCGCGTGGGTAAAAATTAATGAAATTTTGGGTAATACTAGATTATGAGAGTTATGTGTGCTAAATTTTATCGCGATCTGTCAAGTAGTTTTCAAGATGCATTCGAAACAAGAAGAGCTACGCCAGCTACGGTGATCGATAATCCTGATCAGTCGCACAGATGGATCGGTAAACGGCTTGGAATCCGCCATTCCATCGTGTCTCGCGTTGTGAAGATGTTCCAGAAGACAAAGACCATCGAGGGGCGCGCTGGAAGCGGCCGAAACCCGAAAACGGAATACCCAGAGAAGGCGCGGAAGATAAGGCAGTACTTTAACAATAACCCAAACCTTTCCACCCGAGACGTGGCCAAAAAGGTCAATTCGTCGAAGTGGATTGTCCAGCAGACCATGAAGCGGGCTTGGCTAGATGTTTTTAAGGTCAGGAAGGCGCCAAACCGGACTGACAAGCAAAACACGGTGGCCAAATTGCGTGCGCGCAAGCTGTACCGTGAGTGGCTGGTCAAGCCAGGCTGTCTCGTCATGGACGACGAGACATATATCAAGGCGGACACCAAACAAATCCCCGGCCTCGAGTTTTTTGTCGGTACGTCCCGCATGGAGGTTCCGGAAGAGAAAAATGGACAAATTCGTGAAGAAGTACCTGTTGTGGCAGGCGATCTGCGAGTGCGGACGGTACAGTAAGCCGTTCGTTACAATGGGCACCATAAACGGGCAGATTTATCGAGCGGAATGCTTGCAGAAGCGCTTGCTGCCCTTCCTCCGCTCTCACCGTGGTCCCACGCTGTTCTGGCCGAATCTCGCTTCGCACCTTTACGCCAAGCCTGTAATGGATTGGCACGAAGCTAAGGGCGTTAATGTGGTCCCGGAGGAGGCGAACCCGCCAAATACACCAGAACTTCGTCCGATCGAAAAGTTTTGGGCGATAATGAAGAAGAAGTTGAAGAAAAGCGGAAAAACATTCAAAACCGATGAAGCTTTGAAGAAAAACTGGGAGAAATTGTGTAAGGAATATGGACAAAGCTGCGCCCAAGATCTCATGAGCAGTGTTAAGAGAAATGTACGAGCATTCAGCTTGGGGGAGGAAATTCAATAAATAAATTATCCAAAACATACACACTCAGATTATTTTACAGAAATCTGTAAAGTTTTACCGAAATCTCAACAGCTGAACGTTCGGTAATCCAATTTTACGGATTTCGGTAAATTTTTACCGAAATCCGGTAATTTTTTTTACAGATATCTGTAAAATTTCACCGAAATCCGTAAAATCGGATTACCGAACGTTCAGTTGTTGAGAAATCGGTAAAACTTTACAGATTTCTTAAAAAAAATCTAAGTGTGTAGCTAATATATAGTTATTTAATCCCTGATAATTTGAGCAGCCCAAGTAGCACCGAAAAACATAAATATAAAGGATATATTTGCCTTGTGTCATGGTGTAGATCTATAAAAGTACAATTTGACTAGTTTAGTCATGTAGATGTACGTTTTATGCAATTTGAATCTAGATTTACTTATGACTAATTGATTTGTCATACATGTGTTTGATGTTTTTAAACTTGGACATGTTTGTTTACATCTGACATCTTGCCTGTTTCGTATTATGTTGTAGAAATGTAGCAATACAAGTCTTTCGTATTTTAAGAAACAAACATATCCGTGAAATGGCAAATGCTAACGCAATTTGTCAGGTATGTTTTGTTTGTGTCGTTTTGGACGTCTAATGACCGTTTCTGTACTTTTAAATAAGACTAAGAACACTCAAATATCTATTTATATCACATTTATGTATACCGCATTCATGAACAACTCAGTTATGCCAGTATGATGAAAAAAAAATTATGTTTGGGTTGGGAAAAATTAATGTTGATTATACCTAGTATGATGACGTTTTAGCTAATATTGAAGAGTAATCGACCAATCGTCAAATTCAAATCAGTCCATTTAATTTAAACGCTTACGCCTGAGTTCTCATATGTTAAGATGAGTTACTATGTCACATATCACATTGGCGCTAGTTTAAATAATGGTGGCTTAAGAGGATTCTAATTGACCCATTTCTAAAATGTTGAAATGGTCGAGTGGTAAAAAGACCGGTCTAGTTAGCTTAGAGTTCATGGTTCACACCTAGTTCATGAATTCCTTTTTGAAAACCGACAATAATTTGTTTTACTGAAGCCCAATATATTTTTGTTTATGACCAACTTAATGACGAACTTTTATTATGTTTCATAGGCTCCACCTTCTGCGCTGTTTCAGTTCTTTAGTAGTATCCTAGAAAGTTTGCAATCACCGAAATGGCAACATCATTATTTGTCACATTATAGCAAAAATTCATACAGTTAAACAATTCGTGTTACTTGGGAGTATCCGATTTAAAATGAATTTTTGGTGATCATTTTTGTGTGTCTCATTTTTTCCGAGTCCAGTCTTTACAACATTATGTTTGAAGTAAAGATTTTGTCAAGATTTTCAGCGGTTAAATACAGATAATAAATTTTTTTTTGGCAAAACTTCAAGATGGGAACGAAAAATAATATGGCAACCCTGATCTGGAGTGCCACAAGGTTCTCATCTTGGACCATTTTATTGGGTTTGTCAACGATGTAGAGCTGACTTTTAATCATTCGAATGTTTTAATATATGCTGACGACATGAAACTTTCTTTTAAATATGTAAAGCATCTGATTTGATGATATTTCAACACGAAATCGATAAATTTCATACCTGATGAACGAAAAAAATAATAGAACTTAAGGTAAAAAATGTCATTCTATTTCATTTTCAAGAAAGCGCGTTATAGGGCAGGAAGTAGTAACTATTGGCCAGAAGCCAGTTGAAAGACGCGGTCATATTGAATACCTAGGTGTTACACTTGACTCCAAGTTATTCTTTGTCGAGTTAAAATAACATTACAAGGCATACAAGGCAACCAACATGCTCGGTATTATCAAGAGGTTAAGTTTTCACTTCAAGGATCACTACCAGTCTTGGTAAAAGCCATGCTCATTAGATTCAAAAGCGTGGATTTTAAGGCAACATAACAATGACCACCTATAAGTCCCATGCGAAAATCAAATGATAACTCACGACAATAAACGTAACCAGAAGAATGAACGTTCAATTTTCGAAATGCTTTGATATTCATTTATGTAAACAAGTTCATTTTCAAATCGAATTTCGAAGTGTCAGAAATGAAATTCAATCAGCCACAATGAATATCAATTACCCGTCGGGATCGGAAAAATGCAAGGGCAGCCCAGTCCAGGGTATTCTTGCACAACATTGCTAGCATCTATTCCTCTGAGACGATGATGACGGCCCTGGTTGTTCCATGTTTGGATTAGGATTCAAAATCACTTAATAATAAAAAATCACCACAAGAGATGTTATTCATATTTCATCAAATGAAATTCATGCTTACCGATTAATAATCAAAACAACAGGGACAGCAGATTTTTGACCCGCCCATAGAGCCGACTTCATTCATTGCAGCAAACAAAATTCAGTTGGTATAGAAGTAACAGCGGTAACCATGAAAACCGGGAAAGTAAACATCATCATTACACTGGAATAAAACCATTTTCGCTTCTAATAGATATTTTATGAAAATTCAAGGCACTGATCACTACACAATCAAAACATTGTACATTGCATATGTTAGAGCCATCCTTGATAGCACACTCTGGTCTCCATATCATGATTCACATGTAAATAGTTATGAATCAATACAAAAACAGTTTTTGTTATTTGCTTTACGGAAGTTACGAAATTAATTTAGAGATACTTAAAAAACGAAGAGCGTTTGCAATTGTAGCCTTTATAAATTATGTTATTGCGCAAAGAGTATACATTCCGGTGATTCTAAAAAAAATGAACTTTTATGCTTCTATTCGCGGAAATAGAAACTTGTTTTATATCAACAATCATAGAACAGCCTATGCCAAAAAAACGGGCATTTAAATAGAATTGTGTCATGCTGTAACACATACTGTGAAATAATTAATATTACTATGCTATTAAAGCTTTTATAAAAAATACTCGAAAACAGTTAATCAAAATGAGTTTTTACTAACTGAGTTGAGTTTTTGTAACTTTTTTTCAACTGATGATGAACCAAAACACCTTGAATTTGTTTTACTTACAATCGCAATGAAAACTAAATCGAACCTCAAAAGTTAGATTTAAAAATTTAAGCTTTTTGCGTGTCATTCAATTTTATCGTGGACACCCTTTATTAGGAACATTATGATGGACAATTGCAAGCATTGTTGATGACGTTTTGCGTCCAGTGTCGTCATTTATCCACAAAGCTTAACTTCAAATAACCAGCAAATAGCAGATGAAACTGATATTTCTCTCGTCACAATCGTATGCCAGGTAGGGTAGAGCACTACTTCGGCTGGGGGCAATTCAAGTTATTCATCACAATTACTCTACCATATTTGTTTATTATGAATTGTTTTTATATGGTAAGTGTTTGTGTGACGCTACGCATAGCATATCATATGAGATTGCATATTTTCCTGACTGAAGCCAACGATGAGGGGATCCTTGATGAACGCACCTATTACCCTCCGAATTCCCATAAAACAAAAGAGGTCAGTCAATTTGTGCCCCTGTCAACATTTGCCCTCTGATGAACGGGACACTCATAAACCGATCCATAGATTCGGTAAAGCTTTTGTTGCGACAAACCCCATTCAGTCCCAGCGCAGGGAAAATGGGACTCTGGTCGTTGAAGTGAAACGCTGACTGCCACTACCCGGCGCAAGATAATGGCATTCCAAAACCACACTGGAAAGGGGGACAACTCGGGGGAGCAATAAGCTCTTTCATACTGATTTGATTAAGTTTGTTTGTGATGTTGTCTTTGGCTCGTCGCAAAAGGGGAAACATGCCCCGGAAGATGGAAGGATCAAATTTGAAGAACATATTGACACAAAACTCCTGTTTAAGGGGGCGGCAGTGGCCCACTTTGAGGTTTGTGAAAATTCCAAAAACGGGCGCCATCACCAAAAGCTTCGGTGAAGGCCTAATAGGTTCGATGTGGGGTGGGATTTGCCACCAAAGGGATCATTCCGAAGATTGTTAGTTGCTCTTAAATTCAAAGCGTTAAGTGAATTCGACTTGGAGAGTTTTGTCGATGGTCACGTGCCTGGCTGGGTTAATTAAATGAAAACCTTATCCGAAGTGGTTGACAGCTACAATAATAAATTATTTTCTGCTTAATTTCACAGGTTGACGGTGCTGGCGGTGGTGACGGGAATTTTCCAGTACGACCGGTCCATCCGATGCATAGAGCTGCTATGGTACTTCCAAATCGGTTACATTTCCATTTTAAGTTGTAAGTAGAGCACAACACGATTTCTGGATGACGATTGAGACTTTTCGAATTTCAGGTTGCATTCTATTAGAAATTGCCATTTGCATTGTTGCGATGCGAGGAAGCATCCTGGACATGGAGCCTCGAGCCATCATGCCCTATTTGTTGTACACCCGAGTGTTAGTCATGATCGTGGACCTCACTTGGTTGATCCTGGGTGCAATCTGGTTGAAGGACCACTACTTCGAGTGTCCCATCCAGGAACCGAAGGGAACGATGATTGCGGTGGTCATCTGCAACCTGTTGGTAATCTTCAGCATGTTCACCACCATCTGGTGCACATTCGACCCGGCCGGTCGGTCCTGGGTCAAGATGAAAAAATACCAACGATCGATGCGGGAATCGGAGTCCCGGTTCAACTACAAACGAAGCGGTAGCCGAAGTCGAAACTGGCGCCAGCGGAAAGTGATACGAGCCTACCAGGACAGTTGGGACCACCGGTGTAGACTGTTGTTCTGCTGCATGGGAAACAGCGATCGGAGTCGAAACTCCTTCACCGACATCGCCCGCCTGCTCAGTGACTTCTTTCGGGATTTGGACGTGGTGCCATCTGACGTGGTGGCAGGCCTTGTCCTGTTGCGGAAGTTTCAGAAGTTGGAAAGGGAAGCGATTGTGCGACAGGTAAATTCGGAATTACATTGAACTTCGTGAACTGACTCCTGCGATTATTACAGCGCAAAAACGGTACCTACGAGTTCCTGTCCGGTGTTCCCATTACCGCTAATACTCAGTTTTTGGCATTGAACGACTCCAAAGACTACGATCACTTCCAGGTAACTTGTCAAATGATGGATCTTGTTTCACGCGCTAAACGATTTGAACTCTTTCTCTACAGACGGTGATCCGCTACATGTACTTTGCCCAGGGTGCCTACGGCTGGCCAATGTTCCTGATGAGTCATTCCCGGACCGGCGTTTGTCAACTGGGTTCGGAGCTGACGTGTTGTCTTTCCTGCTGCCGACGGAAGACCGGCGTTGACATAGTGGAGGACAACTGTTGCTTCTGTAACTACGCAGCCCTCAAAAAAATGCTTAGGGTCGGGGAGGTAGGTTGAGCTTATCCAATGTCATAATCTAGACGTTGACCACACTGTATTCTAGGTCGAAGTCATCTACGCCACATATCACGTAGATATCGGAGAAACGCCTTTCTTCGTTGCCGTTGATTACAACTATAGCAAGATTGTGGTCAGCATCCGCGGTACGTTGAGTATGAAGGACGTTCTAACGGATCTGAATGCCGAAGGAGACTGTCTCCCACTGACGCCACCACGGGAAGATTGGCTTGGCCATAAAGGCATGGTCCAGGCAGCCATTTACATCAAGAACAAACTGGAGGAAGAGAATCTCATCCAACGGGCTCAGGCTCACAATCCGGCACGCGGTACCCAGGACTTTGGGCTGGTGCTGGTTGGCCATTCACTCGGTGCCGGAACGGCAGCCATCCTTGCCATTCTGATGAAGCAGCAGTACGACGATCTGCACTGTTACAGCTATTCACCGCCAGGTGGCCTGTTGAGGTAAGATAATTTTTTTCTCTTCAAAAAGTCCTAACCTCATTCAAACGCATATTCCAGTATGCCCGCAGTAGAATATAGCAAATCGTTCATTACCTCGGTTGTCGTCGGAAAGGACGTCGTTCCCCGAATTGGTCTACACCAGATGGAAGCGCTCCGGGCGGATCTGATCAACGCCATCCAGCGGAGCATAGATCCCAAGTGGAAGACGATAGCCTGTTCGGTAATTTGCTGCTGTTGCGGTCCGGAGCCAACGTCCGTAAC
Organism: Aedes japonicus; assembly: GCA_034211315.2. Taxonomy (NCBI): domain Eukaryota; kingdom Metazoa; phylum Arthropoda; class Insecta; order Diptera; family Culicidae; genus Aedes; species Aedes japonicus. Next base: position 150,642 of record JASCZW010001317.1, on the reverse strand, counting down.
CATGATGTCCACCAAAGAGGAACACGTCATGCGGTACGAACAGGATCGGAACAGCGCCCGCCAGAGTACCGTTCACCCCAACGACAACTCCATTGCCCTGACGCTGCACCACCCTCTGTATCCACCCGGACGAATCATCCATATCGTACGGCACCATCCCAATCAGGACGAGTGAGTACAACTTTTTTTTTACGTTTTGCAAACGTAGTAAATTGACTTAGATAGTTATCCACGCCGAGCTTCAAAATGCAGGAAATTTGTCACATGTGCTAGCATGTGACTCTTCACCCCTGAATCGAGGCAAAATGGGGTAAACATTGCACTCGTTTGCTAAATTGCACTTCCTGTTTATCATAAAGGAACCGGGTTTTTTTATTCGAAAACTGACACACAAACTTGTACATGCAGACGATTCATCCTCATCGACACCCGACAAGCGAGCGGAAAAATGACACAGTTTATGCAAACCTACATATATAACCACCGTTGTACATATACATACCTGATGAAGTAACGCAGTTTCGTCAACTCCCGTTCCTGCTTTACCTTTTAAATGTCCCATTCACACGACCGGTCGCAGGTTGCTTCGTTCAGCAAGGAGAAAGGATGATATGATGATGACACTGTTGGTAGGCTGTGGAGGGGTTGCAAATTATTCAGACTGGTTCAAACTGTCAACGAATACGAAAATTGTTGTGCTAAACGCGAACAGCAAAATTTCAGTCGTAACTTTTATGAAATTCTCACTTCGTGCGGTATTTTCGAATTATTCAAATCTCTTGAAGACCAAATAAATAAGAGGAAGCGTCGCTGTGAACCAGTGCGGCGCTGATTCAACAAAGCCAAATAAAATGTGTCACTAGGAAACTGCAACGATCCGTGAAGAAAGACGTAGAACCACTCTGGAGGAAAAATACACGCTTTTCCGAGATCCACATATGTGCTGTTTTCCTTTTCACACTGAAACGATTCTCGAGACAAGATTCAATTATGCCCTGAAGCAAGTTGTGTTCCAACTTTTCAACCAACGCACTATGCTCCAGACAGCGAGCTAGATGGAATAAATTAACTCAAATCTGATCTTAAAAAATATGAGATTTTATATATTCTAGCCAATTTCTTGTGAGCTTAAGACACGTTGTTTGCAGAAGTGCCTCAAACGCCAAACATCTCAAATAACACGATGTTTTTTAAAAAAAAAATCATTCTTCGAGCAGTCCTACCAGTCCCAAGTAACATTTCCAAACCCGTCCAGCTCTATTAAATTTTATTAAAGTTTTATGAAAGCCCCCAGAAATCAATTTGGTTTTACAGTGTGTCTCACAATAGGTGCAACCATTTTCGGTGTTGGTTTATTTCAGCTGGGCAATTTTAACAGCGGTATTGATTATACCCGTTTTGAGTGTATTCTTTTGACAGCTTATCGCTGAAGATAAGCAAGCGATTCCGTTTGTTTATATTTATCAGCTACCATGGAAGCCATGGAAGCCGGGAGCAGGTTTTAAAATTACATTTGCAAAAGCTTAGACCGTGTCAGATATTAAATAGCCTTAAACACAGGGCAGACTGAGCAGTTAAAACATGTTATCTTGATGCCGAATTTCTTGTTGAAATTACTTGACATTCGTTATAACATATTATTACTCTGTAGTCTGAACAAGGCATTAGGCTGTTCGGAGTGAGTAAGCGTTTTGTTTTTCGTACCTTGAAATGGTTGTAAATGTCCATATTCAACACAAAGGAGGTGCCAGAACGAAGCAATAGATCAAATGTGTAAGGGAGCGAATGAGACTTAATCCGGCCATAAATTGAGCAAAATATTTCAAATTTCCCCTGCTTCAATTAACAGACTCTTCAGACATGATCTGGAATGCAAGCCGTACAAGAAACAACGAGTTCACGGGTTGACGGAGCGTCAAAAGCAAACCAAAAGCAAACCAAAAGGCAAACCGGAGCGTCAAAAGCAAAAAAAGCAGAAATATTTTGGTTTGGCACGGTGATTGCGAGATTTTATTTTTATTTTCGGATGAAAAGCTCTTTCTTTTTCAGGACAGTCATAATCAACAAAATAATCGTGTGTATGGCAAAAGTCTCGCCAATATTCCAAGAGAAAAACTATCGGAAGAACGCTATCAGAATATATCGAAAATGCATTTTAACTACTTAACCACTTGACTACTTTGACTTGGGCTTATATGTTTCAGCATATAGGCCCTACGAAAGGGCTTACTTTAGATCGATTCAAGAAACTCTTGGTTAATATTTGGGAACAAATTCCTCAAGAAATTGTGCGTGCCAGCTGCAATAAGTTTACAAAGCGTTTGCGCAAAATTATCAAGGAAAAGGGTGAGAGATTCGAATTGAACAAATCAAGCATAACTTTTCAAATAGACGTATCTAACATTTGATAGGAATTGAGAAAAATGAGATTGAAGTTCCAAATGCTTTAATTAAATCCTATTTAGCTTTACTTCAAGTTTTATTCGATCTGTTCATTCTATCGTGGTCGAACAATATTAAAAGTAGTAAAAATCCTGGTTTTCATTTACTTTCGCTCTTTTTTAGAGATAATTAACACATACACCGGTTTGCCTCCATACCATACACATACACCATGTTAGATACGTCAGTGTGACATCTTGCTTGCAACATACACCGGTTGGATACGTCGGTAATTCAAAACGTTTAGCACTTGCGTCATGTCAGATACACCGGTTATAATTTTTAAGCGCAGATACGTCGGCTTGCTGTGTGGTGTATCTGAACTATTTGCATAACATTTAAAAAGATCAGATAGGTCGCATATAAAATTTGGCGCACATAAGTGAATAATTTTAATAATGTTATTTGGAAATTGCTACTACATTAAGGGTGTTATTAATGACAGGATACAATGAAAAACTCGATTTGCTTACATTTGCGACATACGTCCTTTTGAAAAGTTATGCTTGAAATATGGTTTAATCCTATAACATGTATCTTTCAAATGAAAAATAAAGGCTTTTGTTTAAGTGATACCTATTGTGAGACACCCTGTATTATGGCACCAATAGATGCCAGTAGGTTTAATATTTTAGTCAGGTTTATAACAACCTACACAGCTTGTTTATAACGATCTTAAAACCTTGTTTTCTCAAATTCCTTAAACTCCTATCAAAGGTTTTATTTCGACTTTATGAACTCGTAAAGTGCTGTTTTGAAAAGTCGTTTTAGGACTCATTTATATTATCTTATTATGGCAAGCTGAAAATGAATTTTATAACCATCTTGCCTCCGGTAAATTCATTCAAATTGGTTTTATAGTAGTTGTTCAGAGAACAAAGTGGGCTAGTAACCGATTTTGCAAATCGCAAACTCTGGTTTTACCCAATAAACAACAATGCTGAATAACTGTTTGTTCAAACTTATTTAGAGAAGTTGTTCAGCTTTATCTTCTAGAAAGCTGAATAATTTCTCCAAATTTGTTTGAACAAGCGGTTATTCGACACTGATGTTTGTTGGGTAGATGCGAGTACAGACAATTTTCCACGCTTCATATTCGTTCACAGAATGATTGTGATGTCTACCGCTGAGTGACGTTTCAACCCGCTTCTTCGCTGTCCGGTTTATCTGTCATCGTTGTTTGGTTGCGGTTACACTGCGGGACAGTGCTAGGAGCAAATCAAGTAACACTGGCCACCGGTCCCAGTTTTATCACCCAACTCAACCTCCAACACGGCCAACTTCGATACCGATCTACACAACGCCCACCTCGCAGTCTGAACTACAGCCTGTCAAACTTTCCCGTCTTTTGCAGTTTCAACTTCCTTGAATAGCTCACTCATCCAACCATTCTTCCTGGTATCGTCCATTATGAGAACCAGATCTCCAACGGGTACTGGCTGGACATCACCGAACCACTTCATCCGCTTCATCAACATCGGCAGATACTTCCGAGTCTAATGCTTCCGAAATACGTCTAGTGTGTGCTGTATATGGGTCCAAGAATCCCTGACAGCTGATGCAGGATCACTGAACGGTACTGCAGGCTGGCGAACACCTGTGGAGCTTCCCTAGAGAAAGTAGTTTGGCGTAAAGGCTTCTCCTTCAGCAGCATCTAGAGGCAGATAGGTGAGTGGTTGGCTGTTTACAAAACCTTCGGCCTCAACGACCAATGTCTCCAACCTCTTGTCGTCCAGTTTCCGATCACTGCTGTAAGCCGCAGTCATGGCCGTCTTTATTGACCGCATCTGCTGCTGGTGGGATGAAGATCCATTTAGTATTTGCATTGGTAAACGTCGATGTCAATTCTCCGTATAACTTATCGAGCTGTGCGCCGCTCAGCAGACGCTCGGTACCCAGGAAGTTAGTACCCTTATCCGTGTAGATTTCCGCCAGTGCGGCTCGGCGGCAGACGAAACGTCGAACGCACTTCACACATGACGGCGTAGACACAGCGTGATACAGGTGAACAGACAGATTCAGCATTTGGCAGCACCCCTTCCAACTTTCACTAGCATTGGTCCGACGAAATCAACACCTGTGTATGTGAACAGCCGAGTAAACGGCGAGTAAACGCCTCCTTTCGACCCACTAAAAACTCTCCCGTGCCTCTAGCCTTGCCTTAAGTCATCTCCAGCACACGTGTCCTGTGGAGCATTCCATCCGTCAGAATGCCTCCCTTCTTATCCCTACACAACACGTGGCACAAAGCTTTTGCAAGATGTTTTGCGCTTCTGATAAAGGGTGTTCCCCATCAAATTGCATCACGGAAAAAAAGGTACCTAGTTGAGCGATTCTTTTCAAACTTTCAGACAAAAAAAAATATAATCCAATAGTAAGCTTTTGGCATATTTATTTCATTCAACTGCAATACCATAACCCTACGATTGCACCTTACGCTTAACTCCACTCATTAGGTTTTGTACAGCAGCTAGATAGCTTCTTCTGTACGGAAACCCACTTTTTCTTCATGTTTTCCTCACCACCATGCTTCATAATATTCTAGTATTATCGATGGGCCTTAGTTCCGGTGCGTTGGGAGGGAAGGGGGGGGGGGTTCATGCCCTTGGGTACGAAAGTGACCCCGTCACCACTGCAAGGCAACATTTGCATAGTGGCACGAATCTAGATCCATCCACAAGATCCTAGGGCCCTTGTATTGCTTCAACAGAGGAAGCAGACGCTTCTGTAGACACTCCTTGAGGTAGATCTCCCCGTTTACAGACCCGGTAGTCACGAACGGCGCTCTCCGTTTGCCACATGAGCAGATCGCTTAACAAATCAGGTATTTTTGGCAAACTTTGAAAGTTTCTGCTTCCTTACTTTCTCCGGAAGATCAAACCTCTCCTCGGCGGTGAAGAACAGTAACCCCGGAAGCTGCCCAAAGTCCACCTTGACGTAAGTCTCATCACCCATGATGAATAAATGAGGCTTCGTCAGCATCTGAGTGTACAGTTTCCGGGCCCGTGACTTTCCCGCCGTATTTTGCCGTTCGTCACGATTTGGAGCCTTCTGTAAGTATGCAGTCCCTCCCGGTCCTTGGCTCTCTGAACCGAAGACTTGGACAGATTCAAATTTTTGGCCACATCACTGACCGAAGCATTGGGATTCCGCTTAAACGCTTTCACGACACGCTTGTGATCCTGATCACTAATAGAACAACCATTCTGACAACATTTCTCCTTCCGTTCGATGCTCAGAGTTTTGTAGTAACGTTTATATACTCAACTTACCGTTGACAGCACGATTTCGAGTTGTTTTCCGATGTCCATATGAGAGAGTTGAGGATTTTCCAGGTGCTTGCGCTAAATCAATTCACGGCATTGCATTTCGGGTGACGCCATTTTTTCCAATTTTCGAAAAACTTACAGCGATAAAAATTTAACAACAAAAACACTCTAAACTTTATCTTTATCTCTAAACGGTATTACTTTGGGAAGGGGACTATTGTGCTTGTTAAGCAACCACTATGTCTAACTACTTAGGGCTTTAGTAGTTAGGTGGTCTCTGCGACCTGCCTTTGGTCGTATCGCCATTTTTGTTAGAGATCAAGGACGATCTGGGGGGCTGCTGACGTCCCAGATGTCGCGGTCTTGGCACATCCTCTGGACCAAATTATCCTGAGTCATGCCGTGACCGCTTACGGCAATCATGCCAGATCTCGCGCCGTCGAATCGAGGACATGCGAAAAACACGTGTTCCACAGTTTCCTCAACTCCCGCGCACTCGCTGTATGCGGAGGATTGTGCATGCCCATATTTGTGAAGATATTGTGTAAAACAGCCGTGGCCAGACAATATCTGCGTTAAGTGGAAGTTCACTTCACCGTGTCGCCTACGGACCCACCCGGTTAATCCCGGGATTAGTCGGTGGGTCCACCGACCTACGGTGGAGTTGTTCCATTCCCTTTGCCACTTAACCATGGATGTGGCTCTATTGGTCTTCCGAATACCTCTTGTTCCACGTTGTTCGAAGCACTCTACGTCCTCTTTCATGACCATGTCTATTGGCATCATCCCCGCGTCGCGTGATACCGTTCGGTATGCACTAACCACTTTTAGGCTCATAAGCCTGTGCCTACTCTCTAGCTTACTAGTGTAGCTCTTGGTACTTAAGGCGGTGATCCATGCCGACCCGCCGTACCTAAGTATGGACAGGGTGACACTGGCCAGAAGTTTACGCTTACTCCCTTGCACCGCCGAGCTATTCGAAATCATGCGGTATAATGCCGATACAGCCATAGAGGCTTTCTTGCAGGTGAAATCGACGTGGCTGACGAAGGACAGCTAATCGTCGATCATGACCCCAAGATACCTCAAGAACCTCTTCGATTCTATTGAGCAGATTATCCACCACCGTGATCTCAGTCTTATGATGGGCTAGCTCCAATTGCCTGAAACTCATCCATCTCTCCACAATGCCAATGGAGTGCGAGGCCGTTAACTCGACCTCTTCGATGAATTCACCACATATCTCCAGGGTGATGTCGTCCGCGAACCCGACTATCTTCACCCCGTTCGGGAACTCAAGCCGTAGTACCTCTCGTACATCGTGTTCCATAACACCGGACGCTGGATCCAAACTTGAGGGACGCCTGTGGTGATCTGGACACGTTTCTGGCCTGCCTCTGTGTTGTATACAAGTAAGCGATTCCGGAAGTATCTTCCAAGAATCTTGTACAGGTACCCAGGAACCTGAAGGCGATGGAGTGAGTTGGCGATAGCCAACTGGCGCTATTGAACACATTTCTCACGTCAAGGTGGTCTTGGTCTTGGTGACGGACAGGATGGCATCCACCGTTGACTTCCCTTTACGGAAGCCAAATTGATTATTAGACAGACCGCCTATACCCTCCGTGTATGTTGTCAGTCTGTTGAGGATTACCCTCTCGAGCACCTTACCCGCTATATCCAACAGGCATATAGGTCTATATGCCAAAGGATCTCCTAGTGGTTTCCCTGTCTTTGGTAGCAACACAAGGGTCTGAATTTCCCAGGCGTCCGGGAAGACGCCCTCGTCCAGACACTTTTGCATCACCACTCTGAACATTTCGGGATCCAGCAAGATAGCCGTCTTGATGGCCAGGTTCGTAATACCATCCTGCCCCGGCGCTTTGTTCACCTTTAGCGACTTTGCTATTGCAATGAGTTCCTCTTTCGTCACCGTCGCCTCGTCGCCAGCCCCCGTTGTGCCGTTGTCTATGCCCACGTGGTCACGGGTGTTCGGCTGAGCCGTCCACCCTTCCGTCGCTATGACAGCGTTAAGGTCTGGGATACTGGAACGTTGGTCATGGGACAAATCTACGGCGGCGGGGGGCATGGACTCGGATCGTGTTTCGGAAAGAGTCCCCCAACGATCACCTGCAGCAGCTCTGGTGATTGCTCGGTTGGAGCCGCCGATCCTCTGGTTTTGACCATTACTACCCGTTAGTCGGCACCCCACGGATTTGTATTGGCCTTCTGACACAGGCTGTCGAAGCAAGCTCGCTTGCTGGCCTTTATCTCTCTCTTTAGTGTAGCCTTCGCGGCGACTAGGGCCCTTCTACGCTCAATTCTCTCGGCGTCTGACCGCGCTCTTTGCATCCTCCGTCTTGCGTGGAGGCATGTTCTTCGGCAATCGACTCCGTCCACGAATACACCGGCGATCTTCCATTCCTCGGTTTGACTTCCCTCGGCATGGTCGCATCGCACGCTCGTGTAAGTGTCATAACGAGGCGTTCGTCGCAAGGTTCCTTGGGTTTCGCGTAAGTTCCGTTCCCTCTCAAGCGCCTCTCAAAATGTCTCTACATCAAAGTAGGACGTCCTCCATCTGCGGGCGAATGGAGTGGATGCTCCTCCTTCCGCACGCTGCCTTGTATTGTGGACGACAAAATAACGAACCGCCAAGTGCTCGCTATGGGTGTTGCCATCATCCACCCTCCATTTGCTAAGCAGCCCAGAACTGCTGAATGTTATATCGATGATCGATTCCGCTCCGTTTCTATGGTAGGTACTCTTGGTACCCGGATTGGCTAGGTCTACGTTGAGCCTCCAGAAGTATTTGGCCCCTAGGGTTGGTAAGGCGGCTCCCCCACTCGAGCGCCCAAGCGTTGAAGTCCCCCGCTATTACCAACGGGGTCAGGCCAGTTAGCTCCGTTGTCATCCTGTCAACTGTTCGATCGACCATCTTGGCGGTGCGTAGCAGCTGCAGAAGAACACTCCATTCACTTTTACAACCGCAAAGCCTTCGTTTGTGGTAGACACAACCTCCTGAACCGGGTACTTGCCCGTCGTCCATAATGCTGCCATATTGGACCTGCCCGCAAACCAGTTTCCGTTGCCGGCTGGGATACGGTATGGGTCGGAAATTATGGCGATATCCGAGGCCGACTCGCGAACTGTCTGACACAACAGTTGCTGGGAGGCTTCACAATGCCTCAGGTTTATTTGGGTTACCTGTATTACGGTTGGCTCGTTGGAATACTCTTAGCGGCGGGGCACTTCTACGGAATCTACGAAAGAGCACTGTTGTTGATACTTTCGTAATGCTGTTTGAACTGCTCCGACGCTCACATCTTCTTCCTTAGCCAGTTTTCTGATCGAAAGACCACTGACGGTGCACTGTTTGTGTACAATCCGTTTTCTTTGCTCGGGAGAAAGCATTTTCCAACTTCCGTTCGAAAAACTATAACATTAGTTTAATTTGGATGTAAACAACAGGAAGCAGCAAACAGTTGGTTGAATACTCCACGCATTTTGAATTAACGGTTAATCATTGGATGGATTTATAATCATCGGAACAGTCTATACTTACTAAAGCAAACATAACCTCAAGCCAAAGTGATCAATTTACCGTCATCGCCATTTGAGCTATTTGCATCATCCAACATAACGTATATAATCCATCATAGTGAACCCGGTTGAATATTGGACGCGCAATCGATGCTCCGCATTTGCTCCGATTCCAGTTGCAAATTTGAGCGTGACGTTTTTCGTTTTTTTTTGTCAATCGAAGAGCTCCATCCGTTCCTCCCGCAATGGAGGAAAATTTATTCCCATTACTGATAGAGCTTTAGATTCAGCCATCGTTCCTCCTTTGGCGTCGATTAAGTTGATTTATGAAAGGGTTTTATCATACCGCCCGGCTCTAAAAGGCTACTCCTCGAAGTGAAGCAGTAAACCCCGAACGTCATCCATCATTTGTCTCGTTGAATGTATTCCAACGTGTTCCAATGCTACTCAGTACAACAACCATTCCATCATTCTATATCTGCAATGTGCGACTCACAAACTGACAGCTTTTTGTTTAAATTCAATGTTCCATCATCCTTTCTTCCTCGAAGCAACCAACGCTGAAAAAAAAACTTTAAACTAAAGTGGGACTTTTTCCCACCATTAAACAAGACTTGCACTATCCGTTCCACGTAGGACAGCAATTAAAAGAAAGAAAGAAAGTAGAGACTTTATCATGTCCTATTTACGAAATCAACGCCACGGCGCGCGCGCCTGCCTCATGCCATCAGTGATTTTCACACGCTTTTCTTTCATTTTTCATCTCTGTCTCTCGCTCTGGGCCTTTCCTTTCTGTAATGTTATCTTGCACTTGTCGCTCGTCGTTATCTTCATGGCTCACGACCAGACACAAGTTCGAGAACGGTTGGAGGTACGCGCTAGTCTGCATGTCATTCCAGTTTTTCACAAGTAAAATTACCTCCCACCCCCCTTCCTCTCCCCATCCATGCGTGTGTCGTTTGTCTACCCTCTTGACCTTCCCCGTTGCATGGCATTTTTGTTTGAGCTCCCAAAAATTCCGAACACGCACCGCCATCTGTGCGTCTGCATTGCTAACCGAATAATTTGCGTTTGTAGAGCCACCAGTTGTGTTGCTAGCTTGCATGCTCCGTTTGTCCTTGTAGAAACAAATGTTTTTGTTGACATTTGCGTGTTTTTTTTTATCCTGTTTGAAAATTTCGTTAACTTTTAGAATACGATTTTCATTAGCCTGATTGTCTGCCCCTCAGTTCCGAACGAGCCAACCGACTTGATTTAGTAGTTTATCTGTCATGCACTGTTGAACAGATTCTTGACGACAAACATGTTTTCCATTTCGTTCGCCTACACTCAACTTCACTGTGGATAATAGAAACACAGACGAACAGACACTGCACTGATGTTGCTTGTGATTGTTGACCACATTTGTCAATTGTTGTGGCGATAGTGATGAAATGTGAAACATCACATACGAACGATAAATGTCACTCATACACTGAATAAAATACGCGTGGTCGTTTGTTCGTTACTACCAATTATCTGATGGAGAACTGTTTGGTCTGTTTGTCTCTGCCGCAGACAAGAGCAGAACTAACTCACGAAAAAGTTATTCCATTCTTGCAATCTGATTTTGCGAGAAAGTTGACAACAGAAAACCATCATCGCCGCAGCCCGCAGCTCACACGCAAAGCACAAAGAAAAGATTCGTCGCCATTCTCACTCAATCGAAATAGAGTGTGCCACTCAGTGTACGAGACGCAGCTTCTTCCGACAAGGAGCAAACTTAGTTCCGTCCTGACCCGAAGCTGCATGAACAAACAAAACAAAACAGAAGTGACCATTCCGCATTGCCGTTGGATGGATGCTTGTCATCACGATGATGGCTGCTGACCAACTGCTGGCACTTTGTGGAAGCTCATAACTTTCGTAAAACTGAGACCGAACACTAAGTCAACAGCAAGACGGAAAACAAGCAGCTTTTTTCGTTAAGGGTTAATTAAAAGTAGTGCTGATTTGTTTCGCTGGTTTGCTCACTTGTCACATGAGTGTTTTCCGGCTGGGAGCCGTTCCGTTATTCATTAATAGTATTGAATTCTTTCAGTACGACTAAAGACTGTATTCGAAAAATATGTGACGCAATGATTAGCTTGAAAGTTTTTAGAGAGTAATGTTTACGTTGGCAAAATTTCATCACAATCTGTCAACTGATTATCGAGATGGCATCACAACAAGAGCAGGTCCACAAAATCAAGCATCATTTTTCAAAGGGACGTATGTCGCAAATGGTAAAAATTCGTTTTTTTGCTATCCTGTCATTAATAACACGCTGGATATAGTAGCAATTGCCAAATACTATTATCAAAATTATTCAATTATATGCGCCAAATTTCATATGCGACCTATCTGATCTTTTCTAATGTAAAGCAGCACCACACAGCAAGCCACGTACGAATATCTGACGCGCAAGTTAAACAATCTGAAATACTGACGGATCGACGGCAAGGTGCGTAAAACCGGAATATAGCATGAACATACTCGATCTGTGATTCCAACAGCGCACGTGCGATGTAAGCAATCAGACGATATCCACAATGCACAGTACATCTAACATGGTGTATGTGAATGGTACACCCAAATTAAAATTCACATAATCAGTGGAAAATATCCACTAGAAATTCACTTAACTTTCATGTGATTCAGGAAGGGAAAAATGCTTTGCAAAATCAAATGAATCCTATGGGTCCAGTAAAATTGAAATTAATAACTAGAAATTAGAAGAAAAATTAGTATCTTCCATTTAATTCCAACTACCTTTGCTTATCTTCGACAGATACGCGTATTTCGTCTACAATGTGCAGACTTCTTCAGTGTCTCGTACTAATAACTCGACTTGAAATTAATAGTCTAGTAGAATTTCTATTTCTAAGTGATATTCAAGTAAAAGTCACATATTTTAGTTTTGGAAAATATCTACATGTGTTTCCAATAGTAGCTAAGTGAAATATTTTTTCAGTGTATGGAGGCAAACCGGTGTATGTGTTAATGTTCTCAAAAATAGACTGAAAGTGAATGAAACCCAGGATTTTTACTAATTATAATATTATTTAACCATGATAGAATCAACTTGGTCGAATAAAGCTTGAAATACAGGCAAATAGGATTTAATGGTAGTGTGCTGGCAACCCTGCTCGAGCCCTGCCGCATCGCTCTAGTGTGGTCGATGAGGAGTACGTAGAAATGATAGATAAGAAAAATTATGAAGAATGTAAATAGAATGGATGATAAATCGACACAATTTTTTTATTAGGGCCTAACTCACAAACATAAACAATGGCTTCTTCCGTGAATTTCATTGGGCACAAAAGCTATCTATGCAAGCCTCCAATTATATCGGATAGGTTTACTTTTCCTTTCGAAATTACCGTGGTGGATTGATTAGGCGAGTTTTCTATGACGAGAAATTCACGGAAAAAACATTGTTTACGTTTGTCAGTTAGGCCCTAATGCAAAATCTTTGTCGAAATGAAGGAAGAACGGAAACGTTAGGTGAAGATCAAATTGGTTGTAAGGAGAATAGAATTATATCAGGGCTGGTAGCAGGTCACTTTTTAGTGACTTGGTCTAGTCACTAAAAAGTCCCTATTTGCATCCAAAATTCACTAAAGTCACTATTTTTCGAAAAATGGTCACTAAAGTCATTATTTATACACCGCCAATTGTAAAAAGTTTAAAACATCACTTGTACCTATTGTACAATAGTCAACCAATTTAAGCGATCTGGCCACACTATATAAAGTCTAAAAATATACACCAAAATAATTAGATGGCCTAGCGAACGCTGTTTCGCCTCTACCTCAATTGAATTTGTCAAATTCAGAGCGCTGATCAGTCACAACACTCTAGATCAGTTTGAATGTGATGCACGTGGTCCCATATTAAATCATCTTTCAATATTTTTAATTATTTTGCATATTTCTATACATATAAACTTAGTGAAAACGTTTAAATATCCAAATAAAATGTCCATTGAAGAAAGTACAGAAAAAAACCTAGTCATTTTTGATTTATAATCACTTTTTTCAAAAATATTTTGTTAGATTCAGTTTTTTTCAAATGCGGAATAATTTTTTTGGTATCCAAATAGTCGAGAAAAGTGGCAACGAATTGTAAAGGATGTATTTAGATAGTAGATCTCAATCTAGATTTGATTGTTCGTATCCCGACAGTCAAGGGAACTCAATTTGATCATAGGTTAAATCGGGATACAATACAATTCGACCAGTTTATACTCCATTTAAACTCGTACATTGAAATTTTATATTTTTTCTAGGAAATTTCTGAGACAAATATTCAAATCATGAGACAAAATCATAGTTCATTAATTATTTAAGGTTATTCCGACTTTGCTTGACTGCTGTTAAACCGAATATTGTTTAGCAACGTTGTAAAACTTGTTAAGTAGAATTTGATCTAAAACAAATGACGTAGGACTACGATACTAACTGTAAACCATTTAGGTGGTACAATGCAATGTACTTGGAACAATCCCTTTCAGGCCTAATTTATACAAGCAATTTGGTGAATTCTGACTGATTTGGTGCTCAATAACATAGAAAGTAGGATTTTTTTTTTTTTGAAATGTGCTGGGTCGTCCAAACTGCCCAGGAGTTCTGAACTTGAAATCTACAGTTGTAACATCAAATTCAAAGATATGCAATGAATATCGTAGCTTTGTATAACCCAAAATATCTTAAGTTCTAAGCTCAAGGTCAGTTTCAATGAACCTGAATATCCCGGGATAATCTTATAATGACTAGTGAGCATACAGAAGCTTCACTGAATGTGTTTGAATGCATTTCGCAACCAATCCAACCTTTAGATTATAAAGCCAACTTTACCATTATTGTTACACAGTGTCCCTTTGTACACATTAAACACCTACTGTTACAACTCTCTGAATTCAAGGACAGTTTGGTTGATCTAGATCATCCCCGTTTTGTTATTTTTTACGTTCGAAAATATTCACTGCATATATTTGACTACGTAGCGTAACTTTATAAGGCCCATAAAGCTATAGTTACTTCTGTAGATGTTATGTTCTGAACTCAAGGGCAGTTTGGATGACCTAGAATCATAAAGTTATCAAATAATGACTGTTTACCTTCCAAAGGGTTCATTCAATATGTTTGAATACATATCGTAACCTTACATCTCCCCAAAAAGCTACTGTTTCAACTGTAGATCTTGAGTTTTGAACTCAATTACATTTTGGATGACCTAGAATCTCTCAGAAAGATACAAAAATATTTAACCTTTATCAACGTGTATTTAATAATACATTTGCGAGTGTACAATACACTTTGCTCTATTTATAAAGCATTTGTTTTTACTTCCCGAACTTCTTTGTATTCAGGACGTCAGGTCGTCAATTATTTCTTAACCTCATATTTTTTTATATTTTCCAGATAGAAAAAATTATGGAAAACAAATTTGCCAAAGGCAGTTTAAACTTTTATTCAGTCTGTGTGATTGTATACAGCCTTTACCCTTTTGGGTCATAAATGACCCCTTAGGGCTGATTGAGTTAATATACTACTTAAGGCAAGGCTTAACATTTATGGATTTTTCAATAGTATATGGTTCGAAATCAATAATTTTCTCTATTGAAATAGATGCGTAGAAATACTTTCGATCGATTGGTGTAAACATTTCGAAAATCTTTTGAGACATGACTGAGATATTCATGCTCAAAACCTGTCCACTTTTCGTGACGGTTAGAATGAGATTTTTTTTTATATTTTACCCAGTAAAGAAAACAAAGTCAAAGTCCTACCCCAAAAGTCTGGTTTGCAGAACTCGTTTATAAAATATTGCCAATGCCTCAACCCACCAGCCGTTGCATCCAGTGAAAGCTCCAAGTGTGAAAACTCGCCAAGTTACTTCCGATTCAGGTCAACTATGGTTTTCTTATTGACGCATGGAACTTGTTAAAATGCGAGGTGCTGAACATGAGTTCAGAGTACAGAATTGAGGAGTATTGGAACCAGTTCTTTACTTAGAAAACCACTGTACGTGAACCGTAATACCCTCAGGTGATAAAGGTTGTGAAAACAGCTTCACATGGCAATGGCTCAAAAAAGAGAGTTGATGTAATTCTAGCACAGGCCATACTGCAAGGTGTTTCAACTGTGGAAAAAAAGTCGATTGATTACAGGCTTCTTGACAAAAAAAAACAAAAAGTGATACTTCGTCGCAGCATTATTCATTTTTGAAAACGGGGTTGATCACTAAGCTCATTTTTACTGTACTTATACATCAAATGTATAAAAGATTTAAAAAATACTAAAATTTGGAAATCACTTTTTAGTCACTATTTGGTCACTATCTGGTCACCATTTGGTCACTATTTTTATTATTTTAGTCACTAAAGTCACTATTATTTATCCATAAATCCGCTACCAGCCCTGTTATATAGACCAAAGTGCCGTGGAAAATAGCGGTGTGAAAAAGTAGCAGGAAGACGATTTAATATTATATAGACTTACGTTGACACAGGCAAAGAATCAAGCTATAAGGAGAAAGGTTCGGGTACCGTGAGTTAAACCTACTACTAAACTATTGACTATTGAACGATATGGAAACAACTATTTAAACAGTCATTTCTACCATGTCGCAATATCTTTGCTTTGGAGTATTTCTACCATATTTGTGGTTATTAAAACTGCATATACGATAAAAAATTTAACTGTAAGGGCAGTTCAATTTACTACAATTCAAATACGATTGTATTTTTTTCGTTCATAGTAAATTTAACCCGACTATGAATTTTATTACTGTAATATTATTTTCCGTTCTGTGATATAATTAATAGAGAAGAAGGCTCTGTCAGAAAAGAAACCAACTGCTCCGTAATAGAAATGTCCCTTTATTGGGCTGGCGTGTACGAATCTAATACGCCTACCATTGAAATCCTGATGTCATATATAAAACTTTATTATAAACCGAAATTTTGGGTGAAATGACCTCAGCGTGTATTGTTTACACTGCGTGAGTTTCATTGTGAAATGTGTCGTTGTTTCAAAAATTGAGTGCGCGAGAACATTTTGCACACGCACCTCGTCAACCCACTTCTTTCGCACCGAGCCATCGGAAACATGTTGAAAATTAACCAGTCTACAGTGTCTCGTGTCTTAAAACGTTTCGGGGAACGTTTAACTGTCGGTCGGAAGAAGGTGAGTGGTAGAAAAAGTGTTCCATACTGTGTGAAGGATCACAAGCGAGTGGTTGTTGCCTTTAAACGCAAACCCAACTGTTCCGTTCGGAATGTCGCGAAAAAGCTGCACTTGACCAACAGTTTTGTGCAGAGAGCCAAGAAATGAGCCAGGCTCCGTTCATTCAAAGTTCAGGAAGCGCCAAACCGCAATTAAAAGAAAAATAGGACAGCTAAAACACGTGCGCCTAAGTTGTACACACAAATGTTGACGAAACCACACTGCTGCATCATGGACGCTGAAACACACGTAAAAGCGGACTTTAAACAAATTCCCGGCAACCAGTATGTGACTACGAAAGACAAGTTCGATGTTCCAGAGTCTCTCAGGAAACAGCAAGTGTCAAAGTTCCCCAAGAAATTCATGATTTGGCAGGGGATTTGTTCGTGTGGTAAACGGAGCATGCCTTTCGTGACAACTTCAACTGGTATACATGAATGAATGCCTGACCTCGATAGAACACCAATAATTCCAAATAAACAGTTTGGATTTAAAGCTGTACATTCAACATGCCACCAACATCTGCACGCGACAAACACTGTTAAAAAAGGTTTCGCTGCAAAAGAATCAACTGGAATGGTGCTGCTAGATGTGGAGAAAGCCTATGATTCTGTATGGCAAGAAGCCGTTGTCTATAAGCTCCATAGATCCAACATGATAAAACTCGTACAATCCGTCATCACAAAGCGAACTTTCCGCGTGTCAGTGCGTAGAACGCTCTCTGGAAATCATAACATTCCCTTCGGAGTTCCACAAGGTTCCGTACTTAGCCAAACACTGTACAACATTTTTACAAGCAACGCAGGTGAATGGAGTTGTTTACGTATTTTTTGCTGACCACACCGGTTTCCTTGTTACAGATAATGACCCTGTGATAGTGAACACCAAACTCCAACACGCCCAAAACGAACTTGAGAAATATCAACGTAGCTGGCGAATTAATATAAACCCGAATAAAACCCAAGCTATTTTTTTCACACCAAGACATCCGTCATCCATGATCAAGGTCTGTGGCACCCAAATTCCGTGGACCCACGAGGTAAAGTACTTAGGTCTAACCCTAGACCAAAAGTTGCTATTTGATAAACATATCAACAAAAGCATTGGAAAGTCGAACGGGCTTATCAAATCCTTGTATCCGCTGATCAATCGAAGGTCAAGTCTACAGCTGACTAACAAACTACTGCTGTTCTAGTGTATCTTCTGGCCAATCCTTTCCTATGGGTGCCCTGTGTGGCACTGCTGTGCAAAAACACACCTTAAACGTCTCGAAGTGAAACAAAACCAACTGCTCAAGATGATCCTTGGACTACATCCGCGCTTCCCAACGCATGAACTCTACGACATTGCTGAGGTAGAACATCTTCATTGCTTCATCAATAGAACGACATCTTTCTTTAGGATATCGTGCGAAATTTCTTCGAATCCGCTCATAGAAGCTTTACTTATATACTGCCGTTATACGCATGACTGTCCCATGTTCTATGGGATTCCCTTTATACATGGGACAGTTATGCTAATAACGGCAGTATAGTCCTGTGAAATTATTATAAGTAGGTTCACCAAACTTCTAATTCGAGGGGTATTTCTCAAATATGTTTTCTCTGAATCGCCTTGATGATACAGTAACGAAAACACGCTTAACTATAAACCAAACATGAACATGAAATGCTGCGGTTGTAAGGTACTTCAAATCTCTGCAAAGAAGAAATAAGATTAATCAAAATTATATAATGATGAACTCAATAAAAACACATTTAAACCTTACTATAAAAACTAAACTATTAAGCTTAAGCTATTTAACAATTTTAACCACTTAAATATACCCAACAAACAAAAAATAATGCATATCATAATTTAGCCTAATGAAGGCCATAAAAGCAAACTGAAACTCATCGCCATCATCCAACTTTACGCAAGAGGAATATAGCAACAGTAAAACAACGAGCCAAAGATGCAAATGAAGCAAAATTCAATTAGCAATCTAATCACCCAAACTCCTACTTTGTCGCCTTATTCTGGGTGTTTTGGTTGTGTCTTCCAACAGCAGCGTACTGAAAGGTCATTGTCAGTTTACGCCACAAAAACGATAATCATTTCATAACAGAAAAAAAACATAACTCCGCCCTTGTTCTAGTTCCCACATAGTAGTAGTGAAGTAGTTCTGTAACATACTTCGTTTTCCACACGTTTTTTTTCACTATTCGTTTCACCCCATCAACAAGTAGATAGAAGAACTCCGAGTAGTTTGATTACATTGATGACCTCGACCACCACAAAACCAACCCCGACCCTTGCCTGACTGCTCGCCCACGTTGACGTAGTAAATGTACCAGTTCGTAGTTCCTGACCCAGTTTGAAGCATCATGTCCCTTGGCCATTCACCCCTCCCATTGTCATTACTCTAACTCTTCTGCTATTAATTTTATTCGTGTTCTATATTCTTCCTTTTCTCCGACAAAACAAAAAAGCAGACAAATTCTGAAGAAGCGCGAACCCGTCTATCAGGCGATCTGGGCCGACAACACCGCTTTCGACGAGGTGCTCATCTCACCCGTGATGCTGCAGGACCACATGCCGGACAAGGTGTTGGCCGCCCTTAATAAGGTAAGCCTACCGACGGCACCATCGCAAACGCCGAATTTGGCCCAGCCAGCATCGGAATCGATGACATTCTATTAGGAGCTTGGATGGATTGTCGTTGCTCACCATTTCTCTCTATCCTTAAATTTGCGCAGTAGATTGGTGTTACTTGAATAGAATTGGTTGTGATATTGATGTTAAGCTGTTTCATAGCTTAGAATGCTTTTGTAGTTAGGTTCATTAATTTATTTTTATTAAACGTTATTTAAAGGAGTATTATTTTATTTCAGTCACAGTAAATCACAGCGCATGCAGTATTTTTTTTTTGTTCAACACAAATTTTACAACGAATTTTATTTCAAGTGCTGTGCATAGAATGCAACTTTAGCCCGCACGGCTTTGCAGCCGTATCTTTGAACATCCATATTGGTTATTACTTCCTCCATAAGGCCAGGGTGTTCGCTCAATTCAATTTTGAACTCAGCCGCCTCCAATCTAACACATTGCATCATGTCTTTCCTGTTGAGCTGCCTAAAAATCACGCTTTCAATATTCCCATTAAGCTGTTCCACTAGCTGGTCAACCTTCGACGAAGCCCCCTGAAAAACGTACAGCGCCGTCATCCGAACGTCGTCCTTATTCGCCACAAATCGCAGCCGCTCATTTATTTTGTTCACAAGCTCCACATCACCACTGCCCAAATGATCTACGACGATCAAAGTACAACCGCATCTCAAATCCACCTCGTGTCCATGGCGAATCGCATACAGGAACGATTGAAACCGATCGAACTGCCTTGCCGAAGACGCCAAAACTTCCCACAGAAAATGATGCACGTTCGATTGCCACTGAAAATTCTCCGCTATTATACTAGCCGTCAAACTTTTACCCACTCCGGTCGGTCCAAGTAAAGCGATCGACGTAAACCGTTCCTCTTGGCGCCGGTTGAAAATCTCAACAATTTTCTCCAACGCTGCCCCCTGCCCAACCAATCCGGCATCCAAAGCATTAGCTACCGTGGAAAAATCAAATTCCTGGCTGCAATAATCCTCCGCTCCATACAGCAGCAATTGATACTGCTTCCGGTATCTCCGATAGAAATCCTCCCTCAAACCTTCCATGCTGAGCATCCCCGCTAACACTGCCACCAACAGCACCACCGAATATGCCATCAACATCCGCACTCCTACCAACTTCCTAAGGAATCCCCCTCTCCCAACAACCGCGCAACCATCAACATCTTTTTCTTGACTCATTAGTTTCCGGATTTTTGGCTTCGCCTTTCCACTATTTAACTTCTGTTTCTTCTCGCTGGGATGGTTTCCCGTGCCAGTTGCGGGCGGTGACAGTAGAATTGTTCCGGCGGATGTGTCCACGTCCATCGGTTGGGCCGGTTGCTGTGGTGATGGCAGAGAAAAACTAAAGTCATACCGTTTCTTCTCCGGGCTGATTCGATTGTCGAAAATCAAAACTGCGTCATCGTTGGACGTCTGCGAGGGAAAGATCGGTTGGAATAGGCGATGAATTGAAATGGGGGGTTAATTAAATGTCGTTACTTACCATGATGCGTCGGAAATGAGTAGGTTATCAATAGCGGAAACAGTTTTTCTATTGTTTTAGTTTAGTTTTAGTGCAATGATGCAACTACAACGGAATCAATGGCGAGCCCGCCGGTGAATGTTCGTTATGGCGGTGCAAAACCAAAACAAACGGGAAACGTCAAATCACTGATAAGAATTGACAAGGGGTGCTTCGATAGCAATTTGCGACGTTGTTAGTTGGTAATTAGATTTTATTATGATTAGGGCAGCTGCTACTCCGTTCCTATTTTGCAGTTTCTAATGTGAATGTGAATGTGAATGTAAGAAAAACATCAAAAATATTGAATTACTTTCATTGATTTTTTTTTTCTTTTTTGCCAATAAGGTTACACCACAGACAGACGTTTATTCTCATACATCCATTTGCATGTTTCGTGTGTTAATTTTCAAATTGAATTGCGTTGAATCCAGGGGACTGGCAACCCTATCCAATTTACTAGCATTTGACAGTATGCAACATATCACGGGCCTTATTTGAATATGGCCCGTCTGACGTTCGTTACTACGGGTAGGAACACCAGCATTGTATACAAACAATGAATCTTTTTACGTTTGGTTGTTAGAGATGTTGACTACAGGAAAATCTCTGTCCGCCAGATCCCTGGTTGAATCGCCTAACACGGTAATTCTGAGGTTGTCATTTTTTGACTACATTCTATGCATTTCAATGAACTTCCTCCATACCTAAAAAAATGCCTACTTTTAAATCCCAAAAAATTAGTACCTTTAAGTCCTTTTTTTATTCCAGTGTGATAGAAGAAATGCATAAAAACAAGGCTGACAAGGCTTAGTTGACTGGCTTTGCCGGAAAAGCCGTTAAAACAACAAAAAAGAGTTCTTGCCATCCAAACCGGAATCTAGTATTACTTTTTGCGTGGAAAATTTTACTGTAATTTCAGCGCCATCCTTCGTGCCACTTCGGTTGTTTGTTAAATACTGTTAGTGTCTCCGGCGTACACTTATGTATGATCCAAAGAATAGTACGACGAAAACGAGAATCAGATTCAACAAGTCACCAAAGTGGCGCTGAAATTACTATAAAATTTTCGGTGCAAAAGTCAATATCACGAACAGGCAACGAGGAACTAATTAGATTGATCTATATCTATTGATAGTATTGATTCTCCTGCAAATCATCACCCAAGTAACCACGAGGCTGTTATAGCATGCATATAAAGGGCATATGTATTACGTCTAGTGCATCATTGAAGTTGAATTAAAGCTGAAAAGGGCCCCACTAAGATCGAACAAATGCTAAATCTTTTGTAATGCCATAAGACAAGGCTAAAGTAGCATTATTGCATTGGTTATGCATCACTACTTTTTCAAGCTTAATTAACGCTTTATTACTTGACAACTGTTGAATTGATGCGATCCCGCATTATCGATGTTGATTTTGGGTTGAATAAGTGCAATAATATAATGATTGTGGTTACTTGGGCAATCTCGACAAGAAGAATTATGTTCCTTCCTTATGGTGTATTTTATTTGCATGTGCGGGGTTTCGAGATAAATCGATACAGAATGTCGTTGTTTACAAAAAAAAAGATATCCAAAGTTTTGGGATACTGGCGCTTAGTTTCTAATTAATCCTTATTTAATAAAGTGACTAATTCCTACGCATAGTCACATTTTAAATATGCATAGTTTCTTATCTCTTTTACGTGCTGCAAAATGCCTAAAATTTATTGGCATATGACGTTTAACCATTTTAGGCATTTTTGCATAAAGCCTTATTAGGCATTTTATGCATAGTTCCATTGAAGACTGGAATTGTAAAAGGCCTATTTTGAATTCATAATTGCATTCTTAAATTTACCGTGTAGATACTAGCACCGTCTACACAATTTATTGCTACACGGGAAAAAATCTTGTAGTAAAAACTACCATTTTACCCGACTACGCCTATCTTTAAAACTACCATGAAATTTCAGTAAAATTTACTACGTTTATGGTAAAACCGGCAACGTTTGTGGTATATTTGACAGACCTCATATTGATATCAACCGCACCATGGTTGATCTAATCGCAGGCATGGTAAAATCAAACGCATTTATAGTCAGCTGAAAATGGTTGGTGCTTGCGCTTAATTTAACCCTCGGAATGGTAGTTTCTACTGCGGTTTTTTTAGCGTGTAGTTGCAAGTATTACACTAAACAGCTCAAACTCTCTAGGATTCATTTTTTTGCGACGATGTTTTTTGGTTATTGAACATTTTTTTAAAGTTTAGGGCAGCTGCTACTCCGTTCCTATTTTGCAGCTTGTTATTGGAGATGGGCGAACGCTCACGAGCCGCTTATTAGAACCGGCTCTTCAAAAAGAGTGAGCGCGCCACAGCTCTATATAAAATCGAACCGCGGCCCTCAAATGAACATGGCGTTCAAAATTGAACGGCGGCTAACTACGAAAGGTTTTAATCGTTTTGAACCACGAACGGCTCAAGATAAATGAGCCGCTGAGCTGTGCCTGTTATTCGTTCATTTTGATCTTTTTCTCTCCTGGCTATTACACCGACCGAGAACCTTCAACAGGCATGTTTTGTTATTTTTGCTTGTTCCCTCTCCTCAGCCGAATGAATAAACATTGTGGGTCGGGAAAACGAAAGCCCTACAGTTAAAGAATGTGCGACTCTCATAACAAAACTTGATTGTTGTCGTTCCAACTCAGCAATAAATCATTCAGTGCGTTTTGGCGGTTCGATTGGAACAGCTTTGGACAGTCGGCCATACTTTATTTTTTCCGGCTGGGTACATTTTCCACTGCGACCAGTTTTTTAATCTATTGTGGTGAGCCCCTATTTTTTTATTTACGCCACATCTCAGGGTGTCATATAACTATTGGATTGAGTGATTTCCACTTAGGGAAGGTCCATTAATTACGTCACGCAGGTAGGGGGGAGGGGGGTTGTTGAGAATACGTGACGATCCATACAAAAAAATGTGAAGGTCCATACAAAAAACGTGACAAGGGGGGGGGGGGGGGGTAAAAACAGTCAATTTTTGCGTGACGTAATTAATGGACATTCCCTTACTGACTATAGGCATTGCCCCAGTAAGGTATTATAGAACGAATAAAGTTTATAGCCTTACTAGAAGAGTTCAACCATACATCTGAGGGTTGTTTTAAAGCTTTCTCAAAAAAAATTATCCTTTTATGAAACAATGCTTCACAGTGGCATAATAAGTGTTCTGAGATTTCACTATCTAGATTGCAGAAGCGGCATGTGTCATCTTCCATTTTTCCTAGCTGTTTTAAATAATATTTACTTGGGCAGTGGCCTGTTATTAGGCCGCTGTAAGTACATAAATCTTTTTTGGTTAAACTTAAAAGTCTTTGAGTTATTTTTTTATTGGGTGTAATCAATCTTTCAGATTGTCGAGCGGTTGTATTTTTTTCCAGACGTCCTCTATCATTGTTTTTTTTCTGTTCTTTAATTCCATTTTGAGGGTACAATCTGAGACCCCACAAAATGGTTCAGGCCCTAGGAATGGTTTCGATGAACCACATCTTGCTAATAAATCTGCTTTTTCATTACCTTCGACTCCACAGTGCCCGGGTACCCAAAATAGATTCACTGTACTATTTTTAGCAACCCGCTGTAGCTGTGGATACATTCCCATACCAATTTTGAAGTACAGGTAACTGACTTTACTGCTTTTAAGGCAACTTGACTGTCAGAAAAAATACATATATTTGCAAGTCTATAATTACGCTGTAAATCGTAGCACATTCAATAATTGCCTGTATTTCAGCTTGAAAGACAGTGGGCCATTTACCCATAGATATTCATATACTAACTCCAGGGCCCGTTACCCCTGACCCAACCCTGTTGTTTAATTTGGAACCATCAGTGTAAAAAATCACCGAACCTGGTTCAATATTAGGTCCCCCGGATTCCCATTCAATGCGGTTTGGCTCGGTCAAATTAAATAGTCGTTCAAAATTATATTGCATATTCATCCAATCTCCATGAGTTAATAATGAATTAATTTTAAATTCCTTAAGAATACTGAGATGACCACTAAGGTCTCCGACAAAAAACTGTTTTGTTCTTTTTAACCGTAGTGCGTTTTTCTCAGCTTCCAATTGCACAAATAGAGGTAAGGGAAGAAGATATAAAACTGTATCAAGTGCTTTAGAAGGCGTACTACGAATTGCTCCTGAGATAGAGATTGTAGCTAGTCTTTGCAGCTTTTCCAACCATAATTTCACTTTTGGGCTTTATCAATGCAAATTCTGCCGGTTGAATGAAATTGCGTTTCTTTTGTTTCTAGAATTTTTTTTCTCTAACATATTGGGATGAATGCGTTCATTGATTTCTCAGCATCTCTCCCTTCGCAATTATTCTACCCAGTAGGTGCAATATTGAGCAATAAATTCACGTTGAAAAGCTCACACTATCGGCTGGTACGAACAGTGAAATTTGCTGCAGTAAAAATAAAACAGTTGAGGATTGTTTTTTTCTTCAGATAAGTGCATTATCCAGTGATTTATATCGGGTTTTTATTCACATAGCGTACCTTGAGTTGTATTAAACAACCTTTAAGGTAAATAGACAACACTGAG
The DNA here is from genome assembly GCA_034211315.2 of Aedes japonicus. Taxonomy (NCBI): domain Eukaryota; kingdom Metazoa; phylum Arthropoda; class Insecta; order Diptera; family Culicidae; genus Aedes; species Aedes japonicus. The sequence goes on along the minus strand of JASCZW010001317.1, from coordinate 125,391 downwards.
GACATTTTTTCGAGCTGTAAATCGCCTGTACGCTTCAGTAAGTTAATTTTTTATGATAATTTACTAAATTTAAATTATTGTCTCCTTTAGACCATGTCATCAATCAGTTCAAGAGTGATTTGGTCATCAATCAGTTCAAGAGCGATTTGGTATCATTTTGATCGCAAATATGAAGGGAATGGTGAAGTGTCAGGAACATGCCACTACTGCAAAAAATCGCTAGCGTTGTCCGGGAAATTTAAGACTCGACGGGAAATTTAAGACGACATGTTTCCACCATTCATTCAACAATATCCGTTTATGGAGGCATACAATCAGCGCAAGTTAAGAGGTCTACAATGCAATCTGGTGGTAAACTTGGTGCAACACAAGAATCAAACGGGACTGGGACAGAAGAGAATAGAATCACCGTAAGTGCTTCATCGTATAAGCCGCCTGCACGTCCACAATCAGTCCCTCAGTCATTGATAACGAATTTTGTTGATATTATCAAACCAATGCCTATCCAACGTAGCAGATCAATTGACTTTCAGTTAATCAAGATGATTTGCACGGAATTTCACCCTTTCTCGCTAGTTGAAGATGCGGAATTCAAAAAAATCGTTGAATTGTTGTGTCCTTCTTATAAACATCCCAGCAGAAAAACGCTCACAAATAGCCTGCTACCGGCAGTTTACTATACAATGGTCTATTATCATCAGTGCAAAAGCAGTTAATCGATGCTCCAGCTGTTTGTATTACATGCGATGATTGGACCAGTATCACAATCACAAGGTTTTACGCGTTGACTGCTCATTTTTTCGTTTTAAACACGATGCACAAATCGATTTTTTTAGAGTGTTCGGAATTTTCCGACAGACATACAGCGGAAAATATTTCTGCATAGATAACGGCAGTTTTGACATGGTTTTCTTCAAATTTTAAAATAACAGCTCTCGTAACTGACAATGCAGCAAATATGAAGTTAACCACCACACTACTCAAGGTGCGTCATTTAGGGTGTTTTGCACATTCGCTCAACCTTGTCGTCCAAACAGCAATTTCCATATCTGTAAAGGTCATTGTCGATAAATCCAAAACGATTGTTCAATATTTTAAACAAAGTAGTCATGCCCTCAGCAAGCTTCAAGAAATGCAGCGGAAATTGAAGATTATGCTGGATCGATTACTACTCAATAAGGAGGCTGTTGTATCTGCTTTAGCGTGGGTGGATTAATTTTTTTTAAAGAGCCATTGAGCCGCTCAAATGAGCTGGTTCATTTAAATGAACACATTACTCTGCGCGGCTCATTCAAATGAACCGTTTTGCCCATCTCTACTTGTTATGTGAATGTTCAACGCTTAACGGCCTGAATGCAATATGGACGAAACCGGAACGGAAACGGCCAGTTTGACAGTTGCCGCAAATGACGTTGATATATCCAATGGGAATCAACTTGGTTCTAATCAGTTTTCTATCCGACAAGCAGGTTTAGTCAGATTGGGCTCTTCCGCTGCCATTTATGGTGAATCGCTGCTCCAAGTATTTTTTCCTATCTTTTATCTCGCTCTCGCAAACTTATCTTGCTATTTCAAATTCAAATCTCGATTTTTAGTGAATGAACATCGAATCGAACTCTATCAGATTACTCACAGCAAGTAAGCAAACAACCTGATGTGAATAAATTGTCAATATGTAGTACAGATTCTGAGTTATATCAATTCTAAATGTATTGTGGGCCACATGCCGATTTGTTCCCACAACAGCTATTCTGTAACAGGTTCCCGTGGGGCCTAGAGTGGCCATGAACATATTTAGAAGGATACCCTGGCAACATGGGTATCAAAATTCATGAAATTTCGCTAGTAGGATATTTCTTAACATGTTGTGGCCATCTGATGATTTGTCCTCCGACCTGTCAATCCGGAACAGGTTCCCGTGGGGCCTCGAGAGACCATGAACGTATTTAGATGGAAACCCTAGCAATATGGGTATCAAAAATCAGGAAATTTGGCCAGTAGGCTATTTTTTCAAGATTTTGTGTCCATCTGATGATTTGTTTTCGGATCGGTCATTCCAGAACAGGTTCCTGTGGGGCCTCGAGTGGCCATGAACAATTTCAGTAGAAAACCCTGGCAATATGGGTTCATTCATGAGTAGCATATTTCTCAATGTTTTGTGGCCATCTGATGGTTCGTCCTCGGACCTGTCAATCCGGAACAGGTTCCCGCGGGGCCTCGACTCCCTGAACTATTTCCGGCATAATTATTTGGCGTGGAAGTGATGTCAACTGGCCACGAAGATCGTCAATATCTCACAGTTCGTTTTTCTACTTTGAAGATAGGAAACGCTTAATGGAAACCCTTTATCTTCATGAATTCGTTGGACTATCAACAGTCGTTTTTGCTGAGACTGAATGATCGACCAAACGGTTTAAGCACATTAACACCAGAGAAAAACTCGTCCAATAACTGTATGAGCAGTAGTGCTCGAGTAATGTCCTACAGAGGACATGTAAGCGAATGCCATTGGGACCACACAAAAACTTGAATATTTCGTTCAGAAGCTAGGATTGGAGGAGGCCTTATCGTGGAGTGAACAATCGTTGAGAAGAGGTGAGAAAAATGTATTGGCTTACCCCTTCACCACAGCAAATATTGTTTTCATCCTTCTAGTGACTCCAAATTCTAGAGTAGATGAACAAGAAAAATCGTTCCCTTCGTTTGATGAAGCATATCGATTGTTTGCCGCGTTGGTTTTGCGAATCATACATCAAGTTCAGTTTCCGCGTTGGATATTTTCTTTCGCTGTATAATCCATATCCCCGCACAAGTAACAATTTCGTTTTTATGAAGGTTCTGAAGACCATGATTCAGTGCAGTAGAGTGTTATAAAATCTCGACAAGACTTAATTGTTACTTAGCTAGGACCTTGACTAACGCTAAGTCCAGTAGGTTTAGCACATGGGTCCCAAGCACATTGGTCCCAAGCTTAATAATACGCCCCTAATAATGAACTCACACGAACTCACTCTCAAATATTCTGTCAAAATAACACAGCAAATCAAAACAAAGGCGCAAAAACCTACAGCAAGATGCTGGCTTCAAGGTGTACTTCGGACCAAGGGGCTCTACAACAGTGAATCAATTTCAAACCGCTAGCTTATTTTGATAAACCAATTTTACCATTTACACCTGTTGTTGAGCACTATAACTCTCCATGGTAATTTCGCAAGACACACTGGATATATGACGACTAACTGGATATATGACAGCTAACTGTATATATGACAGCTAATTAATCAACTGTCAAAGTAAGGAAACCCCTATTGGAAAACCTATTATATCAAGCAGGTCATCGCGAAGGATAGAGTCTGCATGGGTTCACGTAAGTTTAGCGACGGCTAGCCTACGGAACTACGCAGAAATAACCGATGAATGGGCCTTCTGCAGCTCCACCCAATTGAAGTTAATAACCACAATTCGCTTTTGGTTCCTTAACAGGTATTTTACAATGTCTTGAATAGGCATGAGAACTTTCGTTCCAGAAAATATTTACTGGCTGCAGTTAACACTGTTACATACAAATTGTGCTCCTTATCATTTCAATATCTTCAGCACTGCATGTTCTAATAGTTCCATGTTTTGTTCTGCTTCATGTGTTCGCTTTAAGTGTTGACAAAGTTTCTAGCAAGCCAAACAGACCTTCTCGATTTCCATCACCCGAAAGGAAGAAAAACCGGATTTTGTTAACTTTTATTGATTTTCAATCATTTGAGATCGCATCATTTGTCTACTATTTTAGGTATTTACTTTGTTGTAGATTTCGTTCTCGTTCATTTGGTTTATGTTTTCTTCAATTGTCGATTTTCATTTTAAATAAAAGAACAAAAGAAAATAATTCCGTCCGGTTATGGTCCATCCAAACTGTACAAAGTATCAAGTGAAACATCAGACGATGTGTCTTCGTCGCTGCAACCGTTTTCGTCCTCACTGTTGTCGTCACCGTTCGTCATTCAGTGATCGAATCGAGCAGGCCATGATATGGTGGAGGATATCCTAGCAACTAGCATTTCATTCATTCCAGATTGGCGTACGTACCATTTATCGCTTGTCAGCTGGCACACGTTTTCGTTGTTTAATTTTCTTTTCTGTGTAAATTTAATTCTTCCTGTCCAGTTTATATTTGTTTTCGATCGATAAAAAATGTTTGTTTCCCACTCTCTTTTCCTCTGCCTCACTATGCACTAATTCTTCTTCTCAGCCTAGCATTTTTTTCCGATAGCTTTACCGATGCTTTCATTTAATTTCTACTACATATTGTTTATTTTTCACAAATTGCTATCACTATCGTTGATTTCGAAGCCTCGTGAATGAAAAGTGGAGACTGCATCTGTAGCGATAGCAATGTGGACCCTTATTGATAATCGAGACGAGCTACAATTATTTCCTTTCTTCCTTTTCTTTCCTGATTTCTGGAAAAATCCCAAACACGCATTCCATCCATCCACTTGAAATTCGCCTGCACACACACATACACATCCTTCGGTCACAGATCCTAGATCAATCGCGTGAAACACAGTCGTCGTCTTCAGCGGCTCCGGTGAAGCAGCCAATCATCGAAAGTGAGTCAATGGCGAGTGACGAACCAAGCCAAACCATGTTGCCGGAAACACCGACTAGCGGTGCCAACACCATTACAGTTGTGGTGCTGAAGAATGATGCCGCCGCGAGCGTTGCCGTGGAAAATGGGAAGAAGCGCGACACTGCCGTCACGCTCTATCCACGCTCCGTAAACGATACCAGGTAGCTCCACTATCTCTCTCTATTTCTCTTCACCCTAAGCTGCTTGTCAGTTGAAGCTCTCAGGCCTAATGTTTTGTGCGAAGATAAGAACGACCAGTTTGGCTAGGACGGATCATTATTTTCTTAGTTCTATTGCTTCCCTATTGTTTCCATTCTCTTTTCTTTAGTTGATGGATATTAGTTTCTGGCGGAGTAGAACGGTAAGTTTGCATGATCTTTCTGTTACCCTTTCTCCTTAGAAGTTGTTCTGATAAATTAGGGCTCTAGTTTGATTGGAGGTGAGTAGCATTTGGTTGGGCATGAGTGTCGTGTGACATGTGTAGCCTTTGAAAGTAAGTATCGTTTGAATTTCACGTAGAACTTACACCGATCAGAAGACTTGGGATTGCCTCAGCCTACTACAACCTTCAACTATTTTGTCTAGGTTATAACTACAGTCGGCCCCCGTAAACCCCAGCGCCAATCATCGAATGCCAACTCTTCGATTGCATCCGAAGCCATTGAAGCAATCCTTCAACCGGACGGAACTTACTTCATCAACCATAACAACGCAGCAGCCGTTGGAGAACCTTCGCTGGTGGTCCTGCAAAGTCCTGCTTCACCTTCGGTACCGCACAAGATCTGTTTGGAAACTTCTTTCACCAGCCTCCAATCTCCACAGGATCACAATCCTCCCAGTAAGGCTTCTTCCGTAGCCGGTAGCATTCTTGGAGTGCGCAGTCAACTATCCAGCGTCGTTGACGATAGCGGCATCCCAAAAAGCCTATCCGGACCAAGCGAAGCCACAACGGTAATTCTGAACAACGCCGATCACCACCACCAGCAACATCGAGCTTCAAGTTCTGCTAGCAATACTGCAAGGACGGTTGCTTTCAACACTTCTCCGAATGTTATACGGAATGGAGTACCACCAGCAGGTCAAAGCAACACCAATGAGAACAAACCCATGAGTCTATCGTGGAACGGCACTCGACAGAATTCATGTGACATCAAGAAAATCGATCTTATCCACGATGACTGGTTCGGTTTGGCCCCACTGGCTAGCCCTGAGTCACTGTCGGAACTGTCAAGCATCAGTTCCCGAGCGAGTTTTGGAGTTAACCTTGCGTCCAGTATCGACCGGTATCTGGAAAAGATCACCGAAAGCAAGGAAAACCGATCGAAGGGTGATGGTACTGACCCACTGCTAGAGTCACAACTGCACACGCCAAAAATCATGCGCAGAACACCGAAAGTTAGCGGGAACCTATCATTGTGCGCCGAAGACATGAAAACAATCAACAGCTACAAACGGATGGGCAAGATCTTCGTGCTGAATCGTATGCCTTCCGATAGCGATTCAACGATGGACAGCTACGAATCGGCGCACAACGTGATCGTGTTGGATGGGAACGGAATAATTGGCGCGGAAGGACTAACCGCCAGTGGAACGTCACCGATCAAAGAAAACTCCAAATCAGCGGATAACCTCGACGAACTGAACGCACGGCAAGCGGCCCAAGGTGGAAGTTCAACATCTGGAACCGCTGGAACCAAGAAGACCTCATTTACAGTAAGTGATAGCGCGATACAGCAAGAGTGTACCTCAAATTGTCCTTCGTGCCCCTGTCGAAGATCTCCCGGTGGACCATGTTGTCAAAAGTTTAACCATCGCGAATGCTACAACTACAAGTACACCTCGTTCAACATCTTCAAGTTCAATAACAATCGTGATAGCAAGACGGCCAGTTCCAGCGATACATACCACAGCGCAATGTCTTCGTTAACCGGCGACCTCGACCACACTGGTTCCAGTACAAACAATTTCCACTCTAGCAGTAGTAGCAGTAGCAGTAGAACCCTCCAAAACACCAGCCTAAAACCAGGAGTCCTAGAGTCGCACTTCCCCGTTTATCAGGAAACGGCCTCCGAAGAACGACTTTCGCTGCTATCCAACATCAAGGAAAGCAGCCCGGTTCGGTTACCAACGGTAACGACCAAAACCAACCAACGAGTAAACTTCAAGTGTCATCCAAACTCAACGGTTAGTTCCTCCTCTACCGATGCTAAAAACAAACGCCAAAACGAAGACGACCTGAATGCATTCTCCCGAAATGAGTCCCTCCCACTTCTGGCGAATCTCGTAGAAAAATCGTCCCCAACCAACTACGTCCGCAAGAAACATTCCGTCTATCCCAGTGAAGCTGGTCACCCGATCGCCACAGCAGGTTTCAGCGCCAGCAGCAGCAATGGCCGCGGCAGCATCGCCACCATCCACTCGTCCTCGTCCTATTCGTCCGTCACATCGTCTCCTAGTCGATACCCCAAAAACGAAAGCAACGTATGAGAACGGAACCAAAGCGCCGAAACTCTAGTCTAAAACAGTTGACCCTCAATACGAATAATGTCAATCTCAATCTCTCACTTTCATTCTCTCTGTCTTACTCTCTCTCTGTCTCTCTAGTCTATTAGTCCTTTTCTCGATCCCCCCCTCTTTTTCAATTACGACAAAGTATAGTTCCTTCCACTTTTCGAACTCAATCAATCACGCGAATTCGCCGAGTTCTTCATCAAGGGTAGCCTTAACTAGTTGTGAATCTCTTTTCGGATAGGACAAAACAATGATAAACAGTTACGATCGGTTCTAGTCAATCAGCATAGATTCACACAGTGTAATCCTAGTGATGTAGTCAATAACAGTCATGTCAACAGCGTGCCAAAAACCAGCTACTAAGCGAGGCATTTACTCTCTTCTAAGTTAGACACAGAGTAGGGGAATCGGAAAAAGTCAATTTTACTATACAAAACACGGCAAGATCCAGCAATTTGTGGAACTCCGTCAAATTTGAGAGTAGGAAAACGTTAAACTAATATCCGGGTTAGAAAATATACACACTCCTCCATAAAAAAAAACAGAACTCCAGCAAAAAAAAAAGAAACTAGACTTGAGAGAAAATACAAACTTTAAGATACGAAGAAGGAACAAAATGCCGTTTAGAATTTTTACAATTTCAATTTCACAAAACTTTTACGAGCAAATTTGTTACTAAGGAAAATTTTGATTAACATTAAAACAGTAGGTAAAACTATCAACAAACAACAGAAGAAATAAAACGTCGCGTTGAGCGCAAGAGAAAAGTGTTGAGCAAAACAAAAGGGTCTAAATATTCTAAATTTTTGTACATACACTCATTCCTGCACGGGCGCGACGGCAGTGTGTGTAGAAATGAAACGTGCAGGAATGTTATCCAACAAACCGACATGGAAACAATAATGCAAACCAACACACACACAAGAGAACAATTTCTAAGCTGAATTTCAAAATTACGTAGGAAATTACGTAGGAAAATCATATAAAATAAAACCAGGTGAAGGACAATTCTAGTGAAAATCTTCAGTAAAGTTGGAAATTCTTGAAACATGGGAATTTAAAGCAAAAACTAAAACATACACTTAAAATTACAAGCTAAATGATTGAACTAAAATTCAAGTAATAAATTTCTCGATTCATTGAAACATAAAGCAAAACGTTTAAAGTTACACGAAAAAAAAAAACAGGACGCAGACCTAAACAAATTGAATGCATATAAAGATGGATCATGGTAAACAGAGAAACAAATCAGATTAAAAAGTATGGAATATTATTACCATTTAGAGAATATATTTGTTAGTTGATTGAAGGTAAATTGAACCAAAAGTACCAGTGGCAAATGGGAAATAAAAGCTCTAATCAAAGTTGGCTGGTGATTTGAGTTGTACTTAGAATGAAAGAAATTTCCTCAAACGAACTTAAAATGTGAAATTTGTCGGTTGTCAGCTTCAATCTGAAATAATCTGAGGGAACGCGAATGTTGACAAAGATGAGATCTAACTGAGATAGACTTCAACCAAACCGGGTGGAAGCAACGGAATTCGCGTGTTCTACAAGTTGGGAATTATCTACGAAAAGATCGTTTCATATTACCATAGAATTTTCATCGGAAACGTTTGAGATTCTCGTCAAAAACCTTCAGAATAATTAACGGGAACATCTGAAATCATCATATCTAACGCCGCTGCCTTGAGCAACTACAGACAGAGGACTGATTTCCACGATTTTGATGCGATATCCTTTCAACAGGAGGTAAATCTACCTATACACTGCCAAACATAGTAACCTGGTTGTGCACAGAAAGAAAAACAGGCGAAAACAGCCAAGTAACTACACTCGATGGTTTGTTCGTACTGAAGAGAAGAGGTTGGACATCAAGAAGCACTTCGTGTCCACAGGATACAGCCGATCTAATATTTGCAGCATGCTCTCCCTTTTGAAGAAATGTGAGAGCGGTCACTCGACAGTACTGCACGAACGTAAAGTGCAGCAGAAACTGAAGAGGAAGGCCAGGGCAAGAAAGGCTTCATCGTTCCACGCCTTGAGCCAGGAGATTGGTGCCTTCTGTCGCTCCAACCACCTTGCACCAGTCACCCTTTAAGACGACAGATCAACTATATCACTGACAGATCAACTATATCACTGAAATAATATGAAAAATATGAAGTATAAATGTAAGTATTGAAAATTGAGCGAAGGGCTTGGATATAGCAGTACTCGAACCAAGCACGTACTCCTTTGCCTAACATTGGTTGGAGTTTAGCAATGACACGGGCGATCTCGTTGGATATTCTGACGACAACTGGGTCGGCGACATTAGTACTTGTTGGTCTACCTCAGGATACGCGTTTCTGTAGGCAGGAGGAACAGTGTCATGAGCGAGCAGACTGCAGCATTCCGTGACGCTTTCCTCAAAGGATTCAGAATACGTGACTCTAAGAGAGGTTAGTCAAGACGATGTGTGGCTATGGAAGCTATGGGAAGATTTTGGAGCGACTGTGGAAGGCTTAACCACCATTATGGAGAACAAACAAAAATGTAACCAGTTTGTACAGTCAGAAAGAACTTCACTCCATTTTAAACATGTGAGAACGAAAGAGAAGTACATCAAAAAGCTGTGCGATAGCGAAGTGCTGCAGCTCAGCTACTGCCCTCCGGAGTTCATGGTAGCCGATATCTTTACCAAGCCACTAGTGACGACAAAATTCAGGCAGCTCTCGAATCTTCTGGGTCTGAAGGTGTCTACGATGGATTGAGGAAGCGGCGTTAGTTGAGGTTGTTAGGTAGTCACGTTCTGTCGCTCTAACCATCTTGCACAAGTCAACCTATCACACGACAGATCAACCAGATGCATTTTTTTGTTTACTTATTTGTAATCATTTTCATTCCCGTAAACGTCTTTTGTGTAGCAAGTACAAAATAAAAGTATTCTTTTTGTAAAATTGCGTTTATTGCGAATCGGACAAGGACAAGATGGACGTTTTTATGCGGAAGCGTCAGTTTGCCGGGTCTGAGCAGCAGCGATCACCCAAATGAGGCGGCTGCCAGTGTTGGTGAAAAACATCTCTTCTGCAACGCCCGACGTCATGGTCATTTGGGATTACGAGGCCAACTGCACAGTCGTTGGGCAGGGGACTGGGTACTTAGGATAAGTCGATTATATCTCCCTCAATAAGTTTCCGTTAAAAATCCTTCTATGGCTGACGATCAGCGTGAATAGAATGTCCAAGCAACTGTTATTTCCTTCGGAAATTCGCTTTCATAAAGAAGTATTACGCAAAAGGATGTTGCCTTTAGACCGGACCTGGCCATGCTTAGAGATCACTGGAGGAGATACTTCTTCCAGCATCCCCCAGCTTTGAATAGAAAATACTTGAGCGAAAATAGAGTGATGTAGAAAGAAATATTCTCTCATCACCATGAGGCCTCAAGAGTGGATAGTATTTTTTGCTAGAACGAAAGATATGAAGAGAAAGTGTCGATAATTCCGTTAGTGTACGGCAGGCTTTATAATCTATATACTATAAAGACATTTATATTTGCTTTTTGAGGATTCTGTACGATTAGATTCAGGAAATAATGTAGGAATAAGCTGTCTGTAGTCGGTTTTACTTCAGTCGTAATAAATTTAGAGTGCAAAATCTCAAACAGATCTTACCGAAAATATTCTATGTCCGTGTAAATAAGCTCTCTGAACTGTCAAAACTGCATTAATGATGCTATCGTGCAATGATCTATTGATTAATCCAAGTTAAAAACAAAAGAAGATACAAAGGGATAATGTTTTTGACGTCTCTCAGCAGTTAAGGCCCAATCGCAATGTGAATGAATGCACAACGGCAACGACAATTTTGAAAGTTGTCGTGAATGGTTTCGGTATGTCCAACTGAAATCAGCTTGGATCAACCTCGTGACCGTGAAGTGAATGCAACAATAAACACAACGATCCGGTTCAAAGGTTTAGAAAAAGAGCATCGAGTATTCTGGACTCATTTTCAGCATTTCTCGAGTACATTTGCAAACAGACATATCTGATTTTGTAAGTGAAGAGGGGAAGTAAGATTCAAACGGAAATTTCTCAGGACTCTCAGCATCCTTGCGGAAAGTAGCATTAACATAATTTTAGGAAAATGTTATTCCTTGTGTTGTGCTGTGGCCTAGTTTGCATGAAAGTACTGAGGGTTTCTAGAATTTAACGTATGAATCTTACATCCCCTCTTTATATACAAAATCAGATAAGTCTGTTTGAAAAAGTATTCGAGATTTGACTCTTCATAGATCATTGCACCGAATCTATTAACCGCAATTTTTTGACAGTTCAGGAAGCTTGTTTACAAGTTGTTAGAATTTGGACCGCTCAAACGAAATTTTTCATTGACGTTTTCCGGATTCTGTACGATTAGTCTCAGGAAATGATATAAAAAAAGCACTGCTGTCTGTTTTCCTGCAAGTTAAATCCAATCGCAACAAATTCTGAGCACAAAATCTCAAACCGATCCCACCGAAAATATTCTAAGTCCACGTAAACAAGCTCGCTGAACTGTCAAAACTGCATTGATGACGCCTTCGTGCAATGATCTATACGTTGAGTAAAATCGGATTGTCGATACACTCTTAGCAGTCTTAAGGGTCACTCACAATAGATATGTTTGCGTTCCGTGGACGGAAATTTGATAGAAAAACTATGGTAAATCTGTCAAATTCACGCAAACACATCCGCAACGTGTCAATTGTGGGCCAGCCATTATACTTGTGCTGAGAGATTAGCAAGAAATTAACGTTGTGAGGAACATCTTTCAAATAGGGTAAGGGGATGTAATGTTAGCCTAGCTCCTTCATTCGGCCTATGTACCAAATGTGTAAATAATTTAGCAATAATCAACAAAATCATGTTGCTATTAGGATGACCGATGTACTCCGAAGCAATTGAGACAATATTATTCAACTTATAGTTGTTCACTTCCACGTAATCTTCGATTTCTTGAACTTTTGGGACATCATTATTTCACTGGTTAAGCTGAACAGATGATTCACACGATCTTCATGTGATCTAAATTTGGCTTATTTGAATCGATAAAGCAAGTAATGCAGTCTGTATGTGCAGAAAATAGTTATACGTTACAAACCAACTATTCACATAGCTGAAATAACAATGATTTTACAAGAAAATCGTAGACCCAATGTTGGGGACATATTTTTATGTATGTTCCCAACTATGGCCTGCTGTATCAATAATGTAGTAAAAAAGTTATTATTGGTAAAATTTCAAGTGGAAATGCATGAAGTTGGGGTTGTTTATATTCAAGTGGCTCATCTAGACACAAACCGAAGGAACAAAATCATTGTATAGTGAATTATAATGTTTTCATTATTGAACGGGTGATAAATCATATATGAACATCATATAAGTGTTTCGAGGCAGTTTTACTTTAGTTACAGATACAGCTAGCAATGCCTTAATTCATAAAATTAGAAAAAAAAACCGAACAAAGACTGCATTTAGTATTAAATCCATCGAATGGAACGAAGTTGCATCCATGAATAGACCCAATTTGGTGCTTATAGACCGACATTAAATCTATAATCCTCGAATGTTTCTGACTTTATAAAAAAAGAGTTGTGTAACTTTTCGTGGTAGATACTACCAAATGTCTTATCATACTTATCTTACCAAGTGTATAAATAGTTGAATCTCGCTTACAGCATAAAAACTTTATGAGTTATAGTAAAATATGTAATCGATGGTTGCATAATAGGCTGAGTCAAGGGACACATACCCTACTTGCTATGAGATCTCATTGAGATGAATGTTTGATAAGAATGATCAGTTCCAGAGATGATCTTGGCATTCATTGGCACTTTTTTTATAGACTACTCAAACCTTGCAGCTGCTACCTTAGTTACATCCACTAACTGCATCGACGCACCCTCCGCAAATCATCTTCTTTACCGATTAGCTTTCGCTAGCACCCGCCAGAGCACCACCGGCGCGCGCATCGTCTCGAACACCGAACAACAAAAATCAGCTGATGTAATCAACACAAAACAGCCTCTTGTGCAACAATCAAACACCCCCAACGAACACCGGCCTCTCTGCGACCATCCGCTTCCAATGCAAACATGATGACCACCGCCACTAGGCTGCCGATTTGTTGCTCTTCCATCCGACATTACTGCTCATTCGATGCATTCAACTTTCTTCACCCAACCCTCCTAGCTAACAGTAAAGACCAACAGAAAATTATAGAAAATTTTCAAGCGCTTCCCAAGATCCGATTAGTTAATAAGCCGCCAGCGAAACATGCAGCCGTTCTGATTGCTCTCTGCCTCGTGGACAACCAAGTCAGCCTTCTCTATACCCAGCGTTCGGTTAAGCTAAGCCAATTCCGTGGTCAGGTATCGTTCCCAGGTACGTTTGCAATTATTTCGCATTTTGAATGTATTCCATCACACCTTAATTTCCTGCAGGTGGCATCAGGGACCCAACAGACGACAGCTACGAGGCGTGTGCCACGCGGGAAACTGAAGAGGAAATCGGCATACCGCGCGATCGAATCCAGGTGTGGGGATGCGGTAACGAACTGGTGCCCAACTTTGGACCGACCATAACACCGGTTGTCGGTACGATCCAGGACTACACTCCAGCACTGCTAAAGCCCAATCCCGATGAAGTGCAGAAGGTTTTCACTGTGCCGATTGAAACATTTTTGGCCCCCGGCAATCGGCGACATACGCAGTTTCGGGCCGGTTATACGGTGCCGGTGTTCTTGGGGGGAGAGGAAATCGTCTGGGGCATGACAGGGATCATTACGCATTTGTTCCTGTCGGCGCTGCTGCCGAAGGATGTTTACCCAAGAAGGATACCGTTCCTTAAACAATACGGTCGGTAACGGCGGTACCGTCGTTCGTGTTAGTAATGCTATTATGTTTGAAAAGTAGTTAATTAAATTTATTTCCTGGTGAATGTGGACCTCTATTGTGGGATATCTGCCTGAATATTTGTATCTGTATCATTTCCAAATATAAGCGAAAATGGGGGTGAAATTATATTGAAAGTACCTACTCTCTGCTTTATAACGTCATTAGCTTTTCTTTAAAAAAAAAATAGTCGGTTCAACCAATTTATAACTAGGTATATTTGGTAAAATTGTTATACCAATTTATAACTAGGTAGGCAGTGTTTAATTTGGTTAATTGTCATTTACACTAGGCATTTCGAAAAATATATTTAAATGTTAAAAAAAAATCCCTTGTTATGAATCAGCCAGGTTTTCAGAAGGTGTCTGTCTAAACTAACTGCTCGTCTGTCACGATTGGGTCTGGTATAATAGCAGAGTTACTTGAAGAACTTTTATCTGTCGACTTTAGGTGATATTTTGATTCTCCGATTGAAATAGTTGCGGAATACCTATTATGAGATTTCATCCTCGAAAACGTATTTCTCTCCTCACAAGAAGTGACTCAATCCAAAGAATAATAGGACGACTCCCGATTTGGAAGTTGTATGAGTTTCGCGATAAATAGTCAAAAATAATCAACGTTTTCAGTAAACGAGAAGATCTTGCATTCTCAATCACCCTATTTTGCTGAAGGATTGAAAAATTGGGTAACTCTTCAATTTTTTACGGCGGCCTTCCTGAAACTCTACTCAGGAAATCTGGAGGACGCAAGCTCTCGAATACGTCCAAATTTTAGCTTGCGTATGGTATTCGTTGGCTTCGATGCGGATATTTGGGATTTTGTCATCTTCGGAAGCTTCTGTCACCCCTCCTGATTGAGACAACGGAAACATTTTCGACTTAAAACTAACGCAACGAATCCATGGTAAGAGGTCAAATGCCCATTGTTTTCTGAATACAACAGGGTTGCTACCATAGACGATACATAGATGGATTTGGCATCATACTGACCTTACCAATCAGACCAAGGCCGGTGTGGCCTCTGCTCTTTCCATTCTGCTCGGTCCATGGCTGCACCTTGCCAGCCTCGCTGCCTGAGAAGGGTCCCCAAGTCGCCTTCTACTTGCTCGATCCACCTTGTTCGTTGCGCGCCTCTTCTTCTTGTGCTCGTCTATTCGTTTTCGAGAATCATTTGAACTGCCTGTTGTTCGAAATTCTTACGACATGCTCAGCCCATCGTAGTCGACCGATTTTAGCAGTGTGTACGATAGGAGGTCC
This sequence comes from Aedes japonicus, assembly GCA_034211315.2. NCBI lineage: Eukaryota > Metazoa > Arthropoda > Insecta > Diptera > Culicidae > Aedes > Aedes japonicus. The sequence goes on along the minus strand of JASCZW010001317.1, from coordinate 110,079 downwards.
TCCCAGCAAATGATGCATTTCGTGTTTCATTCGCCTCTTCCACGTTCCGTCTTCCATCTGCACTCCACCTGAGATCGTACTGAAAACCTTTCATTCAAATACTTCAAGGGCGCGTAGGTCATCCAGTAGCAATGTCCCTATTTCGTGGCCGTAAAGGACTACCGGTCTAATTAATGTCTTGTAGATGGTCAACTTTGTAGTTCGGCGAACTATGTAAAGTAGGTTCGATTGCCAGCCATAATGTGAATACAAGAATTCGTCCACTACCTCAATTTCATCACTGTCGAGCTGAACTCGTGGTGGGAGGCAAACATGGTCGTTTCGCAAGCCTCTCCCCTTCGTGTATTTTGTTTTTAACGCATTAATCACAAGCCCAATCCAACCAGCTTCAGAATTAAGTCTGATATACGTTTCCGCCATCGTCTCAAAGTTACGTGCTACGACATCAACGTCGTCGGCGAAGCCAAATAGTTGGTCAGATTTTCTGAACATCGTACCACTCGTGTCTATCGCAGCTCTTCGAATCACACCCCCAATGCAATGCTATATAGCAATCACGACAATCCATCACCTTGTCATAATCCTCTCCGAGATTCGAAGGGACTCGAGAGTGTCCCTGAGACTCGGGCGACACACATCACTCAATCCATCGTTGCGTTAACCAACCGCGTCAGTTTTTCTGGAAATCCATACTCGTGCATGATCTGCCATAGCTGGTCTCGATCGATTGTGTCGTTAGCTGATTTGAAATCGATGGAAAGCTAATGTATGCAGGACTTGCCGACATTTCTGCAGGACGTGCCGAATCGCGAAAATCTGGTCCGTAGTAGCGCGGGCACCCATGAATCCTTCTTGGTATTGCACCACGAACTCCCTTGCAATTTGTGACAGGCGGCGACAAAACATTTGCGAGAGCAACTTGTAGGCGGCGGTTAGTAGCGTAAGGATTGGTTGGTAAATGACTGGACAATGCGTACCATTGGTACTTCGCGTACCTGTAGGTATAAAATAGAACCTACTTCAAATCCTATCCTCTTGAGGGTTATTCCGAGAGTCGAAGTGACGTTTGTCAACCCTCCTTATCTAGTATCTCCTATGCCTACCTCCCCGTGATGTCGGTTGGTATAGTAACCAACCCCGGTGGGACCTTGATCATATTCTGACAGGGAAGAGGGGCTACCCTCTTTGAAGGGTAGGGGAAATGTGGGTAACCCCGTCAGGGTGGGTAAGCCCGTCACTCCTACGGCATTACTAGAAAACCATTTTGCAGTATGTTTTTGACTATGCCTATTATTAGTATTTATCATTTTACCCATTTCGATACACATCATACCCACTGGGAACTGTCAAACTCGAGGAAAATAAACAAAACAAACGCAAGCATCGTCGCATCAATACCAGATGTAATTTTTCGATGGTAGATTTTAACGTCTTGACAAATAATTAAGTACAGAAATTCGATTCCATCACAGCCATTCAAACTTCAGTCTCGGCGTGTGCAAAAATTAGCAACCGTCAATTTAAAAGCAATCGCCAAATGTCAATAAACATTTAGCAAAAAGCAAATCTGTCAGTTTTGTAGCCGCTGAGTGGCATGTAATTGCACGTCAAAACATCGTGTCAATATCGGATGGCATGTGGCGCACGACGGAGTGATATTTTGACATGCTAGCAGATGCCACAACTTCGCCACATCAGCGGGCACCTCTAATAAGTGAACTACGTAGCGTTAGTGAAGCAGCAATTGCTTACGCTAGCGCTTGCTAGCGATTTGAAAATTTACACAAAGTTATCGATTAATTTTGTTCTTGCTTAAACGTCTGTCTGTGATTCCATCGATCGCGTACTTTCATTTACACTGTATCTTAGTGCTGAGATTCATTGAAAGGTAAATATAATCAATTATCCAAGATTTACGGTGTAATTAAGAAAAAAAGTGCGGGTAACATCGTCATGCTCTTTGGATCAGCTCTTTGGACTACAAATGATCCGGGCAAAGGACGCAGTGGATCGCGGGATTTCCGTTAATCGTGCTGCTAAGGCGTTTGGAATTCCAAGATCTACGTTGGCAGACCATGTTACGGGAAACGTGGTGAAGTCGAAACTGGAATCACGAGAAACGGTTTTCACGCCGGAACAGGAAGCGGAACATTTGCAGCACCTGCTTGATCTGGAAAGTCGTTTTTACGGCATTAGAAAGAACGATGTCCGTGAGCTGGCTTTCGAGCCGGATAAAAAAAATAAGATTGCCCATCCGATCAACAAAAATGGTGCGAATGGAAATTTCAAATCAAACCCAAAACCCAATCAAAAGTCTTGTGAAAATTTCCCTGATTGATAATAAATGACTTCTGGCAATACTGGGCTTGTCGCACATGTTTTAAACCTGGAGATTTGAGAGACTCCGGAATCTGTTCCATATAAAGGGCAGTCCATATACTACGTGCTAAACATGAGGGCTCAAGAATCAGAAAAAAAAAAGATTACTCGTACAGATAAAAACAGATTTCAAACAAAATTATGGCACATGGGTATGTATGAATCTGAAACACTCTAAAATATGTCCCTATTTAGAGTGGAGTACATGGATGACCCCTTGTGAAATGTCCAATGGATATGGTTGATAAATCATCACAAGAGATCAAAAATATCTACATTTTCAAAATTAAATTTCGTTTGCAGAAATCTTCAAAACTATTTTAATAAAAATGAATGCCGGTCTTACCCCATTGGGTGACGGTCTTACCCGCACTGATTGAAAAACTTCAATATTTACCATGTTTGTTTTGCGTATTTTGTTTGACCGACAACACATATTTTGACACTTCCAACGCACAAATCGTATAAAGTAATACTCCATCAAAGATTTTGCTAGGGGTACCTGTCATTTGAAGTATTACATTAATTTTAAAAAATCGCAATGCTTAAGGTGACGGAGTTACCCCTTTCTTCCCTACAGTCTATTCGAGCGTCTGCTTTCCAGGGTAGAGGCGGCTTAAAACAGCGTTTGCTCTCTATGTTAGGAGCGGCTAATCATCGTCCTCGTGCCAGCGTGGGACAGTGCTGTGCACGATGGTCCTCCGGCGAGACAGGGGGTTGGTGAAGACCCCTACAAGCCGCCCTTCAAAATCAAAAGGTAAAAATAATACAGAAGTGAATACAGACAAATCAATCGGCAAAGATCTAGTCGACGTAATAAGGACTACGATTGAAAACTCGGAACACGGATTGGCCAATAGTTAAGAGGGTAATCACTGAAATCAGTCCATTTTTGTAAATTCATACGTTACACTTAGTCGCGTTCGTCTGTATTCCATTGATTTTACACCATATTGACGCATATTCAATGTTATCTTGTGTAATACACCATGATTCACAAGCAATTAAATGACGCGTAATATCTTCATGTCATCCACATAGAGCAGTTAACTGGAGTTGAGTCCAGATAATTAATAAAGAGGATAAATATAAGTGGCATAAGGTGGCTGGTACATGAGGTACAAAGTCAAAGAAATCGAAGTAAATGGCAACAAGCTGACGTACGCTTCTGTAGCTCATTCTTCACAATGTGAGTGTAAGTCATGAGGTTCGGCGTCGTTGATCGCTTGTGTACAAAACTTGTGTATTGCACAGCATGATACCAGCACGCTGTACAATAAACTTAACTCGAAACATCGGGATTGATAGCAGTCGGGATTGATAGATAGTTCTCCATGCAATGTATGCTTCTTTTCTGTGATAACGTCTTTTTGAACTGTACGGTTGTTGCTGTATACGTTTTAAATTCCTTCGGGACAGAAAAGGACCGAAAACCACCTGATCACAAGGCGCTCCTGCATCGCACTTCGTTTACTTACAAGACTTTTAATATATTATCATAGAACCCTAGGTCTACAGCTGCCTATCTGAGGTTGGTGACTGGGGTCAGCAGTCACCTAATTTTACACTTCTATCTTCTATCTTATAGTTTATCATATAAGCCCAACGCACTCACTTACTTCAGCACAGATAACTTTGTACTACGGTTCCTTCTACTCTTGTGTTGTGTTCCTGATACGGCAAAGGGAAGCAACACGATTGTTGTACCAAGATGCCTCCTAAGCATATCGAGAGGTCCGCTACATCCAGCGCGTAACGACACTGTATGGTATGGGGATATCTTCCAGTGGATCACAACGTAGTGACTCCCGTAAGGTCACATCAACTCTTTTGCTTTACAGACGGCCCAAGTAACACCAGAAACATGAATCCTAGAGGGTTTGAGCTGTTTAGTGGAATACCTGTAGCTAGAAATTAGAAGAAAAATTAGTATTTTTCATTTAATTCCAACTACCTTTGCTTATCTTCGACAGATACGTGTATTTCGTCTACAATGTGCAGACTTCTTCAGTGTCGCGTACTCGTAGTCGGGTTAATAGTACGAGACCCTGAAGAAGTCTGCACATTGTAGACAAAATACGCGTATCTGTCGAGATAAGCAAAGGTAGTTGGAATTAAATGGAAAATACTAATTTTTCTTCTAATTTCTAATTACCTAAAACATCTTTTTGGTCAGTTACCTTGAAATTATGTTATACAGGAGTATTAAGAAAAACATCTTTTGTTATATACAGGCAGAGAGGATGTTATCGCAAACATTTGCCTTTCATAAGTCACTCATGTATTTTTCTAGAACATATGACTTAATTTAAGACTCAAATTTGACCAAAACAGCGTAATTAACCTATCTTATTATAAAATCTTTAGGTTACATAAGAAGTTTTAAAGATGCACTGCATAACATGCTTTTGACATGACAATGTCTTATCTAGGTAGTTTCTAGCATCTTACGAACCAATAGGTTATAATCAAGTTATTAAAAAGTGAAACTAAATGCAGAAATGCATGAACACAACAATTCAATTCAACAAGAGTGAAACTAGCAGATGTAAACAGAGATCGAAGTTGACAGTTATGTTTGTTATGATTAATTTGTTTATGAATTTCCATGACTTTTTACAGATTTTTTCATATCGATTAAAAAGCCGACCTAACCCATTAGCAAGATATCTTCTTAAGAAACGGTTACAGAATTGGTCTAACTACAAGAAAAAAAACCAACATATTTTTCGGAACTATATATAGCATGCAATAAGAATCACCATCAGCAGTTGATTTATTGTGACGGTCCACAAAAAACGTATTTTTTTCTAAAATTTCTGGAGTCAAATGACATTTCACTAAGAAGATGCTCTAATATAGTTATTATGATGTTAAGATGTGTTTTGGACTCAATTTCAACTTAACGCCAAAGGGAAGGTCCATTAATTAAGTCACGCAGTAAGACGGCTCGGGACAACGTGACAATCCATACAAAAAAAAATTGAAGGTCCATACAAAAATGTGACAAGGGGGGTTATAAAAAGTAACTTTTTGCGTGACATAATTAATGGACGTACCCCTATTTGTTCTTATGATGCAAGAGACAACCGAGATAATACATCATTATGTTGTAAGCATGTCATTCAAAGTATCTTGGGAACGTATTATTAATCCTAAATCTGTATCTTAAAATTTCTTGTGTGACATTAAAGATGTTTCAAATAGGGTATGTGTCCCTTGACTTAGCCTATTATGCAACCAGCGATCACATTTTTCATTACAACTCAGAAAGTCTTTAAGCTGTAAGCGAGATTCAACTAGTTATACACTTGCAAAGATAAGTTTGATAAGACATTTGGTAGCATGTATCACTAAAAGTTACACAACTATTTTTATAATGCCATAAACTTTCGAGGGATGTGGATTTAATGTCGGTCTATAAGCACCAAACTGGGTCTATTCGTGGATGCAACTTCGTCCCATTCGATGGATTTATTACTAAATGCAGTCTTTGTACGGCTTTTTTTTCTAATTTTATGAATTAAGGCATTGTAAGCTGTACTGAATTTACTTAAAACTACATTTTACAACACAAACTAAAGTAAAACTGCATCGAAACACTTAAATGATGTTCATATATGATTTATCAGCCATTCAATAATGAAAACATTATAATTAACTATGCAATGATTTTGTCTCTTCGATTTGTGTTTGGATGAGCCACTTGAAAATAAACAACCGCAAATTCATGTATTTCCACTTGAAATTTTACCAATAACAACCTTTTAACTACGTTATTGATACAACAGGCCATAGTTCGGAACATACAAAAAAAATATGTACCCAACATTGGGTCTACGATTTTCTTGTAAAATCATTGTTATTTTAGCTATGTGAACAGTTAGTTTGTAACGTGTAACTGTGTTCTGCACATCCAGACTGCATTACTTGCTTTATCGATTCAATTAAGCCAAATTTAGATCACTTTAAATCGTGTAGTTCATCTGTTCAGCATAACCAGTGAAATCATGATGCCCCAAAAGTTCAAGAAACCGAAAATTACGCGGAACTGAACAACTATAAGTTGAATAATATTGTTTCAATTGCTTCGGATTACATCTATCATGCTAATAGCAACATGATTTTGTTGATTATCGCTAAATTAATGACACATTTGGTACATAGGCCGAATGAAGGAGCTAGGCTAACTTTACATCCCCTTACCCTAGATCGATTTATTGCGCTGTTTTGTTCATAAAAGATACCAAAAAAGGTTATGTGTACTAGAAAAATACATGAGATCATGTCTTAAAGATGCATTTCTTAACGTTACATAACAAGCTGTGTTACTTGGGGGTAGGTCTGTATACAAAACCGGTGTCTCATTGTAGCAACCTCATGTCTTCGGTTAAAACGTTCACCAGGGGAACTTTACAATTTTCCATCAATGTGGAAGCTATTGGTGAAGTCCGAAAGACTTCAGAAGTTTCATTGTATTGAGGTTCTAGGATTTTACACAAGCGCATAGCGACCCTGCTCTATAGCTCCAATCCATAGAGTATGAACGACACGATCATTGTCTTTGCGATCTTCGTCATGGTACAGCACAATGCTTCAGAGAAGCGACCGTTTAGGGTCCGGAGAACGTCCAGATTAACGTTGACGTTGAACTTCCCTGACGCTAGTTTCCAAGCATCAGAACAATACTCCTTCGAAAGAGGAAGAGGAATTGATTTTTCATCAATGCAGAGGGCTTCTTGGTAACAGCTTCGAAATTCTTACGCTTCGACGACCTTTTCCACTTTAGGCCAACAACCTAGCTCAGACCCGATTCAAGACAAACATTATTTCTGTGGAAATGTGACGTTATGAATACTCCAAATGCTTGTTCATTGGAGCATTGTCCGTTGTTCATGGCTATAGAGAACTGCAGGTCTCATAATTATACTGCATATGATACCCTTAGTAGGTCAACGTAGGCACAAGTTCCTGTAATTATACGGCGCCGCATTTCTATACCGCATTTGTTATACGACGTCATCAATGATCTGAGTTACCTAAACGAGCTCTATCACGTTCGATTTCTTTTTTTGCTCTACATTTCAGCTAAGTGTACTGACAAGCAAACCGGAATCAGTCGTCCGACAATGTCCACCTCAAATAATCGGATGAACTGACTGGGTTTATTGAAAACCATGTTTAAGCAAGTTGAATCCACTAGTTACATAACACTGGCTAGTACCATTGTGAACATGATGCAGGAGAGACCATCGCCTTGTCAGTTCGGATTACAAGCCCTGTACCTTCCCAAAAGTCTCAAAACACAAACTAAACTGACTATCCGCACTTTCCGCGATAGAGTTACTTATCGCAATTTGATTTTTTTAAAGAATCGATGATATATTTCAACCAAAGTACAGTTCATCAATACCGACAAGGAGGAGGTACCATTTCTACGGTTTGACCTCGCTTCCATCCGTTACACTTGCCTTATTCCACGACCAATACTAGATTTAAGATTAATAGCTCGGGTTTCATCAAACCGTTTCGATTGCACAAGGACCTCCGGAAGCTGATTGTTCAGACAGCGCCTTCAATCTATTCTCTATTGACGGCGCCGGTGATGTGTCACTACTTGGCACCTCAGCTGGTCTGGGTGCAAACCCAGCCGAGGTCAGTGAGATTATTCGTAGGCGAAAAATGGGCCTCCCTCCGGGTGGTGAACCAGCCAAAGCCTGAAAGCACATTAATAAAAAATAATAAGAAGCAGTAATTTCTGATGCTTGTATAACGAAACGAAGCGCCATCTCAATACTAACCAATACTTTGATCCAAGTCTGAAACTAATCACTTCACCGGGGCTACCCGAAACATGGCTGGATGGCTCCATTGTAGTCCTGGACACTAGCTTTGACCTACAGTCAACTTCCTTTCACTTTTTTAAACCACTTTTACGACCGCATTAGTAGAACGACTGTAATTGGAAAACTTATGGAAAACGTTTTTCGTACACGCGTGGTGAGGAAAGATGGCGGAAAACATGAAGGTCACGTTCGCCAAATTGAATGGCTGCAACTATGTATCCTAGAAATACAGGATGATGAGGAACGTGAAGAGGTTTGGGATGCCATTGAGAAACGTAAACCGGAGGAGGTGGATGCAGCTGAGCTCCGACAGTGGATCAAGGATGACCGGAAGGCCCGGACGACCATCGCGCTCTTCGTGGAGGATAGCCAATTACGCTACGTGAAGAAGGCGAAGAAGGCTCGCGAGATGTGGCATAACCTCAAATCGTACCACGAAAAGGCGACTATCGGACATCAAGCCCTACTGTTGCAGCAACTTTGCTCGCTAAAACTTGGCGAACGAGGAGACGTCGAGAAGCACATCGAGGCGATGGAAGACCTATTCGAACCTTTCGACCTTTTCGAACTTTTCTGTGGCGTTCGATGTGGATTGCTGCCAAATTAAATCTCCGGATGGTCGAGTGGCAACAAGTAGGTACCTGATGACCATGATCGATGATTTCAGCCAGGTTCTGTGTGGTCTTTCTCCTGAAGTCCAAGGACGAGGCGGCAGGCAAGATCAAAGAGTACGTACGCTGGACAGAAACCGGATTTGGACGGAAACCTCGCATCATTCGATCCGATGGTGGAGGTGAGTATACTAGTAACGATTTGCAAGAGCTTTACAGATCCGAAGGTATCGAAGCGCAGTTCATCGTTCCTTACTCCCCGCAACAAAATGGGGTAGCGGAACGCAAAAATCGAGCACTTCAGGAGATGGCCAACTGCATGCTGCTGGGGAGAGGCAGTTCTGACAGCGAAGAATATTCAAAACCGCCTGCCTACGCGGGCCGTGGATCGTACACCGTACGAGCTATGGACTGGGATAAAGCCGGATCTAACCCGTCTTTGAGTTTTCGGGTGCTCCGCTTACGTCCATGTTCCAGATTGCAAGCGTGAGAAATTTGATCCCAAAGCGAAGAGGCCCGTGTTTGTCGGATACGCAGGGGGAGTGGAGGTTCCTGGACCGTGAGACTGACAGGATCACCATCAGCCACGATGCGCGGTTTATCGAGCTGGGCAATGGCTCAGAGCAGAAAGTTGTAGTGCCGGACGATGAAGCAGTTCCAGGAGAGATGTGTGAAGAAGAAAATGAAGTGATCCTGGTTCTGAACCGGAGTGAAGAGGCAGTTAAAGAGCCTGAAGAAGAAGCAGATTCAGTTTACGAAGACGCTGATGAAGAAAGTGATTTTCTCGGGTTTGAGGATGAAAGTGTTCATGAATCCGGACAACAAGTGCAGAGAAGGGCACCGCGCTCTACGAGGGGTGCTCTTCCAAGAAGATATGACGATTTTGTGGTTGGGTTGGTATCTCATGATGAAGAACCAGAAGACTATCGTGAGGCAATGGATTTGCCAGAGTGGAGAAGTGCGATGACAGCAAACTGTTTCCGGATCCGACATCGTACCGTAGCCTTGTGGGAGCTTTTTTGTATTTTGCTGTCAACGCGAGGCCAGACATATCTGTCAGCATTGGGTTGCTTGGACGAAAAGTAGTCGAACCAAATCAAAGTGACTGGTGTGCTGCTAAGCGGATAGTGCAGTATTTGAACGCAACTAAGGACATTCGGACCGGGAAAGGATTGGAAGTTGATTGGTTTTTCGGATTCTGATTGGGCCGGAGATCAGCAGACCAGGCGGTCTACTACTGGTATGATATTTTTCTACGGTGGAGGACCGATATGCTGGGTAAGCAAGGGACAAGATTCGGTCGCTCTCTCGTCGTTAGAAGCTGGGTATAACGCGCTTACCAGGACCGGTAGCATGCCAGGACGCTATCTGGCTCAAGCGGTTGTTCAATGATCTTGACGAGCCTCAAGCTGATCTTCGAGGATGATCTTCGAGGATAATCAGGGGTGCATCTCCTTTGTGAAGGCTGAGCGATCGAGCGGAAGAGTGAAGCACATTGACACGAAGAAGCATTTCATTCGTGATCTGTATTAACGGAAGATCATCGTATTAGTGTACTGTTCTTCAAGCGAGATGACTGCTGACGTTAGGACGGCTGATGTTCAACGAATTCATCGAACGTATTGGCTTATCGGCTTAATCGAAGTCGGTGATCATTCAGGAGGAGTGTGGGAGTAGAATGACCCCCTAGTGTTCTACGCCCTTCTTCATCGAGCGAAACAAGAATGCAGCCACCTATGTTATTTTCCAATTCTCCTTGTATTTGCTGCTGCTGTTTACTTTTCTCAGTTATCATCCAAACTTTGTATTCGACACAACAAATAAAAGTCATTGTTCCTTTCCTCAGAGTATTTCGCGTGTTTTAATCGTTTTCCGAGTTCTTTTCGTCCCTTTTCCAGTTTCCGGTAGTGCTCTGCTCCTTCATTTTATAGCAATTGAGAGGCTGTGAAATTATCAAACTACAACTCATTTGCCAGAGGCAACCCAGCTCCCGAATCATATCGAAATAAGATTGCTCTTTATTACACTGCGCTTCGCCTATTTCACAATATGCTAATATAAAACAAGTTGTAGTAAATAATTTACAACAAAAAAGTAATAACTTCTCTTTCCAGTGTTTATATACTCGCACAAATTAAAACAGGTTCGAAATGGTTCCAATTACAACTAGGAAAATAATCGAAGCACGACTTGCTTCGTTTGTATACTTCTCTGTCCAAAACTTTACTTCATTTGGGTCTGCATGTTGTCTTTGCCCACTTCTTTTTATTTGTTAAACAACTCAAAAACAACCTTCCTGCGAAACTGGCCGCTCTGCCTGTGAAAACTATTGTAGCGCCATCACTTGAGCAAAGATAGAACAAATTAGGTTCGCAGCTTCTTCAAAGGTTGTCTTCTTTTGCCTTTTTTTTCATTTATTTACAACTCAACTGTTTGTTTTTTTTTCTTGAATTCTGCTTATAGCAACTAACTTTTAATGGTTTTCACGTAATTCGTTAAAGGTTAAGTCGTACATGGATAGTGATTTCCGCGCGATCAGTGTGTGTGTATGTTAAGATTCGTTGATTTGTTTGATTTTTGCTTTTTTCTACTGAAAATTGCTATAATAGCATAAATTTAGGAACGAACAGAAGGTGTGATGGTAGGCGTAGCGAAGAGGCGACAACAAAACCGAAATTTGTACCAATTTTCAGAATATGGTTTATTTTAGGACAGTAGATAGGCATTCCTGCATAGGTTCTCTAAACTACGTTGCTACTAAACATCAAAAGCGATTTAAAACAATTATAAAACATTTATGAAGCTCTTCTTTTTCGCTATCTTTGTTTCTCTTCCCCTCGTATCGCACATTATTGTGGTTAAGCCATTCGTGTCTTTTCTCTCGATAAATCAACCGTAACTACTTTAGACTTATTTGATCACTAAAAAAAAGGGAGAATGACGAAAAGATACAATAAACAACGAATTTATCTCCATTAAGCTCTACTTAGAATTAAACTTTACATTTGTTTTTTTTTTCTTCCGGTGTTACCGCTACTATTTCCTTCCAACAAGTAATTCACTAACACCACTACTTCCCGCCCGAATCCACTTTTCATTTTGTTTTCTTTGTGTTTTTGTGTTGGGCTTCCCGACCGATTCGGTACTGACGATGGCCATCGCGAAAAAAAATTAAAAAAAAAAACATTAACCAATAGAATTACCGTTACATAGGATCATCATAACTATAATAAGGCGTTAGGGCGAGTTCGGTTGGCAGCACTGCTGCCGACCGCTGATTTCAATAAGATTGTGTGTATGTGTATTTTCGTACTAGAAAAATGGGCTCATGTAAATTGTTATCAAAATTGTGTAATGCGTAGGTATGTATTGCAATTATCTTATCGTTCCGGCTGCTGCTGTTGTTGTTTCTGTTGCTGTTGTTGTTGATTATTTGTAATATAACTGTTTGATTTGATAAACGGTTCCGCACCGGAACTCTAGTGTTCATTGAGATCGATCGGAATCGATGTCGTGAAAGTTGGCGTTTCCAGTTCCTCGTGTTTCTTCATTTTCAGCATCTGTTCGGTGGGGGGTTGTAGGGCAATGGGCGGTAGAGAACAAAGGGAATACGGAGAAAAATGATTTCGATTAGAATTATATGACATTTAATTGTAAAACAAGCCATTTAATTATAACAAGAACATGCATGAACACCAAGAAATGTACCGATTGAAATGTGGCATAGGAGAGATGTGATGTAGGGGTTGAGCGAAAGGTGAATTGTGAATGAAAGATGTAAACAAAAGAAAATCCATAGCTGTGTTGTTAAATTCACCAATTGCCTTTGGTGACTGAATTTGATGAGCTGTCAGTTTTTGTATCATATCGTGCAACCGTGACACATGATTCATGAGTTTGATACACAGTTTTTGTTGCACATATATTTGAGGGTGTGCGTGTACTTAAATAAATTTATTGTTTTCGTACAAACTCACATAAGATAGTGGGAACTCAAGACAAAATCAAAATAAACTAAATTTGAAATCAACTTGGAGTAAATATCTCGTTAGGCTTTGCTCCAATCATATTTGAGTTTATCTTAGTTTTTTTTCTGAATTCTATACAGTACATTTAGATTTTGAAACTATTGAAATGTATTTTCATGAGCTGATATAGTTTCGTTTGGATTAAAAATTATTTTGCAAACTGTAGAACGAAGGAAAAATCTTGGAATAAATGGAATGTGTCCCACTATACATAACCTCTTAATTAAATTGGGTTAATACTTATAAAAATCTTAAGCCCTTGCTACATGTATAAAATATATACGGTTACCTATAATAAATAATTTTATGATACATGATCATTTATATAAAATAACTCATACTAAAAATTTTGTTTAAATTTGTTCAATTAATTTGTTAGATTTTGTTTATTTATTCTGTATACATTAAATTATATTTTATATATTATATAAAATCACAAGTTCATTAGTTTCTCGGCCAATTGTAAATCCGAGCAAATTTTGAATTAGTGGTAGTATTGTATGAAGTCTAGAATCACGGTTCTCAGTGGCAAGAAATGAAGTAAAATTTTAACGCTGAAAAACCGCGAAAATTGGGTTAAAGGATTAAAAGTATAAAGTTACGGTCGTTCTGAGTCGATTGGTGATATTTTTCAGTCCGGTCGCAACGTAGTAGCAGTGGAAAAAGTGACTGCTAACCTTTGCCCAACTATCCAACATCCCAGTGATTTCTCGTGGAAGTGCAGAGGATTTCTCGGCTTCCTCCAAAGCGAGTATCATGTCAACACATTCCTTCCCATTCCCTACTTGACCAGCATTCGGGCAGCGCCAACGCCGGTATTGCTTTATAATGGGTCACCAGTTTTTAAACATTGAAGATGTATGTTAGTCCCAAACATCATCGGTTGGTTCTTTGTGTAAATACAGCTGATCTGGCAATAACGGAGTTGCATGCGTGGGCGGTCAATCATACTCATGCTCATGCAAATAGTAAATGCGAGCAAATGTTTTTTTTTTGGGAAACGATACCTATGGAGTTAATCCAAGAGTTACATTTTTGTTTAATGTAAACCAAGATGCCAAACAGAATTGGCAATTGTTTTCCCTAGATTTATTTGATTGGCTACAAATTATGAGCCTAAGAAATGCCCACAGGCAAAGTAAAAAGAAATATATATTTTTTTTTGTCTATTTATAGATGTATAGATGATCAACATTATAGGCCGATCCGAAAGTTCGTTAACAATTTATATAAAATTTGCGAAACGAATATGAGCTGTGAGTTCACTTTGGAATGTTTAATGCCATTCCAGTAGAAATAATAATAACAAGGTGGCGAATTTGTGCCTGCCTTGACCTACCCCGCATGGAGATGTGTGGCATAAATGTATACGTTTGCTTCGAAACACTGCCTAACAAAAGCCCTACGCTCAATTTCAAAACGATTTCTATTCAATTTTAAAAACCTGCCTAGCTCTATCGGACCTATCCACACTTTCTCTTCTCATCTTTGGTTCTAGCAGAAATTGCTGTCCACTCCTAGGGTTGCATGTTTATAAGAAGGATATTTCCAATTTTCAAACATTATAATTGATTACGTGCTTCATGCAATAACACAAAACATGATTAGTTAAAAGAAATATTAAGGTTTTTCAGTTTATTTTCATAGTTACTACTACTTTTTTGCATAATTTGTCATGAAGACATTACACATTGATTTGACTTCGATTGCGTCCTGTCAAGTAACATACCAAATCAGTGCTGCAACTGAAATTCCATCACCTTGAAGAAGAATACTTTATTTCAGCGGTTGGTACTGGTTCGTAGTCGGATCACGTCGCCGTCATGCTGTCCGTATTCTAATCTTTCTTATGGTCTATATTTTCACAATTCACAATAACCATGACAGGTTTCATCGTAGTGATTTTGTGTTCATTCCTCCATTTCTAGGACACATCTTGTAACTCTTCGTTCGTATAAACACTGATATGAACCTGCAAAATATGAAAGTTATGATTCTCACAACCGATTGAATAATGAATCAACAAAAACAACTAACCTTGATAGTTTTAAGTATAATCATTGGATCACAACAAGAATAACAACGATAACAACAACGCATAGCATAAAACATCATTTTTACTGTGGGCAGCACAATTCACTCCACTCCACTTCACGTGTATTTTGCTAACCACCACCCAATGGTACATTTGTCGAAGAAAATCCATCTGGCCGCATACACTATCCGTCTCTCTTAACTTGCTCTTAGATTTTCTACAAAAATGGCTAACATCAACTATTTTGAGTAATATAATAAATAAAAACGTAACGTAATGCAATAAATAAAAATTACTAACAACTGCAAAAGCGCAGTTTCAAGCACATCACTTTTTTCTCCATTAGCTTGTTTTTGGTCTTACTAGAACTGTCAAAATACACATTTGCCTTCTTCCTTTTGCTCCACATCACAACTCAACAGCTCACCGTGATCCACCTTACGGTGGATTGATGAGCTGCATGGTGGTTGCATGTGAGCTTTTATCTTGTTGCGTGACATCGCTGTGACATTTCCAGGCAAGCTCATCAAAAAGCTACTGGTGAGAAAAACAACAGCACTCATGTAAAATTCGAAAAATGAGATCAGCAGTGTTGCCAATTGGAAAAACGTAGAGTTAGAGCACATTTATTTAGGATAGTTACACATAGATATTAACGTTTAGGTTAAGAGATAGGAGGAACGTTTCGTTAAAAAGTGATGCAGGCTCAAATCAACCCTGTGCAATTCCGCCCAATCACAAACCATTCCTGGACCATTTCCCTTATAGTTGACGACCGTTTTCCTTATTGCTACGACTTTTGACTTGACAACTATAAACTAACAATCTTCGATAAAGTTTTAACAGTATGTCAGATGGTAAAAGGCGAAAAATCAATATGCTGAATAGGTGGTTAACGAAAGCGGACGAGATAGGAGAGAATCTCACTCTCACTCTTTGAAACGTGCCTCTAGATTTTATTTTTTACCTAAGGGTCGGTATCGTGTTTGTAAGAAATTTCTTTTTCCATCCCAAACCCATGTTAAATTCCGTTTACTGAAACGGAAAAGTAAAAAATCGAAAGAAATTTCTGCAGCAGTATCCACCTGAAAAGAACGAAAAATAAAATTGGATTTTGTAAGGTTCCCATGCAAACTAATGGGAGCTGTCACTTTTTCTTTCGGAAAAATGTTCCGCTCGATTATTCCGTAAGTGAAAGTGATATTTCGTTCCATGCAGATCAATTTTAAAAATTCCGCTTGGTAATATTGAACAAAATTCCGTAACATCTTTACTTTTTATGTCGATACTGGCCTTAATGTGTTATATTCAGTCTAGAATATTTCTAGATATTGGATGCATGTTCAAATTATTTCAAGATTTCTGTTTGCAACCAGCATGTTCACTTCGGTAAGCAACCGCGTGACGCAATTGTAAAGGGTGTTACGATAAAAAACTAGTCAAAAAAGAATGCGTAAAAATTGATAAGAGGGCAAACACAAAATTATTGCCAAACAATTAATTAACAATAAAATCTCATGTATTCATTGAATAAAAAATCAAATGTTAAGGGCAGTTTCATGCATGTATTGAGCTCAGTTTGCATACATTGTATCAATTACACAGCCGGATGTTTTTTTTTTGCTCCCATTGGCAGTTTTTATTGAATTTTGAAGACTTTGCCACGCTGAATCCAGATATCAGCGGAGAATTGTTGTAACACGTCCAGTATTGGACCTTCCTGAATCCATTGGTGCTCAAATATTTTTCGAGCAGGTATGATTGATAAGTCAAACCGTTTGTTTATTTACAAAACTACGAATTTTCATGAAAATTTTCTATTACTGTTTTGAAAAGTTGGAGTTCCGCTAAGTTGTTCAGAAGGTCAAAAGCTTACGGAAGGTGAAGAGAATTGTTCAAAATTCAGCCGCTACGCTGCGCTAGTGCGCATGTAATACAGTGCATTTTCAAGAAATTTATATCGTGATTCCGAGCTCTCCGAGAGTTCAAACCTTCATAAGGTCAATGTCTACCGGAAGGTGGAGAATATGGTTGGGAAAATGCCGGGTATTAGCTATAAAAGAGAGCATGTTTTAACGAGTTTATATCGAGATCCCGACCACCCAGAAAGTTCGAACCTTCAGCAAAGTTGTTCAAAGTGTGAAAGCTTTTCGGAAGGTCGAGAGTATGGTTCGGAATTGTGTCCGTACGTGGGCATGTACAGGGTGTCTCACAATAGGTGTCACTACAGCAAAACAAATCAACCAAATCATAGCATTTATTTTTCATCTGAAAGATACATGTTATAGAAATAAACCATATTAATTCAATTCGAATTTTTCGCCCTTGTCCTTGATCACTTTGCGCAAACGCTTTGTGAACCTATCACTCGCACGATTTCCTGAGGAATTTGGTCCCAAATATCAACCAAATGTTTCTTGAATCGATCTCAAGTAAGCCCTTTCGTAGGGCCTGTATGTTGAAGCATATAACCCCAAACAAAGTAGTCAAGTGGGTTGAGATCCAGTGAAGATGCAGGCCAGTCTTTGCTTGTGATGAAATCGGGCAAATTTTCCGCACACCACGCTTTTGTCTTCTTTGCCTTTTGAGCTGGAGCTTAGTCCTGTTGGAAACAATATGGTGTATTCCCATACAGCGTTGAAGCATGAGGAAGCGGATAGTTCTTCAAAACCTGCTCGATGTAATATTCAGTGTTGATTTTTACGTTTAGTTCTACACAGATAAAAAGAAACATTGAATTTTCTGCGTTATCTAATGCACATAAAGGGAATGCTAGATTTGGCAGAAAATAATGGGATATTTCATGTAAATTTAAGCCAGATAACGCCTGAATCCAGCCTGTTGTATGAAAGATTGCAAACATTCTTGGATGCAAACATTGTTTACGCCTGCTTTGGCTTGGAATTAAACGAGGGGAAATTTTACGCGCTTGTTAAAATTAATTATTTTTTTCTGTGTACAGGGTGACCACTCAATTTTTATTTTCAAATTCCCGGTTTTTCCCGGTTTTCTCGGACCAAATTTTCCAAAATTTCTCGGGTTAAGGCGTGGATCATGTAGTAATGAACAAGAATAAAGAATAGAAAACAATTATTCTAAGCAAACAATTTTGAACGAATTGAGTTCCAAAGCTTAATAAAATGATATTTTCAGTATAAGCGTTGTTTATAATATAAAAATGAATACATTTTAGGACCCAACTATTCTGACTAGTCTGAAAGTCAGTTTGTGTGTGTACTGCCAAATGATTTCTTTATAATTTTTTTAAGAAACTTTTCCCAAAGATTCTATGAAAAGTTGCTTGAGCCATTGCTTGAAAAATTCCTTCTGGCGTTTCTATAGGTATTCTTCAGGAGTTTGTAGCCATTCCTCCAGCGATTCTTTCAACAGTTTCTTCTGGCAGTTCATTGCCTGTTCTGTTAAACTTTCTTGTGATGACATTTATGGTAGAATCCCTGAGCTTATGAAGTTTTGTGATTGTAAAGAAATCCCTGGAAGACACCTGAAAGAACTAAAAACTATAAGGTAATTGCTGAAATAATTCTTGGAAAAAAAACCCTGATTTATTGAAGAAATTTTAGAAATTTTGTTTGCACGAATTTCATAATCTCGTGTATTAATTCTTCACGTTAAATATTCTGCAAGGGGTTTTGTAGAATTATTTATAAGTTTTGTCCAGAATGTTTGCAAGGATTCTTAGATATTTATTTACATTTATTTTTATTTGTAGTACACTGTTTGTCCAATAGCCAAATATTCGGCATAGGCAGCTAGACAGCTGACAGATATCATAGATGTTTGTCAGATGCCTATCTGCATATGACAAATATTTGGCTATTGTCCAATAGCCAAATATTTGTCATATGCAGATAGGCATCTGACAAACATCTATGATATCTGTCAGCTGTCTAGCTGCCTATGCCGAATATTTGGCTATTGGACAAACAGTGTACTACAAGCTTAAATCAATTGACACACTCTTAAATTTCACAGATCGTTATAGATGAACACGCTCAGAAAGGAATACCTAGAGCTCAGTGATAATAACACACAATCTAAATTATGAACAATCATGTGAACATAAATTCCCGGTTTTTCCCGGTTTCTCCCGGTTTTTTGGAGTTCCCGGTTAATTCTCGGTTTTCCCGGTTTTCCCTATTCTGCGACCACCCTGGTTCTATGGAAAGAACAGGAAGTTTTCCTTTTCGTGAAACGGCCATACCATGATTTTCAATACATTCTGATAGCGTTATACAGCTAGTTTATCTCTTGGAATATTGGCAAGATTTTGATTTATGATTAATGATGATTGTCCTGAAGGAGGAAGAGCTTTTAGTCCGAAGATAAAATCTCGCAGTCACCGTGCCGAACCAAAAGATATCTGCTGCTTTGGACCCTCTGGACCATGATCCTGGCTTGCTTTTGACGCTCCGTCAATCCGTGAACCCGTCGTTGCCGCTCCGTCAACCCGTGAATCCGGCTTGCATTCCAGATCATATCTGAAGAGCCTGTTCATTAAAGCAGGGGACATTTGAAATTGTTTGCTCAATTTACGTCCAGATACGGCCGGATCGTAATTAATGATCCCAAACATTTTAGGACTGATTCACTTCATACTCAAATAGTTCCAATATTTTACTTGAGTATTTTAGGCATTTTAGGGCTGATTCCAAATTCAAGAGGACTTAATAACTTAGTATTCAATTGATTAAAAATTGACTCACTTTATATGCACGTGACTATACTTTACACGGCTGATTCACTTCATATTAAAATGCCTTCAGGCTTTTCATGGCTGATTAACTGTTTCCAGATTCTCGAGGACTTGTTGACATGAATACTAAGACAGTAAATGCCAACTGCGGGAATCCAAAATTTGAATGTGAACGAATAAAATCATCTGAATCGTCCTAGGACTCTTGCTGTTGATAATATGATACATTTTGGAAAATTTCCTTCTAATTGTTGAAAATTATTTAGAGAAAGAAAGCATTTTATTTCTTATTTCCAATTTCTTCTGAAGTGAATTGAAATGTTTTTCACATAAAAGCTAAAAACTGTTGGAATAGCTCAATAAAATCAATTGAAAAAAAAGTAGTCAATTTTACACATCCACTAGCGTTACGTTTTACGACATCCGATCCAAACTGTGTACCTTCCGGTTGGCCTTGGACTTCTTAACAATTTTTCTAAAGATTTCGAACTATCTAGGTGATCGGAATCACGATTTAAACTCGGTCAAAATATGCTTTTTTAAATGCTCAATAGCACCACTTAGTGACTGAATTCCGAACCACACTTTCATCCTTCCGAAAGTCCTTGACCTTCAGAACGCACCTTTGCTGAAAGATTTAACTTTTTAGGTGGTTAGCATCACTATATAAACTCGTATTGAACGAATTCTGAACCATACTCTCCACTTCCCCAAATTCCTCGAGCTTCAGAACAGCTTTGCCTAGGTTCGAACTTTCTAGTGCCACGTAGTGACCAAATTCCGAATCATACTCTTTAGCTTTCGAGAGCCATTGACCTTCTGAAAAAGTCATTAACCTTATGCACAATTTTACTGAAAGTCTGGATCTTGAATAAACTCGTTAAAAAATGCTCTCTTTTCCATGCCCCTAGCGCCGCGTAGTGTTCGAATTCCGAACCATACTCTCCACCTTCTGAAATTCCTTGACCTTCAGAACGCACCTTTGCTGAGGGATTGAATTTTCTTTGTGGTTAGGATCACTATATGAACTCATATTGAACGAATTCCGAATGATACTCTCCACTTCCCGAAATTCCTCGAGCTTCTTAACAGCTTTGCCTAGATTAGAACTTTCTATGTAGTCGTTAATACTATATATCATTATATCAATCATATTAATCAAAAGATCTTTTCCATGCCCACTAGCGCCCGAATTCGCCCGAATACTCTCCACTTTCCGCACGTTCTTGACCTTATGCACAACTTTCCTTAAGGTTAGATGTTCCTAGATGGTCGGGATCACGATATAAAGTCTTTGAAGATACTCTGTTTTTCATGCGCACTAGTGCCACGTAGTGACTAAATTTCGAATCATACTCTTTAGCTTTCGAAAGTCCTTGACTTTCTGAAAACTTTCCTCAAGGTACAAACTTTCAAGAAGGTCAGGATCGCGATATACACTCGTTCAAAAATTCCGTCTTTTCCGTCGTGTTCGAATTCCGAACCATACTCTCCACCTTCCGAAAGTCCCTAACCTTATGAACTTGTTCAAATTTAAACTCGATATAAACTCGTTAAAAAATGCTTTCTTTTCCATGTCCCCTAGCGCCCCGTAGTGTTTGAACTCCGAACCATACTCTTCACTTTCCGGAAGTCCTTAACTTTATGAACAATTTTCCTGAAAAAACTGTTTAGGTGGTGCCCTTCAGCGCCACGTATACTTTGGGAAGTGAGTCGATACTATTGACTGGTAGTGTATATACTCTGCAGCACAGGAAAGGATCTCGTTAAGGACACTCTTATATCATTGGTTCTGCGAGGACTACTTAAGTCGTTCAATATACTAACGACTGCTTTCGAGACCCGTTCGGATGACCCATTAACCCTTAACTTTTTATGGCCATAAGCGACGGAAATGCAGGTGGAAGCAATATTCGAAATCTGATAAGCAGCAAAATGCCAAAACGGCAAGAAGCAGCCCGAGATGTATGCTTTGGTAGTTGGTAGAGGACATGGTACAGAAGATTGGTTTGTCAATTCTGGGGCTAGTTCATCACATCAAATCCTAACTTCTTCGTTGAAATGGTTACAGTAACCAGGAACATCGAATTAGCTGACGAATGGAGTTTTGCAGAAGAGGGGTCTGGCTGCGTCATTCAGAGGTTCGTATCTGGTTTATCTCGGTGGAAACTATGAAACGTACCAGCCTCCACGTCTACAAAGTCCGGAATTCACCACACTGCAACGACAAACGAAACACCACACGCTATTTCTAAACAACCCAAAATTGAGTACGATTGACACAAATTCGTCGGAAGTATGGCTACTCAAAAGTGAGTAAAGATAGTTCGTAGTGGTAAGATGACGAACAGTCAACATCGGCTTGAATCCGATCGATGTTTACTAATTATCAACGTGTTACTTCTAACAATCTTCACTGACTTTTGAGTAAAGCAGCACAACGGGTGCAGCACAACATTCGTGACAGGATGCTGATCCGATAGTGGCTGACGAAACCGAGGTGCATCGTGATGGACGACGAGACCTACATCAAGGCGGACATAAAGCAAATGCGGGGGCAGGAGTGCTACGTTGCCACATTGGCCGTTTTTTAAGAGGTGAAGAAGAAGAAGGTGGACTAATGCGCCAAAAAGTTCTTGGTTTGGCAGGCCATCTTTTGGTGTAGAGAGACGAGCTAGTCATACATCACAATGGGTACCATGAAAGAGCAACATACTTCAACCCACCGAACTTGTCGGAACTTCGTCCGATTGAGAAGTTTTGAAACACCATGAATGCCAAACTTCGTAAAACACCTAAAGTATTCGATAATGAGCTGGCTTTGAAGAAACAGTGGGTATAAGTATCAAAAGAAGTCGGCCCTACTATTGCCCAAAACTTTATGACTGGTGCCAGGGGCAAATTGCGGACATTTGGTCATGGAGAAGAGAGCCAACCTATGAAGTAGAAACTTCACCATAATTTTGTAATGAAATTTTGTCAGAAGCAGATAATTTCCCATCATCATGAGAGGCTCTAGGAGTGGACAGTAATTTATTGCTAGAACGAATAAAATTAGGAGAAAGTATTGATAGTTCCGTTAGAGTACGGTCTGAAAATTTGAAGAAAATCCGACTGAAAATGATTTTTTGGTGACTGTGTCATTTTTTTCAAGTACAGTCTTTACAACACTGATCTAAAGTTCGAGGAAAAAAGGTGATAGATCTTGATCAACGGTAAGGAAGTCACAGAAGCTGTTAAATCGAAAGGCTTCTAGAACCGTTCATTAACTCGAACGATTTTGATGACACCATATGAAGCTTGGTCGGACGATAAACCTGATGTTTGAGCACCTCGGAGTATTCAGATACAAAGCCTATGCCTGTCCACCCTTTTTGTCTTTCTATTTCTCCAGATCCAGGCTTCAACGCAGCCGACAAACGTTCACGGAATACTTGATTTGGATGTTCTTACCAGAACGCCATTTCGATAAATGAAAAACAAATGTCAAAAACAAAATAGTCGCATCATTTTGCACGGATCAAGAGCTCTTTTAAATCAACTGTCAGGTTCAGGTCTTTTAAATGCACGATTCTTGGAAATACGTCAAGTTTAAGTCGACCAAATTTTCATCGTAACATCCTTTAGACAAGCAGGCATTGTCCAGGTTTGCTCTCATTGGCTACAACGGTGGGTTCGGTGACTCCTGCACTTTAGTTTTTTCACAGACGACCAAAAATTCAACTCAGTGTGTGAGACCACTTTGCTCAGTTACGTGGTTGATCCCAAAGACAAGAACTCTTGCAATACGCCAGTGCTTGGAACGTTCGAATAACTTCTCGATGCGGTAAGCAGTTCAAAGCAAATTAGCTTTTTGCGACGAAAAAAGTGAAAAAAGCAACTGTACAGAATCTGATATCAGAAATTAAACGAAAGGTCAGGAAACTCGGGTTCTAAGCTAAGCAAAGCCGAATATTTTTTCTGTATTTTATACAAATTGAGCTTCAAAAAAAAATTGAATTATTTTGTTTAAAAATTTAATCAATTGTAACGCATTCTTGTTAGACCAAATTTTAATCGTACCACCCTTTACTGCTATCGAAAAGTAATTGACTCATCATCTCAAAACAGAACATAACTGGTGATGATATACGCAGTAGACACCCAACAATTATATCCAGTTGCCGTTGAAAGAATGTATTCGAATCCTCGAAAAACTCCTCTCCCGCTGGTGGGAGTAATGTTTGTGCACCGCGCCGGATATCTGAATAAAAGAAAAACAAACAGTCGACCCGAAACGTGAACGAAAAAAAAGCCATACGCCATTCAGTAGGTGAAAAACAAACCGTAAAAATCGAGTCAGTCGCTAACGAAAAGACGGTCAATATTTGCCAGATTTGAGTCGGTGCTCGGAGAGGAAAAGCAAATAGGGAAATTTTGGAATAAATTACGGAAGGTGATTCAACCTCTGACTCAAACTGTGACCAGTCATCTTTTAGGCATATTTCCTAACTTTACGAGATACATTGAGTGCAGCATCAAATTCTAATTAGTGATCCTCTGAGAATAACCTCTTCTGATATAGTAAGCCAGTAAAACTGGCAACACTAGTAGGAGACCTTGTGATTGAAAAGAAACCCCCTAAAGAAAAAAAGAAAAAAGGCAGAAAGAAGAGTCCAGAGAAAAACGACAGCAAGCAGAAAGAGAACAGGACAGTCAAAGCACACCAACAGTAGATCTTTGTACAGTAAAACACTACGAACTGCTTGAATGCAGTTCGGGCCTTGCGCCACACAGACATACCTTAATGTCACCTTTTGCCTATTTTGTTTATAATTATTATGTCGCAGGGGAAGGCCAAAATCGTTCCCAAGAACAAGAGATTGGATGGATATGAATGTGGGTGGCGATAAATGAGAAGAAGAAATCAAAACACGGTGATTAATGAGAGTTAACGAATCCGCCCTCGGAACTAGGGTTAGGATGGATTAAGGAGGAGTTTCTAGAACGTTTATGAACTATGAATAATGTCAATGGAGCAACTTAAACTCGAATGTTATTCACTTGAAGGTATGCCCAGGAGTGTCGGGCAATCCGAAACAAACACTCACCTGCTGTAGTTTGTAGTGATTGATGATGTCCTGATCGGCGGGACACGACTGGGTGAAAGCATCCAGCTGGTACATATGGTACATATACCGCCACAGCGCCGTTAGGTGTTTCTACAATCGCAAAATGAGGAAAGATTAATCACTGCTGCCAACGGCATGATTCACCTTCACTTACTGGTATCTCAAAGTCGACAAAGTACTTGCCGGCGACGCGGATGCGCTGCAGCCGGGGCATCAGTTCGCAGTCGAAACAGCACATGGTGTCACCGGTTAGGAAGCGGGTGCCCTCGTCACCAGGTGGTCGTTGATTTTCCGCAGGTGCGCCAGCAGTGCGTTGTTCTTGTTTTCGTCCTTCTTGACCAGCATCAGCTTCAGCTTGGAGTACAGGTTCTCGATCAGGGTGGCCACCTCTTTGTCCTGGAATGTAGGGAAGGAGGGCGAATTGAATTTTTACGTTCCGTACGTTGTGTAAATTTGAGAAACTGAACAATGTGTTGGCTTTGTTGTTTTACCTAATCCAAGCCCCAACCCCCCCCCCCCTCCCCACCACTCACTGGAGAATTTCAAGCTGCTTCCAGGGCTGGCTTTTATTCTGCTATGGCCAGAAATGCTACAGCTGAGCATTTCAGAACGAAGAGGGCATCGAAATTTCCCAAAAAATACCTTGTGTGGCAAGCAATTTGCACGTGTGGCAAAAAGAGTAAATCTTTCGTCACTACAGGCACAATCAACAAGGAGATCTATCAGAAAGAGTGTCTGCAGAAGCGATTGCTACCCTTCATCAAAAGTCACAAAAAAGCCTTTGTTCTGGCCCGATTTGGCATCGTGCTACTATGCTAAAACTGTGATGGAGTGGTACCAAGCAAATCAAGTGAACATTGTACCAAAAACCTCTAACCCACCAAATTGTCCAGAGCTACGACCAATCGAGAGATATTGGGCTCCGATGAAGCGGAAGCTTTCTGGAAAGAAGCAAGGAATCAAAGACATCAAACACTTCCAGCAAATTTGGACAAAGACGGCTTCTACGATTTCTGAAGTCTGTACAAACCCTAATGGACGGAGTTAAGCGCAAAGTTCGAAAATTTTATGCAAATACCGAATAACTATGTTTTGTCTTCATGAATTGTTAAAACACATCCCATGAATCTGTAATAAACAACTACGACGGAAATATAATGCGAAATTTATGTTTTGTTCATGTTTTGAGGTGTCCGGATTATTGCCGATACAGACCTTAGCAGGCGATTTTTCCTTCTTCCATTAACGAGCAGTTCTTTTGTATTTCAAATTCAGGGTAGGACATTTCCACGCCAAATCAGTAAATGACAAAACTTTAGTGTTTTAGGCCGAAACTTTGTAAACGAGTTCGAAATAACAGTTATAGTGTTTTTGCATGAGGAACGGTCATTTTGATACGAGAGAAACTGTTTAGAAGGGCTTATGTGATTTTGATACAACAGTTTTCGGAAAACAGTAACTGAGAAGAAATGGTAGGGAATCAAAATGTCCATGAAATAAAAATACACTGAAAAAATATTTTTTTACATGAAAAAATCATAATTAAAACTAAGAATTCAAATTTCCAAAATATAATATTTATTTTTTTTTTTAATTTCGATGGACAAAAAAAGCCATTATTTTAGAGGTAAAAACAACATGGACAAAAATTGTTAAAAAAGTTTTCCTAATAGCTACTTTTGTAAGATTTTCATAATTGCTTTTTATGTTTATCAGAAGTACTTTTCAATCCAAAAATATGATTCTACACCTAAGTTTTTCGTGATGGTCCAGCACCAAAACTATGTTTATTTTAACAAACCTGGATATTCCTGGATATTGTCTTTTGAACAAGTATTCCTGAAATTTTCAGCGTTGGGTTCTGAAGGGTACCTAGTAAAACGTCAGTTTGAAATAGTACAGGTTATAAGCCAATTTATGTTTCGCATGTGACGTAATGTTCGACCAACTAAAAAAAATACATGCGGGTCCTGGCGGGGTCTCAAATTAATTGTATTTGGAAGAGTATCTTATGAACTAGTAATCCTGAAATTTTCAACGTTGGGTACTAAAGGATAAGTAGCCGCCCACCCTATTTTAGATGGTTGATTATGACGTCACAAATACACTTCAATCACCATATATCAAAATGTGGTCATCAGAGAGCATTGGCGTGTTCAGCAAATATGTGTATTTTAATAATTCCTACAATTTTTCAGAACATATTCAAATTTGAACAAAGTAATAATTATCTAAAAAAAAACAGTTTTAAGGTAGTGCTGAAAGGAAACCAATTATATCTCTTTAACGTTAGGCTCTAGAAACGTAGTGTCTTCGACAATTTTTCTCAATATTACCTTTGTTGAAGACAACAACCCGTTATCTCGTAGCTTGGAAAAGTTAGAATTTGAAACTGTAGTTAAGCCCTTATGAAAGGTTAGGCGTGTTTTTTCAAAAGATGCGGAATAATATTTGAAGTAACTCTTCTTAAAATCACTAGTCGATAAAATGATGGCAAAGGGTGAAAATGCTGACCGTCATTTTTCAGAATTGCGAATTTATAACAATGTAAGTCAACGAAAAAGTTGTTGGAAGACCCATGTTTGTTGAAACAAACATAGTTTTGGTGATGGACCATCTCAAATAACTTATGAAAAGGGCGTGTTTCTTGAGTGTTTAGCCCCTCATGAAATTAAATTTAAAATATCTCAAAAACGGTTACCTTTAGGAAGATCATCACTATCAACATTTCAACGTCCATTTATTATGTCACGCAAAAAGTGACTTTTTATATACCCCCCCCCCCCCCCCCCTTGTCGCGTTTTTTGTATGGACCTTCAATTTTTTTTTCTATGGATCGCCACGTTTTCCCAAACCCCCTCTCCTTCTTTACTGCGTGACGTAATTAATGGACCTTCCCTATTAGGAAAACTTGTTCAACAATGCACAGTGGGCAAAAATGGAACCAAAATCCCATTAAGCTTATAGAAATCGAAAGGTGCTGGTCTCATTTAGGGTTGACCACTGTAAGCGTCCCATTTTGCCCATTTCTCCCCTCATTTTGGATGCAAACTAGATTTATTAAACTAGAAATTAGAAGAAGAATTAGTATCTTCCATTTAATTCCAACTACCTTTGCTTATCTTCGACAGATACGCGTATTTCGTCTACAATGTGCAAACCCTCTAGATTTATTACCCAAAAACAAAACTTGGTGCTATTATATTGAACCCAAACGCACTTTAAATTTGCAGAAAATGCTGAAGCACTGAATGGGACAAATTTCACTTTGATCGGATGCCAGAAAGTGGCTCATTTTGCCAATTTAACCCAATTATCTCCTCATACTTGAATAAACTAACGCACAGTGGTCTAGAATGCGAATTTACCTGGAAAGATACATTTTCAGCCTAAGTTTGAAGTTTTGGAGCAGAGTTGTCTTCGACAAAGTTGTTTCTAATAACAAGGCGCTTCTTTTGGTGTTAATGAAAACTAGGGTGGTCCTTTTTTTTAAAAATAATTAAAAATCCAACTTTTTTATCTGCAGAAATAAAAGTTGTAGAATAAATAATTTCAAGTAACTTTGATGGTATAATTTTTTCTGCATCATTTGATATGACCGAATTAGAGCATTTTTTCCTACGTAGCTTAGGGTCTCCCTATAAAAATCAGTTATTTAGCTGTAACTTTTTTATTTCAAATTTTTCAGTAAAGTAGTCTTCCCATTGAACAATAAAAATTACAACTTTCAGTGTGCCTCAATGGTCTTTATCGTATGTCAAACAAGAGTTATAATGTAATGTTAGTTTTTCTAGTTGAGGCAAAACAAAAAATTATTTCTTACAGAATTTGAAAGGATTTTTTATTATTGCATGTTTAAAAACTGGAGACAGAACATTTGACCTTTTTAAGTTATAAAAATCATCTGAGGACGACCGTGGTGGAAAATTTGAAGTAAAAAAGTTAGAGCAAAAAACTACACGATGTGCTAGGTTGTCCAAACTGTACTGGAGTTCAGGACTTACCCAAGTAACACCAAAAACATCTTTTTTGTCAGTTATTTTGAAATCATGTTATAGAGGAGTATTGAGAATGAATTAAAAAACATCTTTTGTCATATACAAGCTGAGAGAATGTTATCGCAAAACATTTGCCTATCATAAGTCATTCATGTACTTTTCTAGAACATTTGACTTAATTTTAGACTCAAATATGACCAAAACAGCACAATTAACCGATCCTTTTATAACATCGTTTAGGTCGCGTAAGAAGCATAACATGCTTTTGTCTTATCTAGGTAGTTCATGGCATCACAAAAATCAATAGGTTATAATCAAGTTATTAAAAAGTAAATCTAAATGCTGAAATTCATGAACAATTCAATCCAACAAGTGCCAAACTAGCAGATGTTAACACAGATCGAATTTGACAGTAATGTTTATTTTGAATATGATGAATGTGTTTATGAATTCCCATTACTTTTTATAAATTTCTCATATCGATTAAAAAGCAGACCTAGCCTATTTACAAGATATCTTCTTAAGACAAAATTCCTCTTTGGAAAAACGTGACGATCCATACAAATAAATTTTAAGGTCCATACAAAAAACATGGGGGGAGGGGGTGTGGCTGTAAAAAGTCAATTTTTGCGTGACGTAATTAATGGACGTTCCCTAACATTGACATCTCATGTCATGTTCATGTATTTCTGCAATTATTTTTACTTTGAAATTACTTGATTATAACCTATTTGTTATTATGATGCTAGGAACTGCCAAGGTAAGACATCCATCATGTTGAAAGCATGCTATTGAAAGCATCTGGAAAACGTATTATTAGTCCTAAATCTGTATCTAAAAACTTCTTGTGTCACCTTAAAGATGTTTCAAATAGATCGATATTTTGCGCTGTTTTGGTCATATAAGATACCAAAAATAAGTTATGTGTACTAGAAAAAATACATGAGATCATGTCTGAAAGATGATTTTTTTAGCGTTACATAACAAGTTGTGTTACTTGAGTAAGATCTACTGTCGTAAGAAAAACTTTATCCGCTTTACAATGTTATGCCGTATATTCAAACATAGGCAATTTCAACTTCAAACAATGAATACCCTGGAAGACCAACAGGCAGTATAAGATAATCTTGGGATATGCATGTCAAATGAGCTAAACTTACTTGGTATAGCCCAAATCTACTGTTACAATTGTAGACCTTAAGTTTTTAATGACCTAAAACTAACACGACTATCATATGATGTCTGTGGACGTTTCAGAATTTTCTTTGAATATGTTTGAATAGTTATCGTAGTTTTGTATATAGCCCAAGAGGGTACGGTAACTACTGTATATGTTAAGTACTGAAATCAAGTCAGTTTTTATGAACTTGAACATCCCATGATAAACTAATAATGACTGGTGACCTCACATAAGATTCACTGCATGTGTTTGAATGCATCCTTTAAGTTTTATAGGCTGTAGAGCTAATTTTATGAGTGTAGATCCTAACTTCTGAACTCAAGGGCAGTTTTTGTGACCTAAAACATCCCAAGATATCTCATTATATCTGTTTACCTTCCAGAAGACTTACTTTAATTGGTCAAATATATATTGTAACTTTGTTTTATCTAGAAAGCTACAGTTACGACTGTAAATTTTCAGTTTTGAATTCCAGGATAGATTGGATAACCTAGAAGATAATCTCATAATGTCTGTTGGTCTGCCAAGATATTCAATGAATATGTTTTAATACACAGCGTAGCTTTCCAACTGAAGGTCCTATGTTCTGATTTCAAGGATGGTTTGGATGACCCAGAACATATCATATTGCTAATGTTCGTCGACCTTTAAAAATATCAATTGAGTATGTTTGAATATTGATTGTAACTTTGTATTGCCTCAAAACAACTGTTATCACTGAAAATCTTATGTTCTGAACGACAAGAAAGTTTGGATAACCTAGTGGATCAGAAAGTTATAAAATATTGACTGTTGATATTCCAAATTCCATATTCCATTGAATATGATTGAATACATATAGTCACCTAATATAGCCCAAAAAGCTACTGTTACAATTGTAGATCTTATGTTTTGAACTGCAGGACAGTATGGATAACGTAGAATATCCCAGAATTGTCGTATTATGTCTGCTGACCTTCTGACCTTCAATGAATATTGTTAAATACATATTGTTCCTTCGCATAAAAGGTGTTCCGATCAAAATTCGGTCAAACAGTAATGTGTGTAAGTCGATCAAAGATTTTATTAATAAGTCAAATTCTGATTCTTTTTCACGACATTTTGATAACTGAAGTGCTAATCTCAAAATCAAAATAGAGGCATGCAAATTTTTTGAATACACGATGAAACAAAATGCATCAAGTTTAAGTCGACCAAATTTTGATCGATACACCCTTTACTCCAAAAACTTAACATGTGCAACTAGGTGTAAAAGTCTGAAGATCGAATGTTCTGAATTCAAGGACAGTTTGAATGACCCTGATCATCCCAATTTATCTCGTAATGTTTATTTAAATTCTAAAATATTCACTGAATATGGTTGAACACGTAGCGTAACTTTGCATAGCTCAAAAAGCTATAGATATTACTTAAGATCTTGAGTTCTGAACTAAAGGACAGTTTTCATGACCTAGAACCTCACAAAATTATCAAATCATGACTGTTGACCTTCCCAAAACTTCATTCAATATGTTTAAATACATATCATAATGTTATATAGACCTAAAAGCTACTGCTACAACTGTAGATCTGAAGTTCTGAACTGAAGTGCTCTTTGGATAACCTTGAACATTCCAGAAAGATATTTTCAAACGTACCATATTCTAAAACAACACTTTATACTATTAATAAGGCGTTTATTTTTTATTTCTGAACTTTTTCATATTCATATGCTGTAGGTCGTCAATTAGGCCTTAAATGCAGATGTTTTTTATACATCCCAGACAGAAACATTGATGTCGAACAAATTTGCCAAAGACAGTGTACACTTTTATTTAGTATGTGATTTTATGCAGCCATTTTTCTTTTGGGGTCATATATGACCCCATAGGTCTGAAGGGGTTAATATACTCCTTAATACAAGGCGTTTAATTTATGAATTTTTCAAAAGTATGTTGCTCGAAATCAACATTGTTCTCTATTGAAATGGATGCGTATAAATATTTCCGATCGATTTGGGCAAACATTTTGATCGTTCGAAAAATGACTGAGATATTGACGCTCAAAACCTGACCACTTTTCGTGACGGACGTAATGTGATGTTTTTTTTTTAATTGTGTTCCAGTACGGAAAACAAAGACGTAGTCCTACGCAAAAAAAAAAAAAATTCAGTGTATATTTTTTTCATGGACATTTTGATTCTCTAACATTTCTTCTCAGACACTTTTTCTCTAAAACGAACGATTTCCAAGTTGCCGTTTACCTTAAAAATTCTCATCAAAAGCGCATAAGCGCTTCTCAAAAGTTACTCTTAAGCGAAAACGATACATCCTTATGTCAAAATACCTATTCTGTTATAATGATTATGTTTGCGAAATTTCGTCCAAATCCAAGCGGCTGGTGTCAAATTTCGACATTTTATGTCCAGTTTTGCCTGGAACTGGTCGATAATGTGAAGAATAATCTCTAATATTTTTCCAACTTCATAAGAATTGGGAGAGCCTCCAGCACTAGTGCTGTGTTTGACTCTACAAAATAGTCTACGCGATCAATTGATCTAGGCCTACAATTTTAATATCCGATGGTGAAGTCGCTTTCAGACCCATCGAAGAGTCCTGAATTCCACCGACGCACAGTGGGGCGAACTAAAATAAGTGGGACATGGGTATTTGTGCCGAAACTATTAGGTGTGGCCCATTGATGTCTTCTACAATGCTTCTACATTTTGAGTACTCTGTTTTTGTGTTAATAAATTAGATTTAAAGGATTGTATACACCTAGATAAAAAAATTAACTTTCTTATTTTTGGTTCAAATCAATAACTTAGTACTAAATCATTGTAGATTAAGTCATTTTATGAAACTTTGTAGAAGACCATATCTATCTATCTCTTAACTGGACGAAGTTGTAGGGTGAAAAAGGAATGAAAATTGTTAAAACTAGTTTTTTTTTATCATAACTTTTTTATTTGATTTTTCCCATTTTTTTAATGTTCTACAAAGTTTTAGGTATTTTAAAAATACACAACTAATCATTATCTCTTCATTTAGAAGATTTACGTCGGTTTAAATGAACTTTTTGAGCTATCTTCGAGGATGTGTAGATTACAGGTTAGCAGGTATTAGCAGCTCTTAATGATTGTTTATTTAACAACTGATACCCTTCAAAATTATGTACAAATTATAAAAGGGTCCAGGAAAGCACTTAACAATAATTTGAACAAGTAACTAGCTAATATAATAATATTTTGCATATATAGTGATTTTTTTCATTTTTTGAATAAGTATTTAGACGTGATATGATTATTTAAAAGGAAACAAAGCCAATTTATTAAAAATGAGCTTATTTGAATAAAATAACGAAAAACAGGTCCATCGTTCTGCAAATATTGCAAATACAAAAGGTACAAAAGGTCAATTTCGAAAATTCGGAAGATTTGCATTAGAATGATGGACTTTTTTTTGTTATTAAAATCAAATAAGCTTCATTATCAAATGACTTAGCCTTTTTAAAGATCAATAGCGCGTCTAAAGGGGGGCCCACTTGGACCCCCTTATAATTTGTACATAATTTTGAAGGGTATCAATTGTTGAATAGATTAACATTAAGTTTAGCTGCTAATACCTTTTTCAAATTTGTGAGTGCTCGACACTGAAGAAGTCTGTAAGTAGCAGACGAAATAGGCCTATCTGTCAAAAGATAAGCTCGTAGTGGAATTTAAAGGAATTTGCTCGCGTTTACTAGCGAAAATTTGAAAAAAGTGTTTCAATGTTTTATTTTTTATTTTTAAAAAGTGATCAAATGAAGTGTTAATTTTAAATTCTCCTAGTTTCCCAATCACAATCGTTCTACTAATACGCTCAAAAAAGTTAATAGTGTTTTAAAAAACAAGTGATAGTGCTAATACCTACTAATCTGTAATCTACACATCCTCAAAAATAACTCAAAAAATTCATTAAAACCGACGTTAATCCTTTAAATCAATGATAATGATAAGTTATCTTCTACAAAAAAAAAGTGTATTTTGAAAATACCTAAAACTTTGTAGAACATTAAAAAAAATGGGAAAATTCAAAGAACAATGTATGATAAAAAACGAGTTTAAAGGGGGTATTACATTTTTCATTCCTTTTTCACCCTACAACTTCGTCCAGTTAAGAGATAGAAAGTTTTCGTCTTCTACAAAGTTTCATGTAACGGCTAATCAACAATGTTTTAAAACATAGTTTTCGATTAAAACCAGAAATAAAAAAGTTAATTTTTTTATCTAGGTGTATACACTCCAAAAATAAAATTTGTTAAAACTAAAATAGAGTACTCAAAATATGTAGAAGCATTGTAGAAGACATCAATAGTCAATAGACCTAATAGTTTCGCCGCAAATACCCATGTCCCACTTTTTTTATTTCGTCCCACTGTGCGACGTTTTTATAATGGTGTGAAAGTGGACTTCT
The DNA here is from genome assembly GCA_034211315.2 of Aedes japonicus. Classification (NCBI taxonomy): domain Eukaryota; kingdom Metazoa; phylum Arthropoda; class Insecta; order Diptera; family Culicidae; genus Aedes; species Aedes japonicus. The sequence goes on along the minus strand of JASCZW010001317.1, from coordinate 75,744 downwards.
ATGGATTTCTAAACATCAGACATAACCTAAAACTAAACAAAAATACTAACCTGCACAAACAGATTGTATCCGCCTGGCACCGATTTCATAATGTGTCGCTCGATTTTGTCATTCTCCAGGATGGCCAGCCCGTTATCAATCAGGATCGGTGGGTGCGTCGCTTCGAAGTTGGTGCGGAAATCGGGCGGCGGCTTCTGCATATCCACTGTGGTGACCTGAAATTCAAAATACAAATGGGAAAAATTAACATTGCTTCATAAGAACACGCACTGCGAAGCAAATTAACGTTTACGACCTAAACGTTCTTGAGCGACCTAAACGTTCGCTCCCAACTAAACAAAGTATGCGGGAATTGAGGTCGAGGCAATTGTAGCACAGTTTAAGAATCTCACAATTTCAATTGATTTCTCATTATCGAGAGTCGATTCCGCATATATAGAAAAAAGATGCTTCCCTTGAGGCGCGCACATGGTGCATCCTCCTACAAGATCCATCACATGATCACACATTGGACGACGTACGACCGCCGCGCGTTGCTGATGGAAGAGGAGAAAATAGAAATAGCCAGATGCCATGACTTTGCAAGTAATGCAATAATACACACAATTCCAAACAAACATCATCCGTCCGCTGCTGGTGCTAAATTTAGCCCAGCTGATCCGAATTCGGTTCTGGTGGCATTGTGGATCTTGTTTCAAGTACTGCGGCCGTATTGGAACTACCGAAAATTCGTATGTTTATCCCAAATTCCCTTTACTTTTCATCCCATTCCGTGCTGGAACAAGGAGGTTTCAAGGTTTTTGTGCTCTTTGATGTTTATATCGTATCATCCCGAGTGGTTTCTCTTGCCATGCTTGTGTTTAACAAGAAACACACATGTTTTGATTGATTTAAAGTCTATACCTAACGATCGCGCTCGAGTGCTCGTGGCCTTGCGGATGACGTCATTCGCTACGTTGCTTGTTTTTTTTCGCAAAATCAATCGATACAGGCAAAATTGAGATGACGTTTGACGTAGTCTCTACTTGAGATGATCATGAATTAGACTCGATGCAAATAAATGCTGTTGTCGTCGTTGGATAATTGACAATAAAGGGTGTCCACGCTAAAAATGAATCACACGCATATTGCGCTAACTTTAGAACCTATGGGCATGGTTCGTTGCAATTTTTGGTTTAATGTGTTTTGTTGTCACTGTGGTGAGAAAATCTGCTCACGTACTTCGCAAATAAGAATGTTTACACCATGATATCGAAATAAAAGTAGTTGGGAGTCATATCTATAGCTCGTCGTTTAACGAAACGGCCTCTGAAAAGACAAAAGCTTCGTCCATAAGACCAAAAATTAGTACTGTCTCTTCTATATGTGAACCTGGTGCACTGGACTACCCATCTCAATACAGACAGTCAAAACACCCTTGCAAAATTAGGATGACTCCGATACCAAAAATCTATACCATCGTCTATCCCCACTTTTTGTGTGTACTTTGCGACAAACCAATGATTGTCAAGAACCAGAATTCTTATCTGTTCATTTTAAACTTGATGATGCGTACAAAAAAGTCCTCAAATGGAGTATTAATTCCTGAAAACCACATCAATTTAGGATTTGTCGATGGTTCACCCATGGAAATAAACTTGTTCCGACTACTGACATGGGGCAACGTTACATATGAGCTGCATCAAGTTTTTCCTTTATTCTCGTTCTATTTAAGTAAAAAAGAACTAAAATTGTGGGATTAGCGATTTCCGGAAACTTTTACGACAGCTACAGCCGCAGTCTCTTAAGATTGAGATTTAGCGATTTTTCAGTAGTTGATTCGTGTTCCTTTAGAACATTCGCTCTCGTCCGATGTTGCAATATTCTCGCTCGTGCTGTATTCTTTTTCTCTTCAAACTGCTTGCAATCGCGGTCAAACCAGTCATTTTTTCGGTTCGATGCCGAATTACTTATCGCAGTCTTACTAATGGTAGTAAAGGCACATCCGTTATATACCACTTAGGCTACTGTTTATAAGTTGCTTAGCTACCTAATGCTGAAGTCTGTGTTAGGAAAATACTGTGCACATTAATGCAAAAGGGGCATTTTCGGTGGTTCACTACTGACGGATAATGAATTTTCAGAATTGAATAAATAATTCCAAAAAATTCCCACTGACAGATGGTAAAATCTACAATAGCAATCAAGCAATTGTGAAGTTAAAGCCTGTTCACGTTTAATTTCGGACACTTTTCTTTCAGTGTAGATTTTGAATTATTTCACCGATCGCTGAACGTTTCACATATATAAAAGCTGAAACTCCTCATTTTATTTCGTGGTACAACATGTTAACATTCTTGTTACATTCAGTTCAATGACGTCGAGTCAAGTGGAAGTGCGCAAACGCATTTTGTACGAACGGCAGCAAAATCTAAATTTATCGGTACGCGATCTTGCCAAGAAACTGAAACTACCGAAAAGTACCGTGTTTTGTGTTTGCAAATCATTTGACCAGCGCTTGACTGTGGATCGCAAGGTTGGCAGTGGAACAAATCGAAAAGTATGCTCCCGGCAAATGGACCAGAAGATGGTAGATATCAATCTTTCTGTGCGAAGTGTACCTCGTCAAAATCATACGTACGAAAAGTGAAGCAGAGGCAAGAACTGAAGGCGTACAAAATGAAAAAGGTGCCCAACCGTGATGACAAGCAAAATTTCATTACAAAAAGTCGTGCTATGGAGCTTTACACCAATTTTTTGCACACATTTTCTTATATCACCCTGGACGACGAAACATACGTACTCGAAGACTTTTAACCGCTTCCTGGCCTGGCTTTTTATACCGAAATACAATGAAACGCCGTTGCCGAGTATTTCCGGACAAAGAAGGTGTCCAAATTCCCGAAGAAGTATTTGATTTCACAGGCTATATGTAGTTGTGGTCGAAAATCTAATAGTCTCGTCTCTTCCGTCACTATCAATAAGGATGCGTACGAGAAAGAATGTCTGCAAAAGCGGTTGCTACCGTTTATCAGAAGTCTCTCCAGCTCTGTTTGGGCCTCTTGTCAATATGCGAAATCCGTCCTAGAATGATACAAGGTACAAGAGGTCAAATACGCGCCAAAAGCCACCAAACTGTCCAGAACTTCGCCCAATAAAGAAGTACTGGGCACTAGTTAGGCGAAAACTCTTCAAAACTAAGAAGAAAGCAAACGGTACCGATTTCAAGAGATGATGGAGAATCGTCTGCTTGTCTTCTTCGAGCGTATCAAGCTTATTGCTTTCACCTTTGCTTATTGCTTGCTCAACTTAGTGTTCTGAATGCACTTCCACAGTTATTCATTGAGAGCTTTTGATGCCAGGTACCATTTTTGCATTAGTATGATTGTGTGGCAAAAACAATCATACTATATGCCCAGAGAGTCGAGAAATTTTCCTTAACGAAAAATTTCTAGACCAGACCCGGAATCGAGCCCAGTCACCTCCAGCGTGGTATTGCTTTGTAGCAGCGCCTTTTCCAACTGAGGCAAGGGAGGTACCTTGGAGAATCATCACGGTGGGCGTATCTGAGGATACCGTACGGAGTCTGATGGCGGTTGTATCACAGAATGTTCGAGAATTTTACAGAGAGAAGGATCAACATCTTCATCAACTATTTCTAATGTAGATATAACTCTATTATTGTGAAACAAACAATCGGTTTTGTTGAATTATTAAATTGGGTATATTTTTTGCTGCTATTATTTTGGTGTCCGAAATTTAACGTGGACAGGCTTTATTATTGTTTGAAGTTTTTTCCATTATTCGTGTTCGTAGATATTTGGAAAAAAAATGAACCACCACCAAATTTTAACAGGAAATTAAAACCAAACAAATAATGCGAGATTGGTGAGACTATTCCATATATTGTATTGATTTGATAACTGTGTTCAATCCCCACAATTTAAAAATCTGTGGATTTGTTTATTTGTGTTCCATGTGTATTAGATTTAATAAATATTCATCTATGGGTTCTTTTTGTATGGAAGCTATTTCGGTTCTGTTAATAATCATAAACCGATATTGCACCAGTATTGCCCATAATCGTTTCTTGAACATGTGTTGACGATATTTCACGTTTCTTAAGGGCTTACGCTGAAGCATTCCCGACGGCAGCCATAACCTCAAAATTTAAAATTGATATAACTCAGTATCTGTACTAGATATTGAATACTCCATCACATCAATATGTATGCTTACTTGCTGTGAGCAATCTGATGGAGTTCGATTCGATGTCCATTCACTAACAATCGAGGTATATAAATTTGAAATAGCGAGGTATGTTTGCGAGAGAGAGACAAAAGATAGGAAAATGTACATTGAGGCAATCCACCTAAGATATTCAAGATATTTTTGAATGTGTTAGAAATGTTGATTCAAATTCTTATTATAAAGGGGGTATTCGATAAAAATGGCACACAGAAAATCTTCTGTAACTTTTGAATCGTATGAGTAAAAAACCTAGAAATTTGAGTAGATCTTATCCATAGTGTATTATTTACATCTGCCAAGTTTCAGTTATACATTCAGTAGTTCCAGTCATGTCGTCGAAACAAGAAATTGTCCGTGAGAAAATTTTGTGCACTCACAATCAAAATCCAGGGGCGTCCCACCGGTGGATTGCTAAAAGGCTTGGAATTGCAAATACAACTGTGTCTCGTGTAATAAGAACCTTCAAGGAGCGTCTGAGTGTCCAAAGGAAGGAAGGGAGTGGTCGTAAAAGTGGTCCAATGGACAGTAAAATGGCCAGGAAAGTCGTACAACAATTCAAGAACCGTCCAAACATGTCAATTCGAGATGTCGCTAAAAAGTCTAAGGTGTCAGTCGGTTTTGTGCAGAAAACCATGAAGCGTGCTGGTTTACATGTTTACAAAGTGCAAAAAGCCCCAAACCGGAATGAAAAACAAAACATCACTGCGAAAACCCGCGCCCGGAAACTTTACACGAAGCTGCTCACCAAATCCGGTTGCATCGTGATGGATGACGAAACATACGTCAAGGCCGACTTCCGTCAACTTCCTGGGCAAAAATATTTCGTTGCCAAGTCGAAGTTCGATGTTCCGGAGGATGTTCGAAAGAAGAAACTATCGAAATTTGCAAAGAAGTTTCTAATCTGGCAGGCGATTTGCGGATGTGGTGAAATAAGTACTCCCTTCATCACTTCCGGAACAATAAACGGTGCGATTTACACGGAAGAGTGCCTTAAGAAGCGTCTCTTGCCATTCATTAAGAAGCACAAAGGATCAACTCTGTTTTGGCCTGATCTAGCATCCTGCCACTACGCTCGAAACGTATTGGAGTGGTACCGAGCCAACGGAGTCAATTTTGTGCCAAAGGATATGAACCCACCAAATTCACCGGAACTTCGTCCAATTGAAAAATTCTGGGCAATTATGAAAACGGAACTTCGCAAACATCCCAAAACTATAGAAACAGAGCTAGAATTGAAGAAAATTTGAGTAAAACAACAAAAACACTGGGAAAATCGGTTGTGCAAAATTTGATGGGTGGAGTGAAAAGGAAGGTGCGGGCATTCGGGATGGGAGACGAAATTGAATAAAAAAATGTTGTAAATCAAAACTCATTAGTAGTTCTTCATTCCCTGAAAATTTCAAGAAAATCCGATAATCAGTTTATTTTTGATGAGTATATATGTGTGTGCCATTTTTATCGAATACACCCTTTAGGTGCAAATATGTTTTTCTCTCGCAAAATGCACGGAGGTTAATATTTAAAGGTTTTTTCGAAGGTGTGGCCAAAATAGGAAACGGTGACCAAAACTGCTATACTTGTCCAACGATTACTTATGTTTATTAAAAAAAAATCTCTAAATTTTGTGGAAAAGTGTGTATGAAAATGAAACAAATAAGGAAAAATTAAAATCTCGCTTGACATTTGCTTCAACTTTTTTCAATGTTTGAGACACTTTCATAACACGAGTTAGATTACCCATAATTATCAGCTAACTAAAGCAAAGTGCACAGAATTTTAAGACCCGTGCTCAAAATGCCTAACAAAATTTACTCAGCCTCCCGAGCAAAATACCTTAAAAATTCTAAGCAGGTTTCAAATGTTTTTTTCTACGTGGTTCAAAGCCTTCCAAACAATCCTTGAGTTCAGATCTTGATGTTCTACATGATCAATAAGGAGATATACGATGTCTCGATCATACTTATCAGTTGGAAAAGCTCAACGAATCATCATAACACTGTAGTAGACTTATTACAGTATTTAAAGAATACCTAAGGTACTTCTAACTATCCTTGAATACAGATCTTGATGTTCTACGTGATCAACAAGGCTATTTACGATGCCTTCGCCGTACTTATGAGTTGAATTGGCCCCATGGAACATTAACGGGTATTTCTAGAACATCTAAGGTATTCCAAGATACCCGTAACGCTGGTAGATCACCATTTCGTGGTGCGTAACGGGGTATCAAATCTACCACCAAACCCTAGTCCGAATTAATTTAATTAACTAGGAAACATATTTGTTTTTTTAGTCAAAGGAACATATCTTAGTCCTTATTACATTTTATGTCTTGTGAAAAGTGACAATATTCGTTTTTTACCCCGATTGTACGAGGATGAGCTTGGAATAAGTAGAACATGGTTAGTCTTCATTTATGTGAATTCTCATTGTTTATTTGATGTTCTATACTTTGAATTGGTTAGGACTAGGTTTCTGATGCATGGTCAGTATCGGGGTCATAGTTTGTTTTCTTTGCAATGAATCGGATTTTGACTCATAAAGAGGCGCGCCTTTGAAGAGAGCTCTCACTCCTCAAAGAAATTATATAGCGGAAACTTTCAATAAAATTCGATTCATTGCCAACAAAACAAACAATGACAACTTTAACAACACCGAATATTTCATCATTTCTCAATAGTGATGAGGTAACTCGACATGCACTAAACAAAGGACATGGGATATACCACAACAAATCAATTTACTGGTCGCAGAGAATTATGTCCCGAACAGAGGAAAAGAAAAGGTATTCCAAATTATCCTTGAGTTCAGATCTTAGTGTTCTACATGATCAATAAGAAGATTTACACGATGTCTAGATAATACTTTTTAGTTGGAAAAGCTCAACTAAACATCATAACCCCATATTAGATTATTTCTAGAATACCTAAGATACTTCAAACTATTCTAGAGTTTAGATCTAGATGCTCTTCATGATCAACAACGCTATATACGATGTCTCCGCCGTACTTATGAATTGAAATATCTCCACGGGACATCTTAACACTACAAAAGACATGGTACAGTGTTTTCAGAATACCTGCGGTACTCCAAACTATCCTTGAGTTCAAATATTGATGTTTCACATGATTAACAAGGCGGTTTACGATGTCTCCACTGCACGTATGGGTGAGAAAAACTTCATGATATATCATGACACCTTTTTTGACATATGACAGTATTCTCATAATATCTACGGTACTACAAACTATTCTCGAGTTCAGATCATAATATCATAACATCATTTTCCCGTATATAAACGATGTGATGCGTTATTGCGATATTTCATTGTTGCCAGAATATCTACGTTACTCCATACGATCTTTGAGCTCAGATCTCAAAATTGTACATGATCAACAAAGTAATTTAGGGTGGTGAAATGTAATTTTTTTGGTTATTTTTCTATCATTGAGAAGTGAAGATGAGAAGTCAGATAGAGGATTTTTGACTCGCTAATAAATGCACATTTTAGATTTTTTAAATTGCAATTCATCGGAACGATGAAGCCTTCGTAAATCACTTTGTGAATCATGCAACACATCAAGATCTGAACTCAAGAAAAGTTTAGAGTACCGTAGATATTCTGAGAATACTGTAATATGACTATAATTGTACAATGATGTCCCATGGAGCTTTACCAACTCAAAAGTACGATAGAGACCTCGTAAAACCGCCTTGTTGAGCATGTAAAACACCAAAACCTGAACTCATGAATAGTTTGGAGTGCCGTAGATATTTTCAGAATACTGTAATATGTCTGCAACGCTGTTGAGATTTTTATTGTAGTTTTTCAGCTAACAAGACGGTCGAAACCCTCTAAACCTCCTTGTCGATAATGTACAACATCAAGATTTGAACTTAAGGAGAGTTTGGATGATCTTTTGAACAAGTTTCTGTAACTCTAAGAGCCGGCCTTTGAAAGCAAAATTTACTCTTGGGTCATATATGGCTCATCCATATTGAATCGGTAACGTCATATTTCAGAACAAATAAGAATTCGTTCTGAATACCTACTGTGAATATTTGGCACGAAATATTCTGCACACTTAGAAATTATGAATTTTACACGAGACTTAATCCATGTTTGTAAATAGTCCGGGAACGTAAAGTCGGGGAAGGTAATAGTCGGGGAAGGTAATAGTCGGGGAACGTAAAGAAAGATTTCGTGTAAAATTATGTCTCCTGAAACTGAAACATACGCAATTCGACAAAAGATGTGTTCGGTTGAATTTATTTTCTCATCTCTTTCAACACATTCTTATACGCTAAAGGACGCTTGCATGTGTCGGTCCCAGGGACAGAAATTTACACGAGATTTTGGTAGTGTGTGAGTAGAATTTGCTTTCTGGAAATGATTTCATCGCAATCTACTACTAAACTAGCTTGAAATCAGGAATTGCTTTTCAAAAATCGTAATCTCCCGCCAGTTATATGGAAGTTAGAGTGATGCACTGTATGACAAAATTGTATGTATGTATGTGTGATGAAGAACAAGTTCGTCATTCTTTTTTTTCTCTAATCCGCTTCTGAAACGAGTCTTACTGAGTATAAGTGAATGCAAGAACGATGTGTACTTTGGATCATCTCTGACATAAAAACAGTGTATGTATGAGAAGACTTTAGTACGAGCTGGCGCAATTCTATATCGAGCAGACTATCCTGAAAGTCGCTAAAGCTGGACGGGTAAAATGGGCAGGACTCGAATTCGGCCGGAACAAGACCTAGAGGAGCACACCAAGCAAATGCTTAGGCCAAGTGGAGCAAAATCTTGGAACTGTGGGACACTCGAGGAACTGGAGACAAGCAGCCCTCAAGCAAGCGTCGCGGCGAATCATTGTAACACAGGTGCGGTTCTGATGGGACCAGCATATTACAAAACAAAATGCGTCTTTTATTTGTGTAATATCAGGATTTTTGTATTGAAACATCAAGTAAAATCAATGAACTAGCGAGAGGCGCCTGATGATCGTAAGTTCAATCTGTTCAACGAGTTCAATCTTTAAACAACAGCATTTAAATATATTATATAACAGAATGCATTTTTTTTTTCCAGAATGCCAACAAATTTTTGGCCCTAGATTTTCGAAGAGAAAAGGAGGATGTTAAATTTTACCTAATAGTAGAACTTGGTGAGTCCATTCCATAAATTAAAAAAAAACAAAGCTTATTTCATTTCACATCTCACTTGTTTTCGTTGCAATTGTGGATGTTCTTTCGTGGCTGAACTATAATTGAATTAACTATAAAAAGAACGTGCACAAAACTTATATTTCAACCGCCGCTCAATCTTTCGGGGACAAGTTAATATACAAGAGTTTGAGAAGCGTAGAAGATAGCAAAAGATAAGTAAATCATAACAGATATACTGGAGTTTGGTTCAGACGCCATCGATTTTTATGTCTTATACATAGTAGGTTGATTTAAATTATTCCTACAAACCAAGCTAAAACCCACGTGACCTGTCGATCATCCCAAGACCTTTGAATCGCTCTACTCTCTTCACGATTTTACGTACTACTTTCGATTCAACTGTCCGTTGCCACTAGGTTATTAGGCATCCAACCAAAAATCGAGACACAAAGAAACCCTAAATTAGCCTTCCCACGGCCAGAAAAAAAAAAATAAAAAACAGCCGCTTCGCTCTGTTTGAAGTCATTAGGTCACCGGAGTGGTATGTACGGATTCGACTCAGTTCGCTCGCCCGGAGTGCACCCAAGCATGTCACCTAGCAAAAATGGACTTAATTCCAATATTACATCACACATCGCGTGCACCCGAGGCGAGTTTCGCTTTTCATTTTCGACTGGTCGGGAGGTCCATCATTCAATCGCTCACTCTTCCGTCTTCCTGTGTCCGTGTGCGTGTGTTCATTGAATGTCAAATTTCTTGATAATATTTCACTTTTATTGCTGCGACCTCTAAAACTCATGAAATCTTCCTGTGCTGTGACCACCCTCTGCGAATTATTTATGATTTACTACTATATACTACTCCGACAAATGTGCGATGCGTTCGACCGAGCAAGAGCAACCGTAGAAGAATATTGTGCAATGACGCCAGCAATGCGGCGAGTAAAAAGTGAATTTATTGACCAAAAGCCACAATCGAAGTTTAAATTCAAAGGCTTAGGCATTATAAGCAAACAGCGATACGAAAAATATGTTTTCTTTAGATAAAAGCTGTTCGCTGAATAGCTGATGACAAACAAAAGATTGTGCTGTGGCGTCATTGAGACGTTCGACAAGACGCCGAAATTTGTTTTGAAATTTTCAACTGCTGATAATGAACAAAAAACGGGGTTGTCGGAGTTGAACACAAGCTCTATAAAAAAACAAAATCAAACATGTACTCACCTTAAGGCTGATAGTTTTCAGCTCTGCCAGCAGATACAGGTCCATGAAGTATTCCTGGCAGAACAGACATGCTCCCTTCCTTCTGCCATCTATCGTCGAGGCCTGAAATTAAGAGGAAAAAAAACGAAAACGATGAAAGTGATTAACTTAATAAGCAACCAATTATCATTAATAGATTCTTAAATCACCCATTCGAGGGAGTAAAAAATCACATCCCAACCCGATAATTTCCCCGCTCGCAAATCGCGAACCGATCACCGCACCCCCACCCACCCCCAGAGCAAGAAATAAAACCTCAAACTCACGTTCGACGTGTCGCTCGACGACCGCTAAGCGACATGACTCTGCTGAGTTAATTGCTAATTGCATTTCAAACTCCCCGTCCCATTCGTATGTCCGTCTTCGTACTTGTAGTTGATGATCTAATTATTGGAGTGCTCGCTCCATACACACAAAAAAAAATATGTCACATTCCTCGGTGCCAGCCGGTGGAGCGATGGCGTGGCGGTTGAGAGTTGAGAAATACGGCTGCCTAGGAACGAAAAATGAAACACATCAACGGACCCGAAGGACGCCCCAGCGGATGAGGGTCGGGTGTTGTCTGATAAGATAAGGGTTGCCGTGTGCTGCTGCTACGATAAATTGCACGGGAGATAATTTGGTAGAACGATCACCAGCAATATTGGATTTCAGGCGGGCATTAATTGATTCTGGTGGAAAAGTTAGGACAGAAGAGATAGTCCGACATTGAGTTCTATAAATGGAAAAACGGTGAGGAAATTTGCTTCAGTTCAACCGACTAGGGAAGGGAAAATCAAACTGAATATAAAATGAAATCAATGCCAAAAACCAGATCCAAAGGAGCTCCATCAATCATGAAATGGCGAAGCAAACTGTGTCGGAGTCTACCAAATCGTTTGTTTTTTGTTAGTTTTTGCATGATTTTCGATCGACTGCGGCGTTTTGTCCTTATTGTTGTGCAAATCAGCTATTAAGTGTAGTTTAAACATTTCATAACAGAGCGAATCAAATTTCGTCGATTTATCTTCATCGAATTCCCCTCTTTTGAATTAAGATTACCAAAGCTAGATATGATTGCATTTTTTTTTCAGATTAATATGCTAGGTAGCGATAGAAACTTTCATCTCTTGAGGTGAAAAAATGCAGTCGAATTTGCATCTTTTCCACTCACAGCGGCAGTTTCATCGAATCGAAGTCTATGTCGATGAAATCTTTATCTATATTTATTATTTATCTCAACGAAGTAACCCACCTGTGCTGTGCTGTGAGTGGCCCTAACAGCATCCTGACTGTTAGTTACAATCAGTCCGTAACGACTCCCAAGCAGTATTCTCTTTTTACTACTTCAATGAAGTCAACCACCACCACACTTTGTGAACGTTCCAAACGGTATATTTACTGTTGGATTTGAGTCGACAAAAGTCAATTTTTAGAGTAACTCTTTTTTATTTTAGAACTAGAATAAACCATCATTACACTTTGTGATTGGCCCCAAATAGCATACATACTGTTAATTTCAATCGAACCAGATCGGCTCTCAGACGATTTTAATAGATTAAAAGATGTATTTTTTTGGCAATGATAAAAACCACCATTACAATTGGTAAATTTTTCCAACACTATCCTCGCTATTGGCTCAAATCAGTTCATATTTACTCTCAAGTGTTATATATTTTTGTTTTCAATTAAGTAAACCACCATCACAATTTTTGTGCCACCCCACCATTATATGTATTATCTGTTAAAATCGGTTCCAGTTCTCTCTACACAATAATTAAAAAAAAAGTTTTATCAATGAAATAAACCACCATCACAATTCGTGAGCGTCTCTAACAGCACACTAGCTGTTGGCTTGAACTCGTCTTTCAAGCGTTATTAACGATCGCCTTGTCTTTGTAACGAAACAAACACACTTTTTTGCGTATTTTTCTCGATGGGCACGTCACCTAAATTGACAGATTAATTGACGTGATGAAAGCGTCTGGACCAAACTCCAGTAAGGCGTGTATCGAATATAAGCTATCCACATACATTTGCGTTGTACGCATGTATTTGTGATGGTTTTTTATGCTCTGAACACTGCATGCTGTGCATTTGACTGTCAGCTTTCTTTTGTTTACTTGTTTGTGCGGTTCAAATTCTGCGTTTTCAACATGTCGCGTATTGAAAAGGAAGTGAAAATTAAGGTTCTGGACACATGGCTAAGTGAGAAGGGTATTACTATGCGAAAATTGGCGAAGCGGTTTGGAATTCATCATGCGAGTGTTAAAACCATCATTAATAAGTTTGGGAACACTATTCTTTTGGATGAGCTACCAGGAAGAGGCAGAAAACCCGGTTCTTCCAACCCGAAACTGGAGCAGAAAGTGGTATCTCTAATCATGAAGAACAAATCAATGTCAATACGTGATTTGGCCAAAAAAGCAGGAACGAGTGTCGGAATGATCCAGCGTATCAAGAGGCGAAACCACCTGAAGACCTACAAGAAGCAGAAAATCTCGAAACAAAGTGCAGAACAGAAGAAGCGAGCAGCAACAAGGGCCCGGAAATTGTATTCGCGTCTTTTGCAGCGTCGGATGCATGCGTTTTGATGGACGATGAGACCTATGTAAGGAGGACTCAAAAACCCTTCCAGGTCCACAATACTTTACTGCCGTCGTTGGGAAGGATGTGAGCGATGCGGACAGGTCGATTCAAGTAGAGAAATTCGGTCGAAAGGTACTGGTATGGCAAGCAATATGTTCCTGTGGTTTGAAGTCAACAATTTTTTACGCTACCGGAGCTATAAATGCGGAAATCTATCGATCTGAGTGTCTCCAGAAGAGATCGTTGCCTTTATATAAGAAGCATAGTACACCTCCACTGTTTTGGCCGGATTTAGCGTCGGCTCACTATGCCAAAACCACTATCAATTGGCTTGCGTAAAAGGTATAGATTTCGTAGAGAAAAATATCAATCCACCAAATTGCCCTCAGCTTCGACCCATCGAACGTTACTGGGCAATCGTGAAGAGGGTCTTCAAGAAGACTGGTAAGGCAGCTGGGAACATACAGGAGTTCAAAAAAATTTGGGCTCAAGCGTCCAAAAAATGCGATGTAACACTTGTCCGGAACTTGATGAAGAGCATTCGATCCAAAGTTCGAAAATTCGTGAAGGAATAACTTAAATTTCATCCGGTCTTCATTATGTTCAAGTTTAACCTCGTACAATAAAGGATCAATTTTTTGTATGAATAAAGTATCGGTTTTCAACATAATTTAAAAGAAAGTTTGTGGATAGCTTATTTTCGATACACTCCTTATTTGAGGGCTGTTTTAACGTGGGACTACGTTTCTCTTTTCTATACCGGGTGGCATTCCAAAATTTTAAAAAATAAGTGCGTTACGCAAAAGTGAAAGGTTTTTGAACGCTTACAACTTTTGTTCGACTAAACAGAATGGCTTCATTCATACGCCATTTGATCAGAAAAACTCACAAATGTTTTGCATTGAAATTTGAAAGAAGTTCCATTAGTATAAGTAGTTCAATTTTTCAATTCAAAATGACTTACTTTTGCTGCCATACAAATTTGCATATCAACAGGTTGAAAAATGTGTTTTCCCTAACACGGTCGTAGGAATCGGGTACTAAATGTTTTTTTCCTCTTCAAAATAACTTTGCTTTGTTGCCGGGTCTGATTTTTCAATTATGGCCCGTCCCCTATTATTAAAATTGCTTCGTCCTGCATTTTCCTGACTCCCTTCTTTATTGGCTATGCTATCAACGCTAGTATATAGCCGCGGGTGAACGAAATTGGTTCAGTGTTTGCAAGCAACTTCATGCTGCCGGTTCGAACGAGGCTTTGCTCTCCCGTCACAGTCCATCTGGTATGGGAGACAAATCAATGCCGGATCTTTAACGGATGTATTATTTTCCAACGCGTTATATTATCACCGTTCTTCTCAAGACGATCAATTGACTTTAAAAGTAAAAGAGTATTTGTTTGAGTAAAATTTTCATAATTTTACATATGCCACCATTGAATAGCATAACTCAGAAAGAAAGGCGTCAAGAAAATAAAATATGAAGCAAAATGTATAAAAGGAGACAGGTCATAATAATTGAGCGCCAACATAAGACTAGGGCGAATCTACTTTTGTAAACAATGGCAATCGTAGATATATTCTCTTGAACAAAAGGTCACAAATACAAGCTAAGCACTCTCTGAGGAAAAGGAGCTTTATCTCTATCCGCTGATATATTCAATTTGAATGAATTGTATTCAACTTCCGATAAATTAGCAAACGACGTGTTTGTTTACGATAGTAGATACACCCTAATCAAATGTTGACGCTGAATTGTGGCATTGGATCTTCTAACTTTTCTAATGCTTCGATTTTCTGTTGGCATAAAACAAGAGAGTGATAAGTTTCATTGTCAAGTTTGACTACTACGTTCGCAGAAAAATGTATCAGCAAAAGCAATCGAAGTACGTTGCGGAGTCTCACAAGCGGAAGCGTGAGGCTATTGAGAAACAACCAAAAACCATAATAATTGCGCTATAACCATAAATCATAAAAAGAGGCTAGGAAAAGAGTTAGTGCTCATGTCTCAGCCGACAGTCAAGCTTTCACGCATGAAAAGGCGCTACACCCGTGGATTTGGAGCTTGAATACAAGTAGGAAACACCTGTGTGGACAACTTTCTTAGCTATGTCACTCGCAACGACCAATGTACATATAAATATACAAATGCTTTCTCGCCAAGGAAAGCCTCTTCCAACTCCAAATGTTTATAAAGGTAGCATGAGTTCTCAGAATCTTCTTAAGTAGACATCGAATCAACACTTCCCTCCCATCCGTTGCTGATCATAAGGACCTGGGTAGGTGTTGTGCAAAGAGGTTGATGGATGAAGAGGCTGTCACACCCAAGGCAGCTCTTCTGGCGCTTCCATCGTCTCTACAACAGCCAACCCAGGATTGTGTATGGTCGGAAAATGCTATGCTATGCTGGTTTTATTAGAACCACACCTGTGTTACAATGATTCGCCGTGAAACTTGCTTGAGGGCTGCTTGTCTCCAGTTCCTCGAGTGTCCCACAGTTCCAAGATCTTGCTCCACCTGGCCTACGCATTTGCTCGGTGCGCACCTACGCATATACACCCAAAATAAAAAAAAAGCAAGATTATAATGCAATTTCGCATGATTTTGTTTCATTTCTCGTAATGGATCGTAACTTGGAGAAAAAATGCAACATTGGACGTGGGCAAAAAAGCAACACATCAATTCGCTTTGAAAAATTCAACGTGTGAGTGTGGCTGTGCAGTGTATTAGTGTTGAGTATAAGATTGAAGTCCGGAAGTTCAATGGCTCACAAAAAAAAACTATCACAATACGCAACCGAGATTCGAACCGAAGCCGCCTGCGTTATTGCTCTAGATTATGACCATTCAGCCACTGCAACAAGGTGAAATGAATGGAATAAAAGCCCAACAGTTGCTTCGATTGTCGAGGCACTCGGCGATACAGCAATGGGGCAAATGGGTCTCACACACTTTTGCATGGCTTCGTTTATTTCATAAAAAAGGGGAAAAGAGGGGGATCGGAGTGTGATGACTAGTGAAAATAAAGATAGAACACTTGACAGCGGCATACCAACAGTGGCCAATAGCGTTGCGGCATTCTGTGATGTTGTCTCACCCATATTTAAAATTTGTTGACTGTTGAACAAAGACTCAACCGTTTCTTCGACTGTCGAGGAACTAGGCAAGGGGATTCATGGGTGCCCGCGCTACTATGGACCAGTTTTTTAACGATTTGACTGCTGCACAAATGTTACGAACAGAACGTGATTTCAAATCAGCTTATGATAAAGACTGTATTCGATGAAATCTGGACACACGCAATTGTTCGTAACTGCGACACCAAACAAATGCCAGGACAGGAACACTACGTCGCCACCTCTAAGTTGGCCGTTCCGGAGAGTGTACGGAAGAAGAAACTGTCGAAATTCGCCAACAAATTTCTTATCTGGCAAGCGATCTGCGGATGTGGCAAAATGAGTCAGCCCTTCATCACCTCTGGGACCGTCAACGGAAAAATCTACAAGGACAAATGCCTCCAAAAACGACTTCTGCCCTTCTTGAGATCTCACGATGGCCCGACACTGTTCTGGCCGGATTTGGCATCTTGCCACTATGGTACAAAGATAATAATGTAGTTTTTGTACCAAAAGACGTCAACCCTCCAAACACTCCGGAATTTCGCCCAATTGAAAAATTTTGGGCAGTCATGAGGGCAAAGCTCGTTAAAACTCCAAAACTGATAGAAAATTAACTTGAACTAGAGAAAGTGTGGTTAAAAGTAAGTAAGAAAGTCGGTCCTATCATTGCCCAAAATTTGATGAAAGGGGTCAAGGCAAAGGTGCGAGCATTTGGGTTGGGCGAAGAGGTTCAATAAACCAATGATGCCAAAACTTAACCATTTAGTAGTACTTTATTTCCAGAAAGTTTGAAAAGAATCGGGCTCAAGGAAAATTTTTGGTGACCTATTTTGTGTGTCCAAATTTAATCGAATACAGTCTTTACAATCAATCGAGACCGACTAAGGCAGATTATGCACGAATATGGATTCCCGGAAAAACTGACCTGGCTGGTCAAAGCAAAGATGTATCTAGTGATGTGTGTCGTCCGAATACCAGGGACACTCTTGGTGGAAGGTGGTGAAATCGAGGTAGTAGACGAATTCGTGTATCTGGACTCATTGGTGACCGCCGATAACGACACCAGCAGAGAGATACAAAGGCGCATTACGGCTGGCAGTTGTGCCTACTTTGGACTCCGAAGGATGCTAAGATCGAACAAAGTTTGCCGAACTACAAAGTTAACCATCTACAAGACATATTAGCCGGTAGTTCTCTACCACGAAACATGGACATTGCTAGTGCAGGACCTACGTGCCCTTGGTGTTTTTGAACGGAATGTGCTGCGTACGATCTACGGTGGAGTGTAGATGGAAGACGGTACGTGGAGGAGGACAATGAACCACGAATTGCATCAGTTGCTGGTAGAACCTTCCAACTTACACATCGCAAAAATCGGTCGACCACGATGGGCTGTGCATGTCGTAAGAATGTCGGACGACAGCCCAGTTAAAATGATTCTGAAATTTCATAACAGATTCAGATGTACAGTTGTGATCAAAATAATAGCTTCGTCATTGAATACTACATTTATTATTCATTTATGTGTTTCCGGTTTCGCAAATCAGCATGCGCTACCCGCTAAGCATGTGGACCCGAATAGAAAAAAACTTATAGATTTACAATTGAATACACAATTTTTTGCACGGTTTTTTTTTACACGGGTTGTTTTCGAAGATAACTCCGGAACGGAACAACTTATCAACCTAATTCAAATCACATTTTACGTTTTGGGCCAAAAGTAATCATATGGCAGTTTTTCAAAAAATTCACAAATTTTGGTGTAAATACTCAAAAAAAGTTGAAGCAATAAAAAATGTTTAAGCATGTGAATTTATCAACTCTATTTAGTCTTTTTTTACACGGTTCCATACTAAAAGTGGAAAGTATCCCCCGTGCAAAAAAAAAACCTTTGTGTATATTGTAACAATACAATAGCATCTATAGTATGTACAATTAATAGTATTGTTCACAACTATAGGATGACAATAGGAGTTATTGGCCACTGTTATAAGTAAAATTTCTCGGCTTTCCTAGGATATTTTTATTTCTAAGCTGAATACACTTCCAGATACAGCTATATTAACGACTGTTCCAGAATGTTTAAGCAAACCTTATTTTATCGGTCACTTTGAATAGAATGAAATATTTCAACATGTTTTGGCTGCGTCCTTTTGTTTGCACATTTCTGAATGACATAGCATCAAAAAGTGCTCAGTTTTGTGTTACCTATCAAAATGCGCGGTCTTACTCCGGAACAACGAAAAAGTATCTTGCACAACTGGTGCACTGTGAGCGGACTCTCCTTGAGAAAATTGGCCAAGGAAGAGGGTGTAAGCGTCCGAGCGGTACGATCTGCTATTTGAAAAAATAGAGAACAGTGTACGTTTGAAGATGCGCCGAAGAGTGGTCGAAAATCTGGTCCTGTTAGTCCGGATATCGATAAAAAGATCAGGGATCAGGCCTGTAGGCGAAAACCAGCGACTTCCGTTCGGGTTGTTGCAAAAAAAACTAGGGACCTCCTCGAGTAACGTATGCGTGCCAAAGAAAGACTTGGGCTAAAAACATACCGGAAGCAGAAAAAAACCCAAAAGGAACCAAAAACAGGCCGCGTCCGTGAAACCACGGGCGCGCAAACACTACGATTCGTTATTGTGTAGAAATTCTGGGTGTAAAATCGACGATGAAACGTATGTGAAACTAGATTACAAAACGCTTCCCGGACCACAATTCTATACTGTAAACGAAGACAAAGACATCTCCGAAACGGAGAAGGCAATTTTTACCGAAAAATCCGGTAACAAGGTTATGGTTTGGCAGGCAATATGCGAGTGTGGTAAAACATCTAGTCCGTACATCATAACGGAGACGATGAACACTCAGAAATACGTTAAGGAATGTGTCCAGAAGCAATTATTGCAGCACGAAGGTCAAGTAGTGCTTTGGCCTGATTTCGCGTCATGTCATAGCGCAAAGGACACTTTAGAATGGTACAAAAGTCAAAATGTATGTTTCGTGCCGAAAGACATGAATACGCCGAACTGCCAGGAGGCACGGCCAATCGAGACTTTTTGAGCTTTAACCAAAGCAAAGCTTCGAAAATTCTTAAAACCAGCGGACGACATCCAAAAATTTAAAAAAGATTGGCCAAAAGTGATCAAAATGGTGGGAAGTACCACTGTGCAGAAGCTAATGGATCATGTTCGAGGAAAAGTTAGGAGTCTTAACTATGAATAAATATTTAGAATAAAAGAGAGTAAAATATCATATAAAACACAAATTCAAATATGATTAAGTCGAGTTATTAGTACGAGACAGTGAAGAAGTCTGCACATTGTAGACGAAATACGCGTATCTGTCGAAGATAAGCAAAGGTTGTTGGAATTAAATGGAAGATACTAATTTTTCTTCTAATTTCTAGTTACAAATATGATTTGCCAAATAAAATTTTTTAAACTAAAAAAACATGACTTTTTTGTTATTTTGAAAGTGTGCTTATACTTTCTGGAACAGTCTATAAGATCAGCATGAATCATTACATTAGAAGATCAATAAGTCAGTTTACTTTAAGCTTAGAACCTATGCGTACAACGATTTTTTTCATCAAATATTATAGTCTATCACCCCTTAAAATATTCGAAGGAAGGAACCTAATACGCTGCATAGAATTGCTTGAACATCTTTCAAATATTGACTACGAAAATTGGAACTAATACATAGATTTGCAACTATTCCATATTATATTTTTTTAAATGTCTACTGCTATTATTTTAAATACAACTGTCCATCAACTCATCAAGAAAACTCATAAAAGGGTTGACTCTGCTTAAATTACTGAGGCTACATAAATTCTCATATTAAACTCAGATGTCAAGATATGATGACAAATGTACCATTTCGGCAACATCGTCCGTTATACAATTTAATGGCAATTGCAACACTAATCTACTCAAATCCGACGAAGCATTCATTGTTCCAACTCATTTGTTTCGAACGAAACTTGAATGAACAAATTGTCGACTAAACGAATTAGCCTCATAGCCCTCCTAGTGACCACCATTCCAAATCCTCGATCCATCAAAATTCAAGCTCGAAATTATCCGAGAAAATCGTACGACCATCAAAATGATTTACAACCGGCTCCGGTTTTGTTATTTTTCACAACCAGAAACTATAGTCAAGCCCGGGACAGGAAGGAAGTGAAACCGGGCCCGTAGTGCCGCAATCGACACAATGCCATCAAGGTTGATGGCTGTAACTGTTTCACTTTCGCGCTCGTCAAGCCCGCTAACGATGACGACCAAGACGAACTGGTTGCGTTGTTTTAGCATTTTCTCCTCCGAGTTCAACGGAAAAATAGCCACGATTGATCATGTAATAGCGCGGCGCGTAAAACAACCGCACGCAATGCGCAATACCGAAGATAAATGACAACAAAAGGAGGAAATGGCTCATGGAGCATAAGAAAAGGCAGTCAAGAAAATCATATTTCATGCTGACCGTGGCGAAAAAAAAAACTAGGAAAGGTATCATTTTAAAATGCGCCGTTATAGGTACTGGAGCTCTTCAACTCACACAGAAAACCACGAACGAAAAGCAACAATGAAACGAAGAGAGCGGACTTTAAAAATTACAACTCCGACAACAGCTGCTGGCTGCGGCGGAATCGAACCGAGAAAATAAAAACTATGTCGAATTCTTAATTTCATTAGAGTGTGTTGCAAATTTCTTCCGGCACACGCGATTCCAACAGGGCATCGCCGATGAATCATGTTCTTCAGTCAGAAGCAACAACATTCGAATTGTTGAAAACAAAAATTGTTGCATCAAGCATGCTCCGACAAACAAGCAGAATGAGTCATAGTCACTTCATAGGTGAGGGCGGGCGAAGGTTTCTCCTTGACATTTAAAAGCTCGCTGGCTATTGATGCTTGCTTGCGTGTGTGTATGTGAGGGGCGTGTTGGAGATCGGTAACCTTTGCGCCTTCTTCAATTTGTGAGAGCAGCAATTGTTGTGGTTGGGGTAGGCGTCACTGCGGACGGAACCAGAGGGAAAACGGAGCCAACAAATGCTGCGTGCTGCATGCCGGTAGATGCGGGTCAAGAGATTCCGTTTTGACTGAAACAGCATGTGTGTACATGCATACTTGAACGAGAGCTCGTAAAAATCAGCAGAGGCTAAAAGAATTACAAATAGTATGCCCAAACTCCACATGTAGCCGGAGCAGATGTGCTAAGTGGGAGCATTCCGAAATGGAGCTTCACGTGCCCGCCGAAGTGAATTGAAGTGGTAGCAGTGAGAATCACTTAGCGTTTCGACTGATGAAATTTCCTCCGTGCGATGAGGTGCTAGAATTTCGGCGCGTTTGTTTGTGAAACGAATGATGCTGTTTCGATAGAAAAAGATTTTTACGTACTAAGGTTTCAACATCAGTTGCTTTATGAAATGCTTTCAAAGCATTTATTTAACTGAGAATCCTTCAACTATATTTGGATAAAAGTGCAAGCTCAATTGCATCGATTAACACTGATGACCCAGGTTGATAGCTTCACTCAAGCTAACGACAATATTCTCTATGAATTTGTCAGAGAACGTCTCAGTAACCAAGCTACAAACTGAAGAGAAAGTTAAGGAAACGTAAGGAAAGCTGGGTGTCAAGATAACTGATTTCTGAAAGTTAACACTTTTGAAGATTGCAACGACTTTATTAGAATTGATTATTTTAATGGACATTAGTCCTATATGCTCAACATTCTCTAAAACTCCTGATCACGTCTTCCTTCGGAAAGGAAGTAAACACGTTGGTCCCGACCCATGCGTTGACGGATTCAATATGTAGCGTCTAAGTCCCAGGGAGACGACCAGCCTCAAGCTGAAAGTCACGTGAAGGCGAAGCTACAACAACAACAAAACCAACAATAGACTCGACATACGAAGTTCTTTGTAATTCACTAGTAATGCACTGAAAAAAAATCATACCCGGATCCGTGAACAGCAGTCATACATACATACATACATTTATTTGTTCAACATCATATTTAGGATAAGACATAATCAACAATAGTACGCTACAATACACGGTTTGCGGCTGCCGCTCTCCAACCTCGGTCACGCCCAATGCTCGCCAGATTATGCTCCACCTGGTCCGCCCATCTTGCTCTTTGCGCTCCACGCCTTCTTGTACCCACCGGATTAGTAGCGAACACCAACTTTGCAGGGTTGTTGTCCGGCATTCTTGCAACATGCCCCGCCCACTGTATCCTTCCGGCTTTGGCTGACCTTCTGGATGCGCGGGTTCGCCGTAAAATACAGCGAGCTCGTGGTTCATCCTTCGCCGCCACACACCGTCTCTCCTGCACACCGCCGAAGATCGTCCTCTAGTAACGCGCGTCGCCCGGAAACTTCAAGCTTGCAGGTCCCTCCTCGAGCATGGTCCAGTGTCTCGTGTCCGTTGAGGACCACCGGTCTTATTACGCGTTTTGAACGATGGTGCATCTGATGCGGGGGTGAATCTTTAGACCGCAGTTTCTTCTGGAGCCCGTAGTAGGCATCGACTTCCACTTCGATGATGCGCCTTCGAATTTCACGACTCGTATTGACGGCAACAATAAGTAAGGATCCGAGGTAGACAAATTCCTCCATCTTGAAGATATCACCGTCTATCGTGGCATTACTTCCTAGGCGGATCCGGTCGTGTTCGGTTCCACCTACCAGCATGTACTTTGTTTTCGACGCATTCACCACCAGTCCGACATTTGCTGCTTCGCGTTTCAGGCGGGTGTACAGTTCTGCCACCGTTCCAAAAGTTCTTGCGATAATGTCCATGTCGTCCGCAAAGCACACAAATTGACCAGATTTCGTGAAAATCGTACCCCGGCTGTTGAGCGCGGCTCGTCGCATTGCACCTTCCAGAGCGATGTTGAATAGTAGGTATGAGAGTCCGTCACCTTGTCGCAGTCCCCAATGAGATTCGAATGAACTGGATAGTTCAACCGAAACCCTTACGCAGTTTTGCACACCGTCCATCGTTGCTTTGATGAGTCTGGTCAGCTTCCCAGGAAAGTCGTTTTCGTCCATAAATCAGCAGCTAGTTCACGTTTTTAGTGGATAAATCCTAGAAACGTGAACCCTGCCCTTCGATTCAGAAAGGGGTATAGGCGCGTTCTGTCGAGTTGGTCGCGGCAGATTTCATGTGTGAATCGGCTGCCCCATCAACGTTCAAAAGAGCCTGAACCAAATGGACAGCTTGTAATGATCACTTGAAGATGCGATGAGGGATCATTGCCGTGATATTCCTAAATATTATCTTCTATAACCAAACATGATGGAATTGAGTAAACGAGTACTCATCGGGAATGATCTCTCATATACATCCGTCGAACCATTCTGAAGGGCCGTTGTGAGAATGCACATAGCGTGTTACCAATCACCAAAGCCTTTTTTGTTCTCTTCCCTATCCTATGATCGCGAGCAATACCAAACATCCTAAAGTCAACTCTTCGGAAGGTAAGGGTAGACCCACGGAAACACCGAGACAACTCAGAGTCATGAGCAAAGAACGTTATAAACGCTAAACAATTTTACTTTCAGACAATTTTTTTAACACAAGGTAAGCAATCAAATGACCACTACAAAATATACTAAATATCCGAGACCTAATATATAACGGGGAAACGGAGGGACCATCAGGGCACCCAAGTAAAACGATTTGAATAGGGAGCATGGGACGGCCTCCTCCCTATTGTTAACATTTTGCGGAACGAGGGCGGGCTCTTCGACCCCATTTATTGGGTTTATTCTGTCAATCGATGCACAGTGGGCGAGAAATGTTGAAAACTAAGATAAAAATATGTAACTTTTGTTGCTTTTGAGCGCGGCTTGTAAACGAGGCTATTTCCGCTTGGAAATCGTCTGGGAAATCGAATGGAACTGGTTTCAATCACCGCACGGATATGGTTGTGGAGTTATAGAGCTTATTTTACCCCACTTCCCCTTATATTCTTAAATAATTTAAAGACATCTTTGCACCTTTGCAAATAAATCAGCCATATCTTTGTTCACAGAACCGAGCGACGGTTGAAACAATCTCTATTCGGTTTTCCTTCCCAACTTTTATTCGATTTTCCAGGAAATTTCAAATAGGACTAGCATATTGATATTGAGCGACTCCGAGCAAAGATATCTATAAATTATTCAATAGTATAATGGGAAGTGGGGTAAAATCAGCCATACCTTCGTTCAAAGAGCCGTGCGGTAGATGAAATAACTTCTATTCGATTTTTCAGGAAACTTTACACAGGATAAGCTTTATTCGGTTGTTATTGAGCCACTCCGAGCAAAGATATCTATAAACCATTCAAGAATACAAGTGGAAGTGGGGTAAAACTAGCCATATCTTCGTTCAAAGAGCCGTGCGGTAGTTGAAACATTTGATTTTCCAGGATATTTCACATGGGACTAGCCCTATTTTGTTGATCTTGAGCTACTCCGAGCAAAGATGTCTATAAACTATTCAAGAATATAAGGGGAATTTGAGTAAAATAAGCTCTATATTTCCATAGCCATATCCGTGCGGTGATTGCATCAAGTTCCATTCGATTCCCCAGAAAATTTCCAAGCGGAAATAGCCTTGCTTACAAGCCGCGCTTAAAAGCGACAAAAGTTACAGATTTGTTCGTTAGTTTTCATCAGTTCTTGCCCACTATGCGTCGGGTCGTTTTTGAGAACCATTTTAACAGGGCTGTCGTCCGGCATTCTTACGACATGCCCAGCCCATCGTAGTCGACCGATTTTAGCTATGTGTACGATGGGAGGTTTTCGCAGCAACTGATGCAATTCGTGGTTCATCTTCCATCTGCACTCCACCGTAGGTCGTACGCAGCACTTTCTGTTCAAAGACACCAAGGGCGCGTTGGTGCTCCACTAGCAATATCCATGTTTCGTGGCCGTAGAGAATTACCGGTCTAATTAATTTCTTGTAGATGGCCAACTTTGTAGTTCGGCGAACTTTGTTGGATCTTAGCGTCCTTCGGAGTCCAAAGTAGGCACGATTGCCAGCCATAATGCGCCTTTGTATCTCTCTGCTGGTGTCGGTATCGGCGGTCACCATTGAGCCCAGATGCACGAATTTGTCTACTACCTCGATTTTATAACCGACGATCTGAACTCGTGGTAGGAGGCTAACATTGTCTTTTCGTGAGCCTCTTCGCTTCATGAATTTTGTTTTCAACGCATTAATCACAAGCCTACTCCTAACAGCTGCAGCCTTAAGTCTGATGTACGATTCCGCCATCGCCTCAACGTTACATCCCGCTTGGCATTGCCCCACGAACTCCTTTGCAATTGGTGATAGGAGGCGGCATAAAATTTGGGAGAGCAACTTGTAGGCGGCGTCAGTAGCGTGATCGCACGATAATTGCAGCAATCCAGATTGTCGCCCTTTTTATAGATGGGATACACTATTTCTTCCATCCAATCCTTCTTCCAAACCTTTCATTTTATACATCGCTCGGTAATTACCCAGTTCAGTGCCCTGGCCAGTGCTTTACCACCGTCTTTTAGTAGCTCATTTAGTAGGAGTTGGTCAACTCCAGCAGCTTTGTTGTTTTTCAACCGACCAATTTCCTCCACAACTTCCTCAAGGGTTGGGGTCGGGATCCTGTCATCTTCTGCGCGTGTTCCTAGATTTATTACCGTGCCTTTTTCATTCGCTTTCAACCTTCCAATCACCTCCTACTCTCCTATCAGAATGTTGCCTTCCAGGTCTCTGCACATATCGGCTTGTGTTACGTAGCCTTTGCGCGAGCTGTTGAACTTCTCATAAAATTTGCGTGTGTCGTTAGCACGGTACAGTGCTTTCATTGCTTCGCGGTCTCGAATTTTGCCTGTTCCGTGCCTGTCTATCCGGAGGCAATCGGATCCCGTAGGGCCATCCCAATCGGCCGGTATGGTCAGACACCCTCAGATTGTCCTCTGAAGACAAAGTTTTGCAAAATCATGTAGTTCAATATGTCGCCAGCCAGGTTTTGGTAACGATTTGAATATGGTCACTTTGCTGGAGGAATTCGAATCCCTTAGTAGATAGTATGGTCAGAAATCTTCAGAATGTCCTCCGAAAACCTAGTTTTGAAAAATCATGAAGTTAGATACATCGTAAGCCAAGTTTTGGAAAAGATTTGAATATAGCCACTTTCCCGGAGGAACTTGGATCCTGCAATGTCTTACTAACTGGCCAGTATGGTCAGATATCCTCAAAACGTCTTTTCATGACCATGAGCAAAATCATAGAGTTTTATGGGTCACTAGCCAGGTTCTGGCAACGATTTGAATATGGCCACTTTTTCGGAAGATCACACGAAGTTGCCAGTATAGTAAGCAATTTCCAGAATGTCCTCGGAAGACAAAGTTTTACAAAATCATGAAGTTTGATATGTCGCAATCCAGGTTTTGGAAATGATTTGAATATGGCCAATTTTTCGGAGCAACTCGGATTCCGCAAGGCCTCCCTAAGTAGCCAGTAAGGTCAGAAATCCTCAGAGTGTTTTCCCAAGACGTAGTTTTGAAAAATCATGAAGTTTGATGTATAGCAATCCAGGTATTTGAAAAGATTTGAATATGGCCACTTTTCCGGAGGAAAAGGGCCTCGTTTAGTGGTGAGTATGGTCAGAATTCCTCAAAATGTCTTCTGATGATCGATTTTTGCAAAATCATGAAGTTTTATATGCCGCATGCCATGTTTAGCATCTGAAAATATTTCGCCCACCATCCCTGGACAGGTACTTAGCCCAGTATTCCCACCTTGGATTATTTTCGGAATAACCAGTGCAGATCCACAAACTATGATAATTTTGTGATCTTGCAAAAAACCCGCATCAAAATCCGATGGCTAACGATTGAGAATCATAAATTTTAAATTTGAATTTCGCTATCTCAGAGGGGTTGGGGAAGTATACAGTATACAGTATACATACGGGATCAAGTCCATATCACTTTGAAGTTTTCTGAGCACTAACCTCAAATACTATTAGGACTTCCAGCGAAAAAAAATCAAGAATTGTTTGCTCCACTGGAGCATCCATTGGTAAGCAATTTCAGTGTTTGTGGTTTTTCGTGAAGTGATAATTAACCTAACCTGTAAATCATATGGAAAAGAACTCCTTCCAGTTTCACCTTAAGCTTTTCTGATTACAGATGTTGATATATATTAGTGGGTTAGTTCCCGGATCCAAAACCTCCAAGTTCAAAGTTCGAATCTAGGTTGCTCCATATTTATATTTTTACACCACCGTTATATTTCATAAGGCAAATTTACGAAATTCATACCGACTTCTTATGGCAAATAATCATAATGTAATCTTATGAGCATCGAAAGTTTATTTCGCTGAGTGTATAAATGGGACTCTAGTTTAACCCAACATTAGATCAATTTTTACGCATGCATTAAAAAGTTTTACACAAGAGAAAGTGTTGCATTTTTTTCGAGTACAATCTTTATACGTCCAATAAATCGACTTGACATTTTGCTGAAATTGATTATTTGTTGCATGGGACAATAATGCGTCCACAGGCAGTATACGTCCTTATCATTATAATAATAAGGACTGCTTCGTTAATTATGAGTACACCTTTGAGGTTCTGTATGAAAAAGACTATGACTTATTTTGACATCTTTTTGGTGTCAATGTGTTGCTTGCCTTGTAAACAAACGAAAACTTTCATTAAAAGTTAAAGTTTTACTTCAAGCTGAACAATGCGAGGTATTACGGAAGAAAAGCGAAACTCGATTGGGACCAAGTACTGCACTGAAAGGGGGTTGTCGCCAAGAAAATTAGCAAAAGAAGAAGGTGTTAGTGTCTGTGCGGTCCAAAATGCGATCAACCGGTTTGTTATGCATAAAACATCGAAGGACTTATCAGGCCATGGTAGAAAAAGCCAGGTGTGTTAAACCCAAATTTGGACAAACAAATTTGCAATGTTTTTTAAGGAAAAAAGGAGGTTTGGAACGATTGGAATGGTCCAACGCACAAAAGAGCGAAATTCCCTGAAGACGTACCGGAAGCAAAAATGTCCGAAACGCAGCCAAATTTAGGCGGAGTCCGTGAAAACTCGGACTCGGAAGCTGTACGACGACGTTTTGAGCAAAAATGACATTTGCATTATCATGGATGACGAGACGTACGTCAAATTGGACTACAGGGCACTTCCAGGGGCACAGTTTTACACCGTAAAGCTTGAAACGGATGTCCCAAATTAGAAGAAATGGATTTTTTGCGAAAAAATTGCAAAATTGCGCTATGAAATCGACACCTTTTTTCACTACCGCAAATATGAACGCCAAAATGTACAGGAAGAATTGCCTGCAGAAACGAATTCTGGGTTGGACACTGTTTTGGCCTGATTTGGATCCTGCCACTATGCGCGTACCACCTTGGACTGGTGTGAAGAGAACAATGTCTAACTCGTGGAAAAGGCGAGGAATCCTCCAAATTGTCCGCAAATAAGGCACATTGAGAAATGTTGGGCTTTGATGAAAGGAAAGCTGTGGAAGAAGGCTAGAGCGGATGACATCATCAAATTCAAAATATAAACTGGGTAAACGTAAGCAAAACCATCGACGGAACGGAAGAACCCAGACACAATCGCGAGATTATTTAAAATGTGAATCAATGTCCTTGTTTCCAATATAAATAGTAATTTCCCCATCGCATCTTCAATCACGCCGCCCGAACGACATCGATCGTAACTGGGTCGAACATAATCGAAACAATCAAAGCTTTCTAACATGTTTTGAAGCACAAACCGCGCCACCAAAGGAGCCTGCAACAACCAGACGCCACCTCCAGTAGTTGAATTATGTTCAATTTTTTCGTCTCATTAGCGAGAATTTCACCAATTTCCAGCGCAACTTCCACCAACACAACCAACCGGCTAGAGCTGATCTGGTCGGTCGTCGAGCCACGTGTATGTGTTGTAATTACCAGTTGCAACTTGATACCTAACCGTCTAGTAATGGTGGCGCTATTTGCATACCAGTTAAACTTAATTAAGCTTACCGCACAACACTCCCCCTCCCCCTTGCCTTGCCTTGCGAGCAATGAAGACACCATCTGTGTGAGCATACCGTCAAGCTGGAATCGCTCGGATGAGTGGAGAATACCTACATCATCATCGGCATGGTCATGGACGTCGTCATGGTGCAGCTTGCAGTATTGCGCCAAAACATAAAGCAAAACTGTGTTGATCACTGATAACAATTTTCTAGACAACGTCGGTTCGCTATTCGTTCGTATAATTGCAGAAATCATCGCTGAATAATTGCCTGAACGATTAGCAAAAGATTTGATGATGGCCCCCGCCACGTTATCACCTCTCAGCCATCGCAAGTGAAAGTTGCGCGAACGACCTTCACCTGCTAAGCGGAGTTTCCTAAGCCGCATTCTATTGGATTCTACGACATCCGTTACTCAACTATCCGGAACGGTTCGCAACCGCTCGATAAGCACAGGTCATTCGCGTCACGTGCGCCAAAGTTCACGTCTTCGTGCAGGTTCCTTCCCGGGACATGGGGACTGAGGAAAATTGAAAAAAAAAATGACTTCGGGTATGCCTCGGACGGTATCGATTTTCAATGAATTTCTATTTTCTCCTTCTTCTTTTGTGGCAACAAAGCGACCCGAGTCCGGATCTTCGGCGAGGAAGCAATTAATTGACCACCGCCGTCGTTTAACTATTCCGCGAAACGGACACGTGATTGATTTGTGGAGTTTCGTTTCGATCGAATCTTCCATCTCCCGCGATATAAAAGCCCTTTGAGTGCAGTGGCTCCCACAGACGTATTCACCAACAATGGGCAACCGTTTCAGTAATCTATCCATCTATCTTACAGAGTGAATACAAGTGGAGCCAAACAGTGACTGCAGTAGTGCGTGCCGCTGGTCTCCGGGATGAGAACGAAGCGAAGCGTTCTGTGGGAAGATTCGAAACCTCGCATCCGGTGCCGACGCGATTGTATTGTAGCTTACATATTGTTGTAAAGTGCGCGTTTGGAACACTTGCTTCCTGCTGCTGCAGAGGGGGTTCCCTGCCATGGGGATAATTTTCTCTTGCCTGGTCTGTCGTGGTGGTCAGTAGCATGTAACCAGCTGGATTCCAAGAAGAAATAACTCATCGGTCAGCAATCAATGAAGATCGATTTTGCCGTTTGATGGGAAGTAAAGATCGATTCACTTAAAATTTGGACACACTGGTTTTTATTACAGAACCGACCACGAACTCGAATGTTTATATTTTTATAGCAGACTAGCTGAACCAGGTGCGAGCGCTTGCAACTAAATGAATGAAAATTTAATAGAACTGGCACGTTTATGATTGTTTTTTCGGAATGAGTTTTATTCTTGACTTAGCAAGGGTTCAAACTTCTAACCCGAGGAATACTTTGTGTTTTGTGTAACCAGGATAATTCTCATGTGTGGTAGAAATTTGTGTTTCATTTGTATAGAAGCCATCCTTCTAGAGGAGGGAGGCGTATCAAACCACTCATAGAAACATTTCTTGCTTTCAAAAACCCTACATGCCAAATTTGATTCCATTTTCTTGATTTGTTCTCGAGTTATGCAGAAATGTTTGCTTCATTTGTATGGAGCCCCCCCTTCCAGAATGTGGGAGGGGTCTTCAACTACCATTGAAACATTTTTTACCTTCAAAACCCCCACATGCCAAATTTGGTTCTGATTTGCTTGATTAGTACTCGAGTTATGCAAACATTTGTGTTTCATTTTGTATGGGAGCCCCTTTTTCAGAAAGAGGAGGGGTCTCAAACCACCTTAGAAACATTTTTTGCCTTCAAAAACCTCTCACTTGCCAAATGTGGTTCCATTTACTTGATTTGTTCTCGAGTTACGCAGAAATTTGTGTTTCATTTGTATGGATCCTCCTCCCTCGTCTTTCAGAGGGCAGAGTCTTAAACTACCATAGAAACATTTCTTTCCTCCTAAAGTCTCTACATAGCAAATTTGATTCAATATGCTTGATTAGTTCTCGAGTAAAATTTGTGTTTCATTTGTATGAGAGCCCCCTCCTATAGAGGGCGGAAGAGTCTCAATCCACCATAGAATATTTTTCTTCTTCGAAATCCTCTACTGGCCAAATTTGGTTCCATTTACTTGATAAGTTCTCGAGTTATGCTGAAATTTGTGTTTCATTTGTATGGACCTCGCCCCCCCCTTTCCCCTAACAGAGAGAGAGGGGTCTCGAACTACCGTAGAAACATTTCTTGCCTTCAAAAATTCTCCACCTGCCAAATGAGTTTCCATTTACTTGATTAGTTCTCGAGTTATGCTGAAATTTGTGTTTCATTTGTATGAACCCCCCCCCGCTCTTCTTCCAGAGGGCGGAGAAATGTCAAACCCACATAGAAACATTTCTCTCCTCCGAAAACGTCCATATACCAAATTTGTTTCCATATGCTTGATTAGTTCTCGAGTTATGCAGAAATTTGTGTTTCATTTGTATGGGAGCCCTCCGCTTACAGAGGGGGGAGCGATCTCAAACCACCATAGAAATATTTCTCTCCTTCAAAAACCTCTACTTGCCAAATTTGGTTCCATTTCCTTTGTAAGTTCTCGAGTTATCCAGAAACTTGTGTTTTATTTGTATGGAAGCACACCCCCCCCCCCTCCTAACAGAGAGAGGAGGGGTCTTGAACTACCGTAGAAACATTTTTTGCTTTCAGAATCCCCACAGCCCATTTTGGTTCCATTTGCTTTATTAGTTCTCGAGTTATGGAGAAATATGTGTTTCATTTGTATGAGAGCCTCCCCTTTCAGAGAAGGGAGGGGTCTCTTACTATCTTGAGAACCGGTCCCAAAAGCTCCTCCATTCAAAAATTTCACGCCGTTTCATTTCAGTAGTGTTCGAGTCAATAAGGTTCAGACAGACAGACAGACAGACAGACAGACAGACAGAATCCGTCGATTTAAAAAAAACTAACTGTCAATGTGAAATTTCCTGAATAATCTAACAGAGGTTGTTTCAACCAGCACGCCTCTGTGAACAAGGTATGGCGGATTTCACCCCAGTTTAACCCATATAGTTGAATTAATTATCCCAAGAATATGAGAGGAAGTGGGGTAAATTCAGCTCAAATCTTTGTTCACAGAGGCGTGCTATATATAAAACAAACTCTATTCGGTTCTCCAGGAAATTTCACATAGGACTAGCTCTATTTTGTTGATCTTGAGCGACTTAGAGCAAAGATATTTATAAATAATTCAATAATACAAGGGAAAGTGGATTAAAATCAGCCATATATCTTTGTTCACTGAGCCGTGCAGTAGTTGAAACAGCTTTTATTCGATTTTCCAGGAAATTTCACATGGAACTAGCACTATTTTGCTGATCTTGAGCCTCTCCGTGCAAAGATGTCTATAAATTATTCAAGAATATAATGGGAAGTGGGTAAAATAAGCTCTATAAATCCACAAAGATATCCGTGCGATGATTGAAACCAGGTGCAGTCGATTCCCAGACAATTTCTTCTTCTTCTTCTTAAAGCGACAAGAGTTACAGATTTTTTCCTTAGTTTTCATCAGTTCTTGCCCACTGTGCACTCTCTTATGGAGCATTTGAAGCGAATCGTGCTTAATTTAAGTTTAAAATAAGAAAGTTACTCAATTTTGTAGAATGAATTCACACTTTTCAAAGTGGCACCACTGTCTGAAAGTGGGTGGTGGCGTCAGCTATAGCTATTTTACCCTTAGGGATTGAGGCGAACGTACCTAATAAAATTATTAGGATTTAAACGTGTAGTTTTCTTGTGATTTTTACCATATAAATGCATGGTGAAATATTGGAAATGGCAGGGGATACCTCGTGATGGTCTTATTAATTCGAGATTGGCTCAGTAGGTGGCGCAAGCTGGCATGCAAAATGTATGTATTAATTGATTCCAACATGGAATATTTCGAAATCCTGGCCATATGGAACGTTGCTGTCTTAAGCACAGTTGTTCGGTAGGTCTAGGTCTTTCGGTTGGGGAAGAGAATTCCGGAATTGGCTGACTACGCGGCGCTATTGTACATATGAATATCTTGTGCAAGCTGTATTTCGAGATCCTGGCAATCTAGGATGATGCCGTCTTCAACAAAGTTGAACAGGTGGCCACCCGGAGGCCTTAAATTGAGGTCTGACGCCAGTTTGGAATCCAAGATGGCGGCTTCCGATTTGAAAAAAAAACTGGGAATTACTAGAAGGAGGTGTTCGCTTATCACCATGAGGCCCCAAGAGTTGACACAATCTTAATTTAAAAATTCCCGCATTTTTCCCGAATTTTTTTCATTATTTTCCCGGCTGGGAAGATGTACATTGAATTAATAAATATGGTTAAAGTATAAGAAGTTTTTTTTCAAATAGTAGCCCCGGGCTTCTTGCGTATTGCATAATCTGCTTTGGTCTCTCATATTGCTATCGGGAATAAATTGTTGATCTTTCAAGTTTCTAGAATAATAAACATCGAAGAAAAATACTATAGCGATCGAATTTTCATAAGTGCCGGTTTAGAGGCAAAACCAATTTCCAGATTAAGGGCTAGTAGAAGATTCTATTTCAATTAACGATTTAGCTTTACTGTCAGACGCTCGAGGTTAAAAAATTTCTCCATACCGACTCTAACAAGTCCCTTCAAATCGTTAAAAAGAAACAAAGTCATAGGAGATTCGATCTCGGAAACGACTCGACCATTGCTGCGGCAACCTCAACAGCGAACACTTTTGATCGGCACACCGACGAAATTCGGATTACTTTTATTCAACTTTCTTTCTTCCTGCTTGCTAACTTCGTCCACAAATCTTCTCAACTAGAGCAACATTTGTAGTGCTCTGCTAGCGCCTTGCTTCCTCAAACTCCTACAAGTTCTAAAATGTTCTGTATACTTTTAGCAAGTTTCATGAAATTCTGAGAAGTTCTCTGAACCTCTAGGACGATCCGCAAATCTTTGAAAAGCATCATGAATTTCTGGACAGTTCTCTGAATTTATTGGAAGTTCTCTACTTTTTTGGAAAGTTCCTTGAACTTTTGGAAAGTTCCATGATATTCTGGAAAGTTCCCTGAACATCTTCTGAAAAATACCCAAACAAATCTGATAAGTTTTCTGAACTTCTGGGAACCTCCCTGAATTTCTATAAAGTTACCTGAACTTTTGCTGAAATTCTAGGATACAATCTGAATTTCTGAGAAATTGCCTGGACTCAAGAAAGAACCCTTAACTTCTAAGAAGTTTCCTGATTTTTTGGGATGTTCCCTTAACATCAGGGAGAATAGCAAAACCTCGAGGAGGTTTCCTGAATTTCTAAGAAGTATACAGAGCTTCTGATAAGTTCCCCAAGTATCTAGGAAGTTCATTGAATTTATACGACTTTTTTTTCGAATCTCTGGGATGCATTTTCGTTCACCAGTTTCTTCACCTCTTCCGGTGTTGGCTGACGCAAATACTGTGGGCCGTAAGTCTTCAGGAAAGATTTGCAGAAATCCTCAAGGTCACCAACCTTCAAGTTTTCACTAGCTGAGGAACCGAACGCCAACATCCGTTAGGCTGCAGTATACGGACTCAGGTCAACATTTCCAGCTGCATCGCCACAGCTGGAAAAAGCCATCAGTTGACTCTAGTTGTCACATAATGTCCAGGAACATCTCCCTGGGCATGTTGAAACGACGCAGAAAGTGATTCTTGTCATAGGTTGGCGTGTCGTCAAAGTAGTCCTGAAACAGCTTCTGACGACCAAAACGGAAATCACATTCGACATTGGGGCGTGACCCTCTCGGCTTCGATTTATATTTTTCCGCTGCCAAATTACAAATCAGCATTATCTAATATCGTTTAAATGAGATGCATGCATTTACACACTCACCTTCAGCCAAACGAAAGCGGAAGTATACTCGTCGTCTGTAAATGACGCACTACTGGCAGTAAAAAATATTTGGTCAAACCAATCCATGGCAAAAAGTTTGTGAAAGATCTGCGGTCTCAAAAAAAACAACAAAACTTCTGATCTCTGGATGTTGAAAGATTGATGATAGGTGTTGGTGTGTTTAATCACAAGAAATACAACAGACTTTTGAAATTCCCGACTTTTCCCCCCATATTTCCCGATGATTTTGGATTCCCGCATTTACCTAATATTACATAAAGTTTTCTGAATGTGCCTGTCATATAAGCCAATTAAAAATATCAACATAAGGGGTACATCGATGTTCACCTGGTGGAATTACGATGTATTACCATAAACCATCTCATAATCGGGGCATTACCTGAAAAGAAACAGAGAAAACAAAACAAGATGTCAGTCAAATCACAATTAACACATTTCTCATTAGGTTGAACAGCATTTTTCTATTTTCATCGACTGCCTGGCAACTATTCCAAAGTACGATCAAATCAAAACATTCCACCGAGAAACCCAACATGAACGCAGCAACAAAGCCCATTCATCATCCAGCGTTGAAGCACCTTCTCAATTCACGAAACCAGGTCAAACACCTCTAACCGACATCAAAACAATCACATTGAACTACGGCGGCGCATTCACCAATTTTTCTAGTAAGTATGTAAAGCGAATCATGCTGCACAAGCATCGCACCACCGATTCGATTCAATTCGGTATCTCCGTACCTACCCGACCAGTCCATACCGTGTGTGTGCGGTTGAAGCCCGTGATCATCGAAATTCAATAACCTTCACGGCTCTGATCGCCGCCACAATGCAACTCGCATTCGAATTCCCCATTTCCAGTGATCCGCTTTGCGCTGTACAACAACAACAATACGATTCGATCGCTAGCGGCAGTCACACATTCATAGCACCACAATCACCACCACCACCAACAACAACAACGAACAGCAACAACAACATTCATGAACCGCATCCAAAGCCGCCATGACTGATTTTGCTTATAGTCAAAACTTGGCATGCAAAAAAATTATTATAATGATGATTGAATACAATGGAAGGAATAATAATTGAAAGCAGCTCCGTAGCATACATCAAGCCTGTTCCTCTCTGCCCATCATCGGCCGACCGATTGCCTATTCGAGTGGCAAGAAGTGCGTGTTTTGATCGGTTACAAGCGGCATTTATGGAAATTTGATCGCTTCGACTTGGATGCCATTTTACTACGGTGGATCGGACGGCTCAATTTGTAAAGGTTCGGAACGTTTATCGTTTAATTGACGGACGCGATGAGGATGGGATAAGGATGATAAGTGCGGTAGATGCGCTAGCTTGTGGATAAGAGATAAGGCATTTGAACTAAATTTTTGTTTTTGAACTTTCAAACTTTTTCTGGGTTCAGTTCAAAGCTAGAACAGCAAACACTACTGTTTGAGTTGAGCACTACCTCGACATAATTGCCCATTGGAGTTTTATCTCGGGACTGAATACGATAAGTGAGGTTGAAAACCAGTACATGGCGAGGGAAGTGGCTTTTTAAAAAATGGGACATGTGAAAATACGATGCCCCGTATTAATTGAAAGGTATATCTGAGTAACATTCAGTTGAATGATATGTAAAATTCGCACCACTGACTGAACGTTTGATAAATGATTCGGTGAACACATTTCTAGATATTTCTAGATATTTCTTCTATTTCTAGAATTTCGTAGCAATTTGTTGCTTGCGGAAAACAAATAGACTCGTATTAGTTAATCTCATCATTAGGGTAGTCCAGGAGAACCTAGAGATGCACCAGGCACGTTAAAATACTGTGGAGATTGTTTACCGAGTCGGGATCTCACGATGCAAAACTATTCGAAGGTAGTAAAGAGAGAGCAGTACAGGGTGCGGCAGAAAATAATGCGAAAATGTTAAAACTTGAGTATTGGGTTAATTCGCGTAGCTAGTGACTAATTTCTGTCGAAAGTGTATTTATTTATATTTACTTTCAAGTGCTGCATCCAAACAATCTATTTGTTTTATTGCAAATTGGTCAAAATGTTCGCTAAAGAAGTGATCACCAGTTTGTTGCTCGCCCACAAGAAGCCGAAAGAGTTTGCCAAGGTGGTAGGGTGCCAGTTGGCAACAGTTTACCGCATAAAAAAGTCCCTGCATGATGGGCCTAAGCAGCGGAAACCGGGAAGCGGACGTCCGCGCTTTGCATGCACGACGAACTTGATCAAATCGGTTCGTGCAAAAATTGCTCGCAACCCGGTGCGTCCCATAAGAAAACTTGCAAAGGAAGCCAATATATCGGAGAAATCCATGCGGAGAATCATCAAAGAAGACCTGCATGCATCTTCCAGAGCCAGAGTGAAACGCCACTGTATTGCGGACCGGGTCAAGGAACTACGAGTGACTCGTTCCAAGAGATTGCTTTCCTTGTTGAAGAAGTAAAATATGATAATCCTGTTCTCCGACGAAAAGCTTTTCAGCATCGATGCTGTGGCCAACAGCCGCACAGACCGGTTCATTTCACCGCAGAAGATGGAGAACGTTCTGGAAAAAATGAAATTCAAATTTCAAACCAAACATCCGGCTGGTGTCATGATGTTTGGCTTGGTGGCGTCCAACGGTTTGAAAATGCCGCCTGTTTTCATTGATACTGTAGTAAAATCAATACCGAAGTGTATATCGGTATTTTAAAGGACCAAGTGCTTCCCTGGGTGAAAGCCAACTTTTGGCCGAAGGATTTGTGCCCCCCTAGCAGTCCAGATCCAAATCCGTTGGGTTATTCGATTTGGGCATATGTTGAAGCACGAGCCTGCAAAACATCACACCGTAGTGTGTCAACCATAACACGTACATGGCAGTCAATGTTGGAGGACTACATCCGAAAGGCATGCTCTGGCTTCCGGCGTCGGCTCGAGGATGTTATTAATAAAAATGGAGGACACATTGACTAAATTTGTTTAAAAGGATTTTATAAAGATAACTACACTCGAAAATGTTGATATTATTGCTTGAATAAGTTGAAAATGGGATTTGAAAGAAATAGAACAAATTTTCGCTTTATTTTCGCCGCACCCTGTATAAATGTTAGTTTTGTAAAATTTCAATAGATTTAACAAAAATGTTCAGGATACCTCAAATTAAGATTTTGGGAAATCACTGCAATCGCTGAAACGAATGAAAACGTGCTTAAACGGGGAACTCCAGAACTCTACATTTCGACACTTTTCAACATTTCTTGCATTTCAGGATCAACCGAATGAATATCATATATAATAGATACGAATGATTGTAGTATTTTTCATTTACATCAATATATACACTATTACATAAATATTGCATGGGAATGGGAGGGACCATCAGGGCACCCGATTGAAGCACTCTGGATGGGGAGAGTGAGAATGCGAACTCCCTATTGCTAACAGTTTGTGAATAGAGGGCGGGTGCTTCTTCCCGCCCATTTTGGGCATCCTTATGTTAGATAGCTCGATCTGATGACCAATTGTTCAATCTTGTTCTTGGAAGGAGATTCTTTATATCCCTGTGATTACGTATGAGTGATGTGGCCTATCGATCCACCCAACCCTTTTTTGGCCCTTCATACAATCGCATGCTTAGGATAATCAGTGGTTATTAATGCTTGATCAAGTCTAACTGGGAGGAGAGCCCAATGCTGTCAGATTTAGTTTCCGTGCTACAATGGGTGGTAGTACATATCGAGTCTGCTTCAAGCATCGGTTGTGAACGGTTGTAACGATACATTGTTGCGCACTTTTTTGATATCAAGTATAACTCGTTATCTTTTCGGCGATCTATTGTTCAGTGGCGCGAGTGATCGAGTGAGCTCAAAAAAAGAACAATAAAACTGCTTCGAGGTGAGATATAGCGGTAATTAGGTCATCAAATAAGATCGATACGATTATTTCACGATGCTTTGTTTCGAAATATTTTGTTATCGGGCCTAGCACGTTATCTTTTGTTTCGATTATAATTGTTTGGTGGCACGAACGATTGCAAAAGTTGTATTCGAAAATCACGAGAACGTTACAAAAAATCGGTCCTTTGTATTTTGAATTGTTTTGAATTTTGAAATGTTTTAATTGTGCCAAACTGGACTCGCGTTACAGCTCTGGCATAGTTTAACGGACATTTTTGCATAAATAGTACAATATTTGGAACGGTCTAGCACGCGCGGGAATATACCGATTGGTACGAAATAATACCGGATTAAAGCGCAGAATTTTGTTGACGTTAAAGCTGTAAAAATCGATCATGGTTCAGTGGTGGAAAACCTTGTTGATCGTGAGCAGTGCAATATAAGGGAAGGATGGCGGATCTGGATGGGTATCATTTAGATAACCCGGATACTTTGAGGGAAGCAGAACGCTTATCAGTCGAAACCCACAAAGAACAATTGAGAGGTGGTAAGTGCTTTCAAATACCTGGAGCGAAAAAGGTAATTGTAAATTTTGTCCCCGTATAACTTTATTTTGAGCCTACATAAAATATAATCTCATCTTATTATGAATTATATATATACATGATCACAACTTATCAATCGGATTGAACAAGAGATCTCCTGGATCGATGCTGCATAGATTCTATCATTCTGAGCATCTAGACTTTGTTGTAACAAGTTTTGTTTTGTCATCTGAAAAAAGAATCAACGAACTGACCGTACTCTTTTTGTTAGCATTTTGTATTGTTTGTATACTCTGAATCTCAAATCTTCTTTAAGTACAAACAAACAAACAAACAGCTTCAATTATTGTGGCCAACCCTGTAAACAGCCACGAGTATGTGGTAAAAACACACCTCAAAATTCAGAAACGTGAAATTTCATTTGCACTAAAGCTATGTCCATTTAGAATCCGGAATAATAAAATCATCTGTATCTCGGTAACGGATTGACGTACAAATAAGTTTAATACAACAAAACAAAGGTATTTCTCTGTACTTTGAGGAAAAAATATCAATACAAATCATTTCTCTTCGTTTCTAATGAAAATTCGCACTTTCTACTTTATTCCTCCCATCAAACGCTGCACACCTCCGAAGTCAACATCCTTGGCACATTTGTTCCACATTTTGGTCATCTGAGTCGCGTCCCGAGCCGCTTTTCCACTTTTCTTAAGCTTCCGCTTCATTATTGCCCAAAATCTCTCGATGGGCCGGAACTGCGGGCAGTTGGGTGGATTTATGTTTTTATCGATGAAATCTACGTTATTATTGCGGTACCACTGGATGACTTCCAGGCTGTAGTGGCACTCGCCAAATCTGGCCAAAGCTTCACGGGACCTTTATGGGCTTTAATGACAGGTAGTACGCGGTTTTTTAGGCACTCTTCCTTGTACAGCTTCGAGTCCATCGTCTTATAAGTTACGAACACTTTGGTCTTTGCCAAATCATCAGTTTTTTGGCAAATTTGTCCATAAAAGCAAACTTAAACTTCGCAGGAACATCTCCATTTTGACGTAGGTTTTATCGTCGATGAGCAGGCATCCTTGGTACTTCGTCAAAACCTGCTGGTACAATTTCCGAGCTCGAGTTTTGGTGAAGAAACTTTGCTTCAACGTTCTGTTTGATTGCTTGCTGGCTCGATAAGTACGATATCCTGCTCGCAAACGAATTCTTCGGTACAGCGGTACAGCGAGCAGCATCGTATTTTTGTGCGCCTTCATTATCTGATAGTCCAGGGTTTGCTCTGACGGTTCTCAACACCTTCTGATTTAGCTTGCGGTCATATGTTCTACTACGACGCTAACCTTGAGGTACTCAATCCACGCGCGTTCGCTCCCTGAAATGTTTGAGCACATCATGCACGGTTGATTTGGCGATTTTCAACGTTTCTGCGATTTTTATTGCGGACCACGATGGATTATCAACGTGAAGGTGCAGAATTTTTTCTCTCCTCTCGGCTTCCATCTGGAATAACTTTTGACTCACTGCACGAAATACCGTTAAAGTCATACCACAGAAAGTGGGCGCCTAGATAAACAAACCGCTGTAAAAGAATTTTTGCAGCGGTCACTCTATGTCCCGCTGCAACACAATAAATGATTCCGGATTCTAACTGGACAGAACTTTAGTTCAAGGAGTTGGGAAATGCTAAATTTGGTAGAAAATAATGGGATATTTCATGTAAATTTAAGCCTGATAACGCCTGAATCTAGCCTGTTGCATGAAATATTGCAAACATTGTTGTATGGCGCATGAAAGATTGCAAACAATTTCGTTATTTACGCCTCCTTTGGCGTGAACATAAACGATGGAAAATTTTACGCGCTTGTTAAAATTAATTAGTTTGCCATACAATTATTCTAATGAAAAATGGCACTGGCATCAAAGTTTGAGAGTAAGCAATATGCTAATTGTGATGAGCAAGAAGCTTGAAATGCCAAGAGAGAAGAAGACAGAAATTGTTTACACCAGTCCAAAGGCGCAGCCTACTTCGATCATGATTCTCAGTTATAACTTTAAAATTGTAAAAATTTTGGACCACCCTACATCCATTAAACAAAAAGAAACGGTAACGGGCACGTCAATCAGTCATCAGTTTCGCTCATCGATCGATCTACTGCAACAAATCTCAGCAGCAAATTGTTTTCAGTGGGTGTGTGCGCGACAACCTTTTCAAAATTTCTATCACGTGACAAACTGCGGCAATGGATGTGACTGACTGAATGACTGATTGGCAGTCAAGCGCGACAGGCGTTCTTCGGTTATTGAACCGAACAAGAGGGAAAAAGTATGCCCCGCCTCGTTCCATGGTTTCGCACCTCCGCCACAGTATTTCAATGCAAATCCACTAGATTCGTGGAAAGCATTGAACTCAAAACATGCCGTTTGTCTCCGCGATCGATGAAGGGGGTTAGGACCGCGTGGGTGTCACGACTGCGACTCGATTGCACAATCCGCGGGATTTTCAATTTGGAAAGAAATGACAATCACATGAAATATGGAAAACCTATATTCACAACACTCCCATGTACTGACGCCAAAACAGAGAGCAAGCGGTCTATAATTAACGCCGACCTTCGGCTGATGCTGGCTGGGGCACGGGGTTTTTAGAGAACCGCGTCACGTGCCTTTACTGGAGTTGCCTTCGGAGATTTCATAACGCTTCAAATGACACGTAAGGCGATAAATATTAATGTAAGCAAAGAGCAGTGTGACGCCCAAGTGGCACATACATGACACAAGCTTTTCTTCCAAGTGTTGTTTTGCTTCATCATCACCATCGGTTTTCTATCAGCGCCGTTCTATTGAACGAGTGAAGTGTGGCATTTTTGCTGATTTCATCCAGGAATATGTTGTGACCGTCGCTGACTCGGGGCTTCCGTAATATCGCAAGAATGTGCTATTGTTGCACACATGGCTGGCTCTGGTGATTGACGCAATAATGGAAGATTTCTTAACGGGCTCCACTATTGTAGCGAACCGGATGTTCGGATGGATCGGATGATTAATGTGACTCGAATTCACTCTCGAGAACTCTCTCCAAAGGGTCATTTAAACAACTGGAGAAATTACAAAACCCTTTGACGAACACTTCAGACACCCAAAACGGTTCAAACGTGACCAAGTAAACACGACCCGTAACCTCAATTTAGGTTGTATGATGATGCGAGAGATAGTCCAAGCTCCTCGTAAAAAAGAGACCTACTCCGTAGTTGTATGAAAGCCGGGGCATGAAAAACAATAAATTGCACTAATCTCAACCCAAACTGGCGATCGTTCCCTTGGGGGGAGTGCTGCTGTTTGAGGTGTGATCTATGAGGCGGAGGTACTCTCGATAGCAGGAGTCATTACTGCAAGAACAACAACAACAACATCAACCAAAACCGATGAGTGTGCGCAAGAAAGAAACGGCAGATGCCAAAACGTGACTTAATTTGCCTTTTTTTTCGGCTTTTGAATTCGTCAGATTTAGATTAAAAGAAACGGTTTATGGCCCAGACGACGATGAAATGTCCCCGTTTATATGAGAGATAGAGAAAAACAAAAATCGTGAGAAGTTGGCATGCCGAGCAACGACTGCGTTGACCAAAAAGGTAATCAAGTTAGTTTAAGGTGCGGAATGATTGAACGCTGATGCCTAGGCTCAAGGCGACTTCGCTGTCAGTTTCCATGGACAACTACCTTAGGGGCTATTCATAAACCACGTAGATTTTTCAAAATTTCAAAAAAAATGTATGTAGAAAAGTCTACGAGGGGGAGGAGAGTCTGATATTTTCAAAAATGAGTATACGTGGTTTATGAACAGGCCCTTAACATATATAGTATTTTATAAGAAATTCGGCTAGGAATTTTGATTTCAAAGAACTTGACTTAAACAGGAGTTTAGTTAATCCTGTTGGACATTCTGAGCAATTTTTTTTAGAATTTACATCTAATCCTGCTTAAGATTTTTAGCAGAACTTGCTTATGATTCTGATAGAATCCTGTTCAGCTTTCTGAGTAAATCTTGGACCAGATTTTGAGCCAATTCGCGAAAAATCCTGTGTAAAATAAACTGAAAGAATCGAAGTTATTTTTGGAAGCGAATTCTACTCAGGATTTTGTGCAAACTCTACTAAAGATCTACAATGACAATGGCGCTCATGAGGACAAATCAAGCTGAACCATGCATTAGGTCCTAAGTAACATTGACACATTCTCTTTGTCGACTTCCTCTTTCGTTAATAGTTTGTCTATTGAACGATTTTCTGATGTTTTTGATGTATTAGATCCTTAATTTCACTTCATATTACCGTACTATCGACAAAGAGAGTCGCACAATATTACTTAGAACCTAATGCATTGTTCGGCTTGAAATATTTCTTCACGAGGACTAAAACTTGAGATGGTAGTCGATAGACTGCGGTTCAAGAATCAAAATCTTTAAAAGCCAGTTGGGCTCAAATTGTTCGTTCTGCCAGTCCCGTAGATGTGAATATTCATCAAATATGGGAAACGGAAGGGACCATCAGGGCACCCGATTGAAGCGAATTGGATGAGGAGAGTGGGAATGTTAGCTTACCTTTGCTAACAATTCACGTTCACCGTTAAATGGAGAGCCAGCACTTTTGAACGCTTGTTCAATCTTGTTGTTGGGATTCATAAGAATATAAGGGAAACTAGCAGGAACTTAAAAAAAACGGTAGCTAATCCTGTGTAGTATTTCGAGTGAATCCTTACTAAGATTCAAAGCTAATCTTGAGTGGAAAACATAGCACGTCTGTCTTTCTGTCTGTCTGTCTGTCTGTCTGTCTGTCTGTCTGTCTGTCTGTCTGTCTGTCTGTCTGTCTGTCTGTCTGTCTGTCTGTCTGTCTGTCTGTCTGTCTGTCTGTCTGTCTGTGGCTCGGAAGCTACCGATCTGATCGGCGTAAAAAAAATGTATGCAGGGGTTTTTGGGGCCGGCACAGGTTTTAAAAATGGTTTGAGACCCCTCCCCCTTCTAGAAAGGGGAACTCCCATACAAATGGCGACATTACTCGAGAAATAATAAAGCAAATGGAATTAAATTCATCATTTGAATGTTTTTGAAGGAATGAAATGTATCAATTGTTAATTAAAAAGCCCCTCCCGCCTCTGGAAGGGGGGGGGGGGTTCTCAAGCACATGAAACACAAATTTCTAATTTCTAGTTTTCTCGCTTAACTCGA
This sequence comes from Aedes japonicus, assembly GCA_034211315.2. Classification (NCBI taxonomy): domain Eukaryota; kingdom Metazoa; phylum Arthropoda; class Insecta; order Diptera; family Culicidae; genus Aedes; species Aedes japonicus. Next base: position 30,840 of record JASCZW010001317.1, on the reverse strand, counting down.
GAACTAATCAAGCAAATGGAACCAAATATAGCATGCGGAAGTTTTCGAAGTCGAGAAATGTTTCTATGTGGGTTTAAGACCCCTGTCCTTCTTAGAGGGGGGGCTCCCGTACAAATGAAAAACAAATTTCTGCCTAACTCGAGAACTAATCAATCCAATTGAACCAAATTTAGCGTACGGAGGTTTTCGAAGGCGAGAAATGTTTCTATAGTGGTTTGAGACCCCTCCATTTTCTGAAAAAGGGGGCTCTCATTTAAATGAAAAACCAATTTCTGCATAACTCGAGAACTAATCAAGCAAATGGAACCAAATTGGCATGTGGGGGTTTTCGAAGGCAAGAAATGTTTCTATGGTGGATTGAGACCCGTCCCTCCTCTGAAAGAGGGGCGCTCATACAAATGAAATAGAAATATCTGTGTAACTCTAAAATTAATCAAGCAAATTAAACCAAATTTATCATGTGGAGGTTTTTGAAGGCAAAAAATGTTTCTATGTTGGTTTGAGACCCCTCTTCTTTCTGAAAAGGGGCTCTCTCATTCCAATAAAAAACAAATTTCTGCATAACTCGAGAACTTATCAAGCCAATGGTACCAAATCTGGCATGTGGGGCTTTTTGAAGGAAAGAAATGTTTCTATGTTAGTTTGAGACCCCTCCTCCTCTGGAAGGGCGGTGACTCTCAAACAAATGAAAACGAAATTTCTGTATAACTCGAGAATTAATCAAGCGAACGGATCCAAATTTAGCATGTGGAGGTTTTCGAAGGTGGAAAATCTTTCTATGGTAGTTTGAGACCCCCCCCCCTCTTTCTGAAAGGAGGGGCTCCCATACAAATGAACAGAAATTTCTGCATAACTCGAGAACTACTCGAGCCAAGGGAATCAAATTTGGCATGTGGGGGTTTTTGAAGGCAAGAAATATTTTCTCTCTGGAGGGGGAGGAGGGGGGGAGCTCTCATACAAATAAAACACAATCTTTAAGCAAACATGCGAATTATCAAGGCAACAAAAACACAAAATGTGTATTTCTCGGGTAAGAAGCATGTTCTGATAGAAGTTTGAACCCCTTCTTAGAAAATAAAAAACTCATTCCGAAAAAATAACAATAAATGCACCAGTTCCATTAAATTTTCATTTATTTAGTTGCAAGCTTAGCAGCGCTCGCACCGAGTTCAGCTATTAAAAAAATAAACAACATAAACAACAGGAAAAGAATAAGAGCATATTTGATTGAACTCTTGTAAAGTTGACCGGCGCCCATGTGGCAATTTTTCTCACAAAGACATATCAATTGAGATGGTAGTCGAAAGGCTGTAGTTTCGGAAACAACGCTGTTAAAAATTTGGGTTTGGGTCCAATTTTTGTTCCACCAGAAATCCAGAGAGGTAAAACATAATCAAAAATACGGGAATGAAGGGAACTGGATAGGAAGAGTGGGGATGCCAAACTCTACTAAAGTTTTACCATGAATTTTAGCCATCAGTTGAGCGATTACTAATCAACATTTTGAGGTCACGAGTCTACTTGGGATTGTGTGTAAATAGTTCGGATCCCGAGAATCTTAGTAAGAATTCCAAGCAAATCAAGATTAAAAAACGTAACCTGCCCATAAATCCTATATTGAACTTTAAACAGGATTTCGAATGATCTCTGAAGAGAATCCGAACTCCGCTCAGAATATCAAAAGGAAATCTAACTTACAATTAATCAAAAACATAGACAACAGAGGATTAGATGCATAGTTTATTGAACGTAACGCATCAACAGTAGACCGGCGGAGAAATGGGGACCATTTGGATAAATTTTTCATTTTTCAACAGAAAGCTTGATATGATAGACAGTAGACTACATTTTAGGAAGCAACATCTTCAAAAACCTAGTTTGGCTGCAATTTACCGCTCTAACCGTACCAAACATGTAAATCATAACCATATATGTATCGAGAATTGAAGGGACCATCATCAGGGCACCCTTTTGGAGAAAATTGGATAGGAAGACCGGGAATTCTAACTCCCCGTTGCAAACAATTCATATCCTCCGCTAATTGGGGCATCCGCTCGTTAGATAGCCAGGATTTTTGAACAATTATTAAATCTTGATGCTCGAAGGAGATTCATCTTAATCACGCATATACGTATAGGTGATCCGCGAAATCCAATATTTTTTCTTAAGAATATTTGATACAAATTGAGCGAAAAAAAATTATCCTCGCGTGCTTGAAAGCTGGTCCTTCCCTAATATTGTGACTGGTTTTCTTGGTTTCCTATATTTTTGACGCTCTTTATCCGCAGCCAGATTAATTTCAATGGTCAGCGCCGCTTTTCGTATTGGTGCTGATAATTTCTGAAGAATTTGTGGAATCAGATACACGCGGTGTCCCCAAGTAACACACTTCGTCATAATTGGTTACAGAAACTTGATTATGACTGGATTGCTTCACAAAGGAGTTTCCTCAACAAATTTAAAAAAGGTGTGCTACACCTCGGAATTTGAAAATTAATGTGATAGCTTCCAGTTATCATCCAGAAAATTGGAATCAAGTAAACAGAATCTGCACATGTTGGTTTCCTTCAAATCAACGAGAGGGGTTGTCGCATCTACCAAAAAAAAATTGACTTCTAGCAGACCTGGTGAGGATGTTCTATTAGAGCTTAGTTACCTGTTAACATTGTTTTCAATATTTTGAATACTTGTCAGGTGCGATATTCGAAAGGAATAGATGTTTGTTGCATTTCCTCTTTCTTTTTTTCTCAAAGCCAAATAAGACTTGGGCAATCTGTTGAACATGTAGAAGTATTAAAAAAAACCTTATGTTTTGGTAAGTATTGTACTGGTATCCGAGGAGGAGAAAATAACATATGAATACCTAATTTTGATCTTGATAGCTGGCCTTGGTATTTAAAAGCACAGCATAAGAGGTAAAATACCTAAGCATTGCAAGCAAAATATCTCTCGAATAACAAAACTTGTTATTTGGGATACCTGGGAACACCTGAGGGGTACTATTTTAGTACTGTCTTACCTCAATTCGATATTCGTATAACATTTTGGAACATTTTTATGGTATTTTCCTCAGGCATTTCACCTCTTAATCTAAGCTCCTAAACACCAAGGCCAGTTATCAAGTTATTCGTTTCTGCTCGGGTAATCAAGATTTTTTTTAATTCATCATTAATGGAAGACTACTATAGACAGTTATTATAGAACAACCATCGATTGCTGTTCAACACTGCCGCTAAACCGACTATTCCTAGGTTGATTCGTAGCATCTCAGAAGGTCAACGATCAAGCCCTGGGTGAACGAATCTGCCAAATATTGAATTCCCGGTATCTTGAAGCTTCTAGCGAAAGAAATTTCAGTGGATGTTTACGTTCTTCATTCTTTAAAGGTCACGCGGCTCTTTAGCAATGCAATAAGTGTACTTACTGTTGGTACAATTCTTTCCAAATCGGCTCATAAGCGTGACTTTGAATTCACCTTGTTTCTTGCATGAAAACAAAAAAAAAACATCACACTTTGTGAGTGACCTCAACAGCATTGGTTTAAATAAGGCCAAATCGGCTCCCAAGTGTTTCTTGAAATTTACTTTGTTTCCTCAATGAAAAACCACCATCACACTTTGTGAGTGGCTCCGGAAGCTTCATTACTGATGCTTTCATTCTTTCCACACAGGCTGAATAGCATCTCTACTATTGGTTTAAATCAGTACTTATATTTAAAAATCTCTATTTTGCATCGCCATTAAATCTTGAAAAATAATATTTGAGAAACACGGATAAAGTTTCACTCACTATTGTCTAATCTACCAAGATGAAATCTAGAGAGAGAAAACCTCTCACTAGCAATTTTCTTTTCTAAGATATTCGTGGTAGACCAGTAGCATATACGGCCTTTAAAGACTGTACTCGAAAAAACTGACACACAATGAGGGTTATTCCGAGAGTCTACTTTCGTCGTGACGTGACTCTCCATTTCATTTACCCAGAAGAGTGACGTAACCGCAGGCGACTTTTTTCCCTTCACCAAGTGACAAAAGTCACTTCGGCTCTAGGAATAACCCTCAATGATAACCTTGTAACGTTTAAGGGTGTGTGCGAAATTTGCTAAAAGTTTGACTGAAGCCTGACTATTATTTAATGTATAATGTTTACTAGACTAGAACATTATCAAAAATCGGCTTCAACATCATCAAGGTCATGAAGGGACCAAACCGGAGCGATTAACAAAACAAGGTAGCCAAACCCCACATCAGAAAGCTGTACCGAGCGTCGTGATGGACGACAAGACTTACATCAATGCGGACACATTGCAATTGCCGGGGCAGGAGTTTAGTTTTTCCCCATCACAGTTGGTCGTTCCTAAGCAGATAAGGAAGAAGACAGGGGTGGACAAATTCTCCAAAAAGTTCCTGGCAGGCCATTTGTGGGTTTGTGGAATGATGAGCCAGCCATACTTGACGGCTGGTACCATGAATGGGCAAATCTACCGAGACGAGTGCCTCCAGATGCGTCTGGTGCCCTTCCTATGGTTTCATGGAGACAAAACGCTATTAGGCTAAGCCCGACCGGTATTAGGCTGGTACAGAGATGACTTCAACCCACCGAACTCGCCGGAACTTCGTCCGATTGAGAAGCTTTGGGACATCATGAAGGCCAGACTTCTTAAAACACCTCAGGTATTCGAGAATCAGCTGGCTTTGAAGAAACAGTGAGTAAAAGTATCAAAAAAAAAACAGTCGGCCCTACTATTGCCCAAAACCCTATGAGTGGTTAGAAAATGAGATGAAAGATAAGTAATTTCCATTTTATTCCAACAACCTTTATTGCTTATCTTGACAGATATTTCGACTACAATGTGCCGACTTCTTTAGTGTCGTGTACTAGTCGAGTATTAAAACACGACACTGAAGAAGTCTGTAGACGAGAAACGCCGATCTGCCAAGATAAGCAATAAAGGTAGTTGGAATTAAATGGAAATTACTCATCTTTCTTTTCTCTTTATAGTTACAGATATTCCACTAAAAAGCTCGTACTCACCAGGATTCACTTATGAGTGAGGACAAAATGGGAATAATCGGTCATCGAGAAGAGATCAAGTAAACCAATGAAGTAAAAACCTAACAATAATGAGTAGCTTATTCCCTTGAAGTATGAACCCCACCCGAATAAAAATGAATTTTGTGCGATCATTTTTGTGTGTCTAATTTTTTTCGAGTACAGCCTTTAAAAAAATCCAAACTCGCTCGTTATTTTTATAAGCCTCTTCCAGTTTCACCCAAAATTCCCTAGCAGACTCCCCCTTCTAATTTGTTATTCGTTGCATCCATGATAAATTCCCCATGACATCCGGACACATCTCACCTTCATTGGCTGTCGGTTTCATTACTTCCCCTAGTTCCTGTAATTCCAGACAACCTTCCACAACAAAAGTCGAGTAGTTGTGCAGTAGTTGTGAGCTGTTAAAATGGTGGATGCGAGCCTTTCAATTGATGGAAGATGTAACAAAGGGACTACCTACGTGGTTTGCGAAATTTTTTGGGCATCTCCAGCTCCTGGATATAGATTAAGCTTTGGAGCGATGGAACAGGTAAAATTATTTGCAGGAATGCCGTATAAAACAAAAAAAAACTACCGTTGGTTCTTCCTTAAAGTCCTCCTCCGTAGTAGCCTTGTAACTAAGATCTTATTTCGGATTTAACACTTCCATCGACATTTTTTCAAAAAGAAAGTTGAATTGATAGAATTTGGTGAGACCATTCCAATTACGAAAGTATATGATAGCATATTTCGATCCATAACTACTTTGATTTCGTGCCAATTTTAGAATTTATCACTAGGCTTAACTATCCACTTATAAGAAATAAACGAATACCTGTATGAAGATAAAGATAAAAGTTATCGGCCGGTAAACGGTAGTAAAAACGGTGGAAATTTTGATTTTTTCTTTTATCTCCATACTAGTAAAATTATACAACCATTTGATTATTGAAAGCTTTCTATTCGACGATTTTAGGATCTTTATTGAAATGATCAGTCCACACTTTCAACATATTGGCAAAATGCGAATGGTTACGACTCCCTTCAGCCCCCAGCTACACCTCAAGACCTAAAATCGCATGCATGTTCACGCCCAACTAACGTTAGCGGTTTGTACAGCGTTCTTCCGGAAAATCTTTTTCCTGTCAACACCTTTAGGAAAAGTTCGTGCCTACCACACCACCAACCGGTCCGAGTAATGCGTTAACCCCCACGGCAAAACATTACCCAACCTTGCCGCTTCAAAAGGTCCGCACCCTGCAATCGCCACACTTGGGCTCACGAGATCTAGCGTGTCTTTCTGTTCGGGGCGGCTTCTTTTTAGATTGTGTGTGGTTTACTCGCTTCATAGACTCGTCATCGCTCAAGTCGTCCTCTGCGATGTTCAGTTTCGAGCAACAATGGTGCAACTGTAGCTGTTATGGATCGTTGGTTGTTTCGTTTGGAAGCAGCAATTTGCTGACACACGAATGTTGTTATTCCAACGATACACAAACAGGCAACCGGGTAGGTCCGGTTTGATAAGCTTGGGTTTTGTGGCATCCCTTGGGCGTAGCTTAACAATTTTTATAATTTATGACCGTCATGTAGCTTGGTACGGATACTCAATCACAAGTGGCTTATTAGTAGAGCCGATGCAATACACGTTTTTGTTTTTAACGAGCAGCTGCGGAAACAAACAAACAAACAAACAAACCGAAGAATGCAATATTTCGATTTAGATATGTTTCAAGCCTTCTCCTCGATTGGCAGAGTTGCACTTCCTGAATTGCTTTACGTACGGTCAAGTTGGTTTTCGCTTGAATCGAACCACACCAAGTGTGCCGTTACAGCAATGTGGAGTAAACAAATTTATTTACGTTGTTTTGAGATGAGTAAAGAGGCATTAGGAGCGTGAAGCGATTATATAAGAATCTGCAAAATAAAATAAAAAACCAATCATGAGAAGTAAACATTAGTTTTCCTGAAAATATTTGCTTTTTCTCAACAAGTTTGGTTTACTTTTCATTTTCTTAGTATTGTTTTGGCCATATGCGCCTAGCCAGCTGATGCTGAAAAGCACAATAATATAGATATCCAGGTCCAATGAATTTCGGAATCAAGATTTGCAAAAAGAAGGATAAGAAATTAAATTTCGGATTATAGTCGAATCTGGTGAGACCATTCCAGTTGTGAAAAATATGTTCAAGCTCATGTCGATTCATACCTACTAAGTTTTCATTGACAAGTTACGATTTTGTTTCCTCCAGTAGACTATAATTGAATAGAATGTTAGAAAAACACGCACGAATATCAGCTTCCACCAATCATTAAGCTGTTCGCTTCGAAACCCAACGAATACACGAGAGTGCATCATGATATTTTGAGAACTTGCCATCCATTCTCTGTACACTGTACAGAGTACTTTTTCAATATACCCCTAGAATAAATTGTTTCACTAATTCTATTGTACAGCATCTGGAAAACAAGTTTTCGGAGATAACTTTGATGAATTCCTTATCATCTTGAAAGATGGCTAACCACAAAAATGCCCAACTGGTTGTCTCTTTCTAGCATGCATCATTTAGTCCAGCTACTGCTGACTCAAGCGTTAAGTAATTTCTTCGGAGGAGTTTTTATCGATTAAGTTCTTTTGATGAAGAATATCGGAACAGCGTCTTCTTGCTATCCGTCCAAGCTTCCTCCACATTGTTCAAATAGAGAAATCATTTTTAAACGAGGCGTTTGATTTCTCAAAATTCTAATAAGTTTAAAAAAATAGATTTCTTTAGATTTTTTAATGATGAGATGAAGTTTAAAAATGCTAGTAATTACAGTGTGTCTCACAATAGGTGTCACCTTTTTTCAGTCTGGGTTTTTTCAGCTGGGCAATTTTAACAGCGGAATTGGTTATACCCGTTTTGAGTGTATTCTTTTGACAGCTTATCGCTGAAGATAAATAAGCGATAACGTTTGTTACGGGAGCATGTTTTAAAATTACATTTGCAAAAGCTTAGACCGTGTCAGATATTTAATAGCCTTAAGCAGTTCGTAGTGAGTAAGCGTTTTGTTTTTTCGTACCTTGAAACGGTTCAAGGAAACTGGAAATGTTCATATTCAACTCGAAAGAGGTGCCAGAGGAACTGCCAGAACGAATAAAAATATCAAATGTGTGAGGGAGCGAATAAAACGTAATCCGGCCGTATCTGGCCGTAAATTGAGCAAACAATTTCAAATGTCCCCTCCTTCAATGAACAGGCTCCTCAGACGTGATCTGGAATGCAAGCCGTACAAGAAATAATGTCAAAAGCAGGCCATGGTCCAAAGAAGCAGAAATCTTTTGGTTCGGCACGGTGACAGCGAGATTTTATTTTCAGATGAAAAGCTCTTCCTCCTTCAGGACAGTCATAATCAACAAAATGAAATGATCGTGTGTATGGCAAAAGTCTTGCTAAAATTCCAAAAGATAAACTAGCTGTAGAACGCTATCAGAATGTATTGAAAATCATGGTATGGGGCGCCGTTTCACGAAAAGGAAAACTTCCGCCTCTTTTCGTAGAACTTAACGTAAAAATCAACTCTGAATATTACATCTAGGAGGTTTTGAAGAACCATCTCATTTCTCATGCTTCGACGCTGTATGGGAAAACACCATATTGTTTCCAACAGGACTCAGAAGACACAAGCGTGGTGCGTGGAAAATTTTCCCGATTTCATCACAAGCGAAGAATGGCCTGCATCTTCACCGGATCTCAACCCACTTGACTACATTGTTTGGGGTTACATGCTTCAATAAAAAGGTCCAACGATAGGACTTACATTACATCGATTCAAGAAAAATTTGTTTGATATTTGGGACCAAATTCCTCAGGAAATCGTGTGTGCCAGCTGCGATGGGTTTACAAAGCGTTTGCGCAAAGTTATCAAGGAAAAGGGCAAGAGATTCGAATTGAATTAATATGGTTTATTTCTAAAACATGTATCTTTCAAATGAAAAATAAATGCTATGATTTGGTTGATTTGTTGTGCTGTAATCCCATTTTGTTTTAGTGACACCTATTGTGAGACACCCTGTATATTAATTGAGTCCACAGCAAGCCAAAATTCTCTTGCAGCCACGAAAATTGCGAAATCCACGTTGTCGTAACATCGTCCATGCTCTTTGATTTTGTTATCTGCTGTGTAATAAACAATTCTGGATCTTGTGTTACCTATAGATCACCAGGCTGGTATTTAATAGAAACGATTTCAAACAGAGAGTGATCAAAGTCTTTACAAATCACAAAATTCAACAGTATGCTGTTCTTTTGATGAAATCATTTCACTACTAAGTTCCATTTAAGCCTTGACACACTTTTGATCCCTCCTTTCTTCCCATATATCGGCTTAACACTGAACCAAAATCCGTCGGTGCGACTCGTACGCACATCAGTTAAAGGTCGATAAACATTTCCTTCCTCAGTGTCAAATTTCCACAAGGAGTAAAGGGCACAATTTCAAACAAAAACCGCCGAAAGGTCACACACATATGTGGTGAAGCAGGTGTTAATATTTCACGAGCAAGTCGGATTATCGCATTGAAACCATCGAGTGCCACTGGTGCGGCCAGTTTTTCATCAGCTCGAATCAAAGGTTAACATATGCCCCCGACAACCAGAAGCCGTACAACAATGTACAGATGTCTGTGATTAACAATAAGCTTGAAACGCACAGAAAGAAGGAAGCGCTTCTAGATTACTTAGTTTATTTATCTAATGAAAACCTGTGTGTGAGACCCATCTTATTGTTTGATTCCGGGCAATGAGAGAGCGGACTCACTTGTCCATACGCATTCCTGGCGTAAATAATCATCGGCTTTGTGATAGACACCATTTTTATTCCTCCAGCTTCCGCAACAGTATCGTACACGAGTCTTTGCGCCACGAGGCTTGTTTCCATTTGGTTGACTACGAGGCATTCTTTGTTAACTGAAAATCCTCTCTCCATTGTGGCGTTTCCGAGTATGAGAAGCTTTTTGACAAAAATCAAAAAGTTGGGCAGCTCCGTAGGCGAGTTACCGATTGTATTCAGGGATGCAATTCTCCTCGGTGCAAGCAATGTACTCAGTGAAAAGGTACTCCGTGCATTGGCAAACCCGAGAGATTTTTGTTTTGTTTCTAGTCTCTGCTAGATAGCACAAGTTGAGTGACACCAAAGTGTCTGGCGTTTGCACCCTCACCACACAGCAGAACGGAGCGTGTGAGTGATCTCTGAGGAGCACCAAAGAGAGCAGAATTATTTCACCGGGGAGAGTCACCCAGGTGAAAACCTTCATTGTTAGTTTTATACCGTAACACTTGAATTTGAACATTTTTACAATCTTTGGGATTTAGTAATGTTCTTCTTCTTCTTTTCAGCATATCCAAGCTCTCAACTTTGTGTTCTTCCACAGTTATTAAATTAATAGCTTTCGAAACCAAGCACCAATGCATGAATTTGTATATTGTGTGACAAGCACAATGATAATCTTATGCCTAGTGAAGTCGAGGTTTTTTTAAGTCGACTGGATTGGGAATTAAACCACCGCCTCTTGATTGGTAGTCCCGTGCCTTTACCGACTATTCTATCTAAGGCCTCTATTTTGTAAAGTTCATCTTGTTTTCCAGCCTTACCTATATATATATATATCAGACTAAGGCCGGCGTGGCCTCTGCTGTCCGCAGAAGTTGTCTCCATTCTATTAGGTTCATGGCTGTTACTCGCCAGCCTCGCTGTCTGCGGAGGGTCCGCAGGTCGCCTTCTACTTGATCGATCCACCTTGCTCGTTGCGCGCCTCTTCTTCTTGTAACTGTCGGTTCATTTTCGAGAACCATTTTCACAGCGCTGTCGTCCGACATTCTTACGACATGCCCAGCCCATCGTAGTCGACCGATTTTTGCGATGTTTACGATGGGAGGTTCTCCCAGCAACTGGTGCAATTCGTGGTTCATTCGCCTCCTCCACGTTCCGTCTTCCATCTGCACTCCACCGTAGATGGTACGCAGCACTTTCGGTTCAAAGACACCAAAGGCACGTTGGTCCTCCGCTAGCAATGTCCATATTTCGTGGCCGTAGAGAACTACCGATCTAATTATTGTCTTGTAGATGGTCAACTTTGTGGTTCGGCGAACTTTGTTCGATCTTAGCGTCCTTCGGAGTCCAAAGTAGGCACGATTGCCAGCCATAATGCGCCTTTGTATTGCTCTGCTGGTGTCGTTATCGGCGGTCACCAATGAGATCAGATACATGAATTCGTCTACAACCTCGATATCATCACCGTCGATCTGAACTCGTGCAAGGAGGCTAACATTGGGCCGTATGAATAAAAAGTAGTAAACATTGGCCATTGTAGTTCAATCCACAAGTAGTAAAATTGGTTTCGTATGAATAAACCTTTTATCGAACATTGTAGTAGATACTACATTCGAAAACAAAAATGTAGAATTTAGCTGTCAAAATTTTGTTTGGTTAGGTTCGGTTGTTTACTGTGCAAGTTCACTCCTCCGGTCAAGTTTTCGGTACGAGATACGTCTAATTCAAGACTTGGTGATTTTACAAAATGGAATCACTATGCCAAACGAGCATTGCTTGTACGGTTAATAGCTGGAATCCAGGATCACCAATGTAGCGAAGAAATGTTCGCATTTTCCGGTCACAATTTAAAGCTACTCCTCGAGTCTCATTATTATCAACCAAGAAATGTTCGGTTAGCCATTCAACATTATCTTCTGTTAACCGATACAAACTTCTATAGTTGTCACTATTCGTGTTACGCCTATTGACATAATTTTTCTGGCGACGGTCGTCTAAATTCATAAACATAGCCATTTTTCAGAATTTTAAATATAAGTAGTTCAACACACACGCTGAAAACAAAATTTTGTAGCAACGTCTGGACCAGACTACAAATAAATTGTAGTATTTACTGCTTTTATTCATACCATAACCAAAACATGTTCCACAAAAGTAGTAAGTTCGAAAATTGTAGTAAAGTAAAGCTGCTTTTATTCATACCGTTTTACTACAAAAGTAGTAAATACTACAAATTTTTTAGTAAATTGTGGATTACTACTTTTTATTCATACGGCCCATTGTCTTCTCGTGAGCCTCTTCCCTTCATGTATTTTGTTTTCAGCGCATTAATCACAAGCCCAAACCTACCAGCTTCAGCCTTAAGTCGTTTTCCGCTCATTTATTTCTTATTGTTTAGATCTAGGTTTCACTCACGTCAGTGCGGTGCAGTCCTTTATAGCTCTTTCACTCTTCATCGTTCAAACTGCAGTGAGTGTATGAACGTTCAGGCCGCGAACTGTCAATTCTCTCGCTTTCCCGTGCTGTGTCGAACAATCTCCACAGTGGTGTCAGGAAAAAATCTCCGTAGAGACTAAGTGAGATTCACCAAAGAGAGCATGAAATGTGCACCCGAGTGATTGTCCCCAGAGAAATCGCAACCCTGATTGTATCCAGCCAAAATTCGTCCAAACGAGTATCCTGATTGCCGATAACTAGCAGCAGTAGCTGTAGTCGTTGACAACTCACACAGTGTCGTGAATTCCTGCTCCACATTGTCTGCTACTGTACCCGACAGATGGTTTTTTACAACAAGAGGCGCCAGACAGAGATCGAGTCGTTTTCTGCAAAGATCGGGTGAATCCTTCAGGAACTGCGGATTAAGGCACGCCAAATATCTGGTCAGGGGATATCCAAGCGGCGAACGCTCGATCATTTTTTCGATAAATCCTTTGTAGAACGTTCTGCAGTCACTTCGAAACTGAACGAACTTCTGCTCGGATAATGTTTCTTTGTTCTTACCTTCGAGCGTATTTAGCGCGGCCATTGTGGCAAAACCAATGTCAATTTTCATCGAGGGCAGGAAGTTTTGATCTTCAAGGGGAATTTCTGTTAGCGCATTCGATTTTCCTTTCAAAGCTTCCGGTTTCATTACAATTCCCATCATCATTCTGAGAAGCTGAGTCAGTTCTTCGTACAAAAAAGCGGCCATCGGTTTTTCAGATTGAAAGCTCATCAGGAAAGCTTCAACGTTTGCAGCCGCAGCAATGAAAAAATTGAGTTTTGCCTTAAAAATGGATCACTAACAGCTTTAACTACCGTTTCAAATGCTTTTGATTTTAAAACAGCGGGAAAACTTCTTTTGAAATCACATTCGGTCCGTCCATTGAAATTTGAATTATTTTTTCAATCAATCTGGGATTGGATGAAAACAATCTTTCAGTTCATTCAAAATATCGTGTGCTCTCGTAGATGTTAAGAAAACGGAGCCCAAATATCTGCTCTTCTCACAGTGGGTATTTTGTTTCCAACCCACCTCTAACTGCTGACGTTGAGACACTTTGTTAAGCGTTTCATCGAAACCAACAACAATGTCTGGACAATTCGCCATCATGTTGATCAAGTTTTCCGAAAAGTAGGGAGCCAAACCAAACCAAGATATCCAAACTTAATTCGACCCAACTCAAGCTTAGAAGCTATTTCGCTATCGGGGAACATCAAGGGAAACAAACTGACGTCTTCACCGGAACCTCGATACGATTTGTGTGTCATAACCTTTTGCATAGTCCACAGAATTTCAGCACACGTAACTTTGTCAGTTAACAGATATTTACCCATCAAACCTGAAGCGCTAGAAGTTGCGTTATTATTCCGTACAACATGAGTGTCCGAACAACAAGGAACAGCATCATCCAAAACGTCTGCAGAGCTGTCTGAAACAAACATTCATACCATTTTGGACATAATTTCATTAAACTGTAAGGAAAAATTGAAAACTTACCGACTGTCGGTGTCTTACTATCAATAGTAGCGGTAAATGAACTCATACGTACATTAGTGCGTCGAGTGTTTGCTTCCAGTTAGTGCTTTTTTCGTGACTAGAAAATGCAACTTTTCCCATGGTGTCGATTTCGAACGATTTATTGCACCAAAGCAAATGCCTTTATGCTGATTTGTTATCCCGTGTATCAGCCGCGCATCATGGGAATAACTCCTTGTATTTCCAAGAAAACGTTATGGACAGGCGAAAGCTCGATTTCAAAAACTTCAAAAAAATTGACATATCTCCAACTATTCTGATTGTCCGGCTTGTTCCGTAGCCTACAGTTGCACCGCATCACAAAACTTTCATTTTCAAAATAACGTGCAAAGTTATAGCGAACCGTCATGCAATTATTTCTTCTTACGTACGTGTGTGTGTGCTTTTTTCGCCAATCAACGGTCCAATGATTGCAACATTGAAACCGCCTAAGCCGAAAAAAAAAATCCCTATCACGGTTCAGTGGCCCACCATCGACGAACACGCCCGCAATCCGATCTACATATATTGCCTTCCCCCTTCCCGCCAACATGCTGCTCAGCTCACCGGTGAGGCAGCACACCGAGATCCGATTTCAAGTGCAATCGAATTATCGTAATTGTTTCATTGAGGCCGATTTTTTTCGGCCGTTCCGACCTTCGCAACCTTTTTGAAAACAGGCAAGGTCACCCCTGCGAAATCCAAGCCGGAGTTTTGTTGTGGTCGGGTGATTTACGGACGTGTTATCACCTGTTAGATCCTGTGTGGAAGCCCTTTAAACCGACTGGCGGCACCTGAGCAGGCTTCCGATTCATTTTACACAGGAATGCGTTTCACTTTTAATCCTCCTCTGCGGGAACGAACGATACGGACGAGTTGCTGGTGTTGGGAGTTGAAAACCCTCACTATCAAGCTCGTAAAAAAACATGTTGGACATGCAGTTTTGATGCTCACCGGAGCATTCTTCGGGCGGGTTTTATGTTTTATGGTTGTTGCTCGTTTGCAGCAGAGCGGCAGAGTCGAGAGTGCGAAAATCAAAACCTCCGCTTCGGAACGATGAAACGGCCGGCAACTGGTGCTTTGCAGTGGTGGGAGGGAGGCGGGGTATTGGTACGAAGATATGATGTTCAACTAATAAATTATTTTTAAATCGCACTCAATAATAAATTGAATCGGTTATCATCGTACAGCTTGTCAGCTTGTTGGTGCAGAATTGTATGCGTTATCAAATTATCATGTGATAACTAATTGTCATAGCATTTCAAGCTTATTGCTTTCTCTTGAATAAGTGTTCCTGATACATTTTCACAGTTATTCATTGAGTGTTTTCGATGCATGGTTCCGTTTTTGCATTAATATGTTTTAGTGAAAAAGTAGAACCATGCCGTTTGCCCAGGGAATCGAGAAGTTTTCCTCAACAATAAGGAATCGAATCCAGCCACCTCCAGCTGCTTTGTAGATGCCCCTTCACCGACTGAGCAAAGGCAGGACCTGCAACATGTCCAAATCTGTTTTACATGACTTTGGACGCTCTATATGACCATCATAGCATTTCTTTTGAACATTGGAATGACCAATTATTAGGCCCAGAATATGACCATTGTCCTTTTTTTAGAAATTACATGAAATGCAATAGCGTTCCCTGGGATTACAACGTCCTTTTTGTTGGTTGTAACGTTGGCATCGGTCCAATGGCTGTGAATTTCCCGGATTGACGATCAGTTTGTTTCCTTTTTTGTAACAGAACATACGTATTGAATTGTTAGTAACCTTCCTTCCGGGGCCTCTGTAGTGTGAGGTTGCAAATGGTGAACAAATTATCCTTTGACTTCTTACCTGTGAAGGAGAAAACGAAAAAAGAGAATAGTATTAGTACCAGTATATAAGTAATCAAAGTAGTAAAGTAGTTAATTTCTACGTTCTATTTTAGGCTTATACTTCAAAGGGTTATATTAATGCAGTGAATGCAGTTCGATAACGCCGAAAACACAATTCTTTCTTTCTGTTTTAATTGTTGTTCGTCGATTTGAATTCTTCTGTAGTTATGCTGTATAAAAAACAAGTGAATTTCAATCCAATTCGGTGAAATATATGAATTAACGAAAAAAAATTAGACCAGACCGGGAAACGGTTTGTAGCTAGTCTTTACCGACTGAGCTAAGGGAGGTACCCAAGTAGGAATTTTGTGCAACTGGAATATTAAACGAACGACTGCTTTTTGAAAATCCTCTGCCCGTTATCAAATTTTCTGAGCACCTTTGAAGTTTTTTCTGATCTTTTATTTATGATGTTCTTTCTGAACTTGCTCGATCTGAACTTTTCAGAAATTCCTTTTGAGCTTCTTTGAAGATCCCTCTAAACTTTGCTGAAGTTCCCTTTGGACTTCTCTGAAGTTCCATCTGATCTTTTCAGAAGTTCTTTCTGCTCTTCTCTTATGTTCTTTTCTGAGCTTCTCTGAAGTTTTTTTTTTTCAAATTTTCTCTAATGTTCTGTTCAAAATCCTCTGATGTTTTTTTTCTGAATTTTTTTGAACTTCTCTGAAGTTCTTTCTTGACTTAACATAAGTGTTTTTAGGTCTTTCCCATAAATTATATTTTTTAGGTTCTCTGAAGGTCACTCTGAACTTCTCTGGTGTTCATTTAGAACTTCTCTTAAGTTACCTTTGCTGAAGTTCTATCTGTTCTGCTCCGAAGTTGTTCTTAAACTTCTCTGAAGTTTTTTTCTGAACTTCTTTGAAGTACTTTTGGAACTTCTCTGAAGTCCTTTCCAAACTTCTCTGAAGATCTTTATGAACTTCTCTTAAGCTGTTTCAGAACTTCTCAGAAGTTTTTGTCTGAACTGCTCTGAAGCACTTTCTGAACTCCTTTGAAACTACGTCTGACATTTTCTGGAGTTCTCTGAAGGTTTTTCTGGACTTCTTTGAAGCTCTTTCAAAATTTCTTAGAATTTCTTTTTTTAGAAATGCTTTGAAGGTCATTCGAAACTTATCTGATGTTCTTTGTGAATTTCCCTGAAATTGTTGCCCTTTTGTAACCAAAGGAGCGATCCCGGGCCAGCACCAATGAGACCCCCTTTTTCCAATCGCCTCAGGGTCGGGGTGCGCACTTCAGTATCGCGACCAAGGGATCACTTGAATACTTTTCTGAACATTCACCCACTTTATTACAAATATGCATACAGGTAACGACTTCTCCCACTTCCTTACTTCCTATCTCCTACCTCTTTCCCCACTCTGTCTCACACTCCTATCGTCGGGGCCCCTCTTCCCGTTACGCTACTTCGCCAGTACTTCTCCTACGCTGCTTCCCGCTGTGCCTGGTCTTCGAGCTAAACAGCCAGACCAATACTCCTTCAGCTCTCAGTCCAACGCTTCTTCTCCTCTAAGCCTCGCTGATTCGCGTTTGCAATGGCGTTCGCATCTGCTCGAGACGGCGTACAAAATGTCCACGTCTTAGACCCAAGGCTTGATACATCACTAGGACCCCCACGACGACCACGACCTAACGGACGGCGGAGTTGGCTTGGGCAACCAGGACGACGATCCGGAGCTTGACCAGCTCAGGCGAAACTAAAGGCAAACACAGGGGTCCTGGTTTCGGTAATGGGATATTGTAACCATTAGTGATGGGGCGTTCGAGATGGGGGTTTTAGGTGGTTTACCTGAATGCTCTATCCACTTCACTTGATTCTACTTCTCCACTTCAAGACCCTAGTCGACCACTTTCCAAAATGCTTGAACATCAACCGACCGTTGAGGAATTCTCCTCGCATAGCATTTTCGCCCCATCATGTTCCCCTTTTCGCCACCCTAAATGGCCACCCCCTCCTGATCTCTTGCGAAGTCTGGTAGCAAGTAGCAGAGCTGTTGATGTGTGCCTGCTTTCCTCACAGTGAGTGTTGGGTGGTGTCAAGAATATATATTCCAATGTTTTCTTGGATTTAGTTTACAAGCCAATACATTAATTTCCGAAAATCTCACCCACCTTGGACACTTCAACACATCACTGGTTATACTTCTCCAATGTTCTCATGAACTTCTCTGAAGTTCGTTCTAAACATATTTGAAGTACTTTCTGAAGTTTCTTCTGAAAGTTTTTAATGTTCTTTCTGAACTTTTTTGAAGTGCTTTCTGAAATTCTCTGAAGTTTTGCTTCTAAGCTTCGTTGAT
The DNA here is from genome assembly GCA_034211315.2 of Aedes japonicus. NCBI lineage: Eukaryota > Metazoa > Arthropoda > Insecta > Diptera > Culicidae > Aedes > Aedes japonicus. Next base: position 12,832 of record JASCZW010001317.1, on the reverse strand, counting down.
TGTTTTATTCAAAATTTCGCTCAAGTTTTTTTGTCTGGACTTCTCTGACGGTCTTTTTGAACTTCTCAGTTTTTTTCCTGGATTTCTCTGGTTTTTTTTAACCTCTTCGAAATTCTTTCCGAACTTCTCTGACTTTTCTGGAATTCTTCAGAATTCCATAACTTCTTCAACTTATCCGAAGCTCTTGCTCAACTTCTCTGATGATCTTTCTGAATTTAGTTAAATACAGAAAGGTCATTTTTACACGGTTTGTTTACGGCAATAACTCCAGAACGGAACGATTTATCGACCTCACTCGAATCACATTTTCCGTTTTGGCCAAAAAATAATAATGTGGCAGTTTTTCAAAAAAAAAAACACAATTTTTGGTGTAATACTCAAAATTTCAAAAACAGTGTTTTTACCATTGCATGAAAAGGTAACACTCACAAACAAAATCGATTGCATGTAAGTTGCAAGTTCCATATGAACATTTCTCAGAATTTCCCAGAAGTTCCATCTGGACTTTTCTAAAGCTAGTTTTGAACTTCTTTTAAGGAACCATGAAATTTGAATTCATTTCAGGTAAAGCATTCACCTAAAGAGCCTCTTTTCATCGACCACATGCTAAAATGATTCTTTTGAAGGATTTTACGATATAGACGGATTTATAAGAGAATTATGAGTTTGGTACGCACCAGAATATGAGCGTAAGGAGCTGAAAGCTGCAATCTACACTATCGTCGATAATCAGAGAAGCAACAATCAAGCAAACTGTTTGATGTTTACACTTTTTTGAGTTTCAATTTTGAAATTCGATAGAAAACCAGTAAAACTTAAGGTTGCTGGAACCTGCTTAGTTGTCCATTTAGATAGAATACGATTTTATAAGTTTATGTAAGGATCCTTTTCCATGACATTCTCCCGTCAATGGAATTCTTTCCAAAGTTGAATTTCAACCCAATCTTCTGACAGTACCATCCAGAGTCTAACTTAGACTCGCTTCAGATCATTCTAAAACCATCCTCTATAACTTCATGCAGATTGGCTGCAGATCGTTTTGAAGGTTTACTGCCAATTAACTTTCAAGTGGATACGGGACAGGGCTCACAACGACAGACATTGCCTCGTTATTTTTAAGGCTCTCTTTCTGTATGCTTCGATTGTAGTGTTATAATTTGACCTACAGAAATGGGTCATGCAGACGAAACATCTAAAATTGTGATAGTTTTTATTGACGTATATTCTAGCAGAGCGAGAAATGAGAGAATTGACAAAGAGCACGAAGTAGCTTGGTTTAGAAGTGAGGTTGAATGTGGTTTCATACATAATCGGAATGGTCTCACCAAGTAAATTTAAGTTGAAGCTTGAGCTCTAAGTTGAAGTTGAACTATGAACATAATAATTCTGAGAAAGTTTCAAGTGTCCTCTGCACTATTTCGGAGCAGCTTGCTTAATATTATGAGTACTATTTTTTAATGCTTTATAATTTCAGATCAACAATGGAATTCCCAAGCTTTGTAAATTAATTTTAAATTCATTTTTATCTCTCGACAATGTAGCTTGTTTAAACTTTTTGGTTTACAATACGTAACTCCTTCTACAATTGCAGCAGGACAAAAATCCGTAAACATGTAATTACAAATGAAATTGTTATCATTAAATAATATCAATACTGTGACGACGAGTTCCCCTCAGTAAGTAACGGTCGCTAATTACCACAGGGATATCCGTGTCTATGAAATCGTTGAATCCACTTGGACGGAGAATCGTCAGCCGTCCGTGGAATACGAATTATCAGCGAAACATACGACAAACGTAAACATTGCGATAAAAGGACCAAATGCAAGTTTGCGAGCAGTTTATGTACGTTTTCTTCCATAAAAACGGTTAGCAGCTAGACAATTAGTAACAACATATTGAATTTGTTATTTTTTTTTCAGTTTGATATACTGTTAGTAAAACATTACATTAACTAATTGATTAAAGGCTAACATTTATTTTGTTCCTAGATATACCTACTAAAGGTAGACCATTTTTGGCTTTTCTCTGTATGATTTATAAATAACAAAATTTAGTCTTTTTACAGTGAACGGGTTGAATTTTTAATCTCGAGACGCCTCTGGTTTACCGCGTGGAAGGAAAAATTTGCGAGCACGAATCAAAACTGAAATCAATTTAGCTTAATGAGTTATAACAAAAAATTGTATAGTATTTAAATACTTGAAATATTATACCGCCACTCGGCTCCGTTAAGTAGGTTTCAAGACATTTGAGGCTATGATTTAAGTTTCAACTGTTTCAATAGCTTTGACCACAATGGATAATATTTAAAGCAATATGTTCCTCATCAGAGCTTGATCGTCAACAGGTAGATTATTGAAGCATTTAGAATTTCTGTCAGGAAGAGTTATGAGGAATCCCTCAACACATTCCTGGGGTTATCACTGTATACTTTCGAATAATAAGAGTAATGCCTTGTTCAGACTACGGAGTTATAATATGTTTCAAGGGAATCTTAATGACATTTTGAGTGTTAATACTTTTTTGACAACCCTTGTAATTTGTGACAATTCTGTAGTCTGGCGAGCACATAGCACGTTGTGCTGCAGTGCTTTCCATAACCCAGTTAGTGAAGACTTATGAGCAAAGCCCAATCACAGTGGGATATTTTACGTTGCTTTTAATCGTACTCACTAAAGCCCGATTCAAAGTAAATTTGAACGCATTCAAGTGATCATAACTCAAGAATTAAACAACATACACGGTTGATCGAAACGTCAAACAAAAGCGTATTTATTCAGCTTGCAAACAAAATATAAAAAGTTATTACACCGTTTCGATTGAACTGTCGCACTTTACTTGTGATCGATGCCATCATGATCTGCACAGTCGCTGGTAACACTGTACTGTTGTATTAGTTATGCATTTGTCACTTCTTTACTGCATCCTCGAAGTTTTCGCTTGACATTTGCCCAATATTTTTCGATCGGTCTGAACTCAGAGCAATTTGGAGGATTGATCAATTTCCGGTAAAATCCGCTTTTTCAGACACTCTTTAATGTAAACCTTCGATGTCATTGTGTGAGATGTGATGAAAACCTTGGTTTTAAGGCCACAACTGCAGATTCCTTGACAAATCATTAGTTTCCGAGCAAACTTATCGGCAAAAAAAAATTTATGCCTGGAAGGGACAAGGTAAAATTTTCGTCCAGGGACTTGGGGAAGGTCCATTAATTATATCACGCAGTAAGGGGGGAGGGGGGGTTTGCGAAAACGTGACGATCCATACAAAAAATTTAAAGGTTCATACAAAAAAAGTGAAAAAGGGGGGAGGGGGGTTTGTAAAAAGTCGTTTTTTGCGTGACATAATTAATGGACGTTCCCTTGTTTATAATCCATTTTGACATATGATTCGTCGTACATTAAAATACAGCCATCAAATTTCGTCAAAACTCGTTCGTATAGTAACCGTACTCGCTTTTGGCCACTGAATTTTGTTTCAGGGAGCGATTCGGATGTTTACTGGCACAAAAAGACTTATATCCTTCTCTTGAAAGGTTGTTACGCACAGTGGAAAAGTTGGAATCGTATTTCTTTGCCAAATCACGTATGGAGACACCTGGGTTGCCTTTCACGTACCTCAACACCTTTCTCGTCAGCTCTTTGTCCCTAGTGCCACTTTTACGATAGATTCGCTGTGCTCTGTTCACACTCAGAGTATCCTTGTAACGTTGACTTTGGTTTTTTTAACACTTTTGCTATTTTTGAGGCAGACCACGAATGATTCTCTAGATGATTTCTGTTCTAACCACCAGGGACGCGGTAGTGTATTAAACAGTGCGTCCAGATTCACTTTGAATCGAGCTTTACCCGATGGCGGACCTCCTTCGATCATATGGGTTGTAGGAAGAACGACTTGGGAATGTATGAGGGACTTCATTTGAAATTAAAAATATGTAGGGGAAAGGAATATAATGTAGAAGTTCCGTTAGTGACAGAAATTGATGAACTTCCGATGAATTCTATACTAGAAATCTGGTTTTGACAAAGCGATATCTGCCGGTTTTTGGTGCTGGCAACTATTACATCATTGTTGATGTTCAATTCATCTCTTGCTTCGTTGCTTCGGAACCCCAAAGGCCCGCGCCGTTCCAACTAGCAGGAGCTACTAATAATGGAGGCGGGTGATGCGGCGGCGGGTTGCAACATACCTATCAGCTGTTGTTGTCGTCGTCGGTTGGTTGATCACTGTGCAACAATGCCACTGCTTTGCGTTGCGTTGGATGTTTGGGCGGTCAGTCACAGATCTTCGGGCGGAGTGGACATGAAAAAAGAAGATGCTCCTCCATCGTCGTCATGCAGCAAGAAAAAAAAACCATGAGTGAGAGCGATTTGTTTTCATTCGCACGCCCATCGAGTCGGAACGCTATAAACAGTACGGTTCGGTGGGCGGTTGTGGTTGTGTGCGGGCCAGGTTCACTTTTACTGCTACTGCAGCATATTGCTGGAATGTTGCACCAACTTGCTAATATGAAATCGTTTGTATTTGTTTTGAATTTTGATTCCGAAGGTACTCAATTTAAAAAGAAGCTGGTTCAATGATCATTGAAAAAGTTTGTGATAGATGAATTTTCTGGAATTTTGAATACTCCAACGAGTGTCAATTTTATACACGCACCTAACCGCCACCGCCCCACCGCCAATAAAGACCGACCCCCCGATAAGAACGAAAAAAAAACCGGATCCCCGCTATTTACATTTCATTTTCAAAACTAATAAACAACGCAAAGCTTGTTTCTCCATTTTTTTCCATTTTCGGCTTCAGCAGTGAAACAAAGCAACCAATTCGTTCACTTGCCGCAACGCAGCTGTCAACTGCCACCCCGCCGCACCCGGTCGAGATAAGCATTTTGTCGCATCGTCCGCGTCTGCTTCGTCTGATGGTTGTTCGTGTCAGTGCTGATGACTGATGATGATGTCACACGAAGCGAGAACGACCGACAACAAGAAAATTGCGTCCGGAAAAAGGTGTCGATGGATGTTGACAGTTTTGTGCTTTCTGAAGAATCGCCATAGCGGAAAAGCATCTAAGTTGAGTTCTATGCCATAGCAGAAGCTACGATTACAGTCGACGAGGCATGACGCGAATAATCAAATAGCTCCCAACCAACCACCGGAGCCTCAAACTTCACTCAATCTTCTTCGTCTTGGGGCGTCTTCGAGAAGACAGACACCGGCGACAGCGACGGTACGTACACTAAACCGAATGGTGGTTTGTAAGCAGTATAATGACATCATTCTTCCCGCATTGTATGTAGGTACCTATACTTTAATCGAGGCGAGGCAGCGCACAACAGCTGCCAGTCTAAGGTGACGACGTGGCCAATGGTTTAGTTAGGAAAAAAATGTATACATCGAAACTGCACCCAGTGGGTCCATCCTGCGGCATGGGCTGAGCTATGCTATTCAAATTGAGGCGTAGACTTCTGGCGGCGTTCTTGGCAACTCTAAAATATAAGATACTCAACACTAGCATGTGACGTATTTAAGATCGGAAAACGTTGAAAACCACTTAGCACCTGGTTCGACTACTAAACTTACTATTGATGTAATGCACCCGAAGACAAGTTACTTTCACAAGCGGCACAAACTGCGTCGGAATCACAGCATGGCGAGAGTGGCCGAAGGCACATTTCCCACGATCCATTTGACGTCCCCGTTGAACAATGGCGACTTGAAGTTTAGATATTCAGGCCGCAGATTGATTGCTTTGTTTGTTTTTCCTTTTTGTGCACTAGTAGATGCAATGTAACTCGTTTAGGTTTACTACCCAACCCGCAATTACAGCAAGTGCGTTACTTTAGCGGAAAGGGCTGATGGCTGTAAATTGTCAACAAATCTTTTAAAACATTTTGCGTAGGATTGGAATCTAACAAAATTTACAAATCGACAAATGAAGAACATCAACATGAAAGAGACATTTGATTTACCGACTTATCGATTCCAATTAGATTTACTCAAATTCGAGTAACTCCAAATTTTACGAAATTGAGTCAAATGGAGCGGTCGTGTAGAGGCATCTACATTGAACAAATTTACTATCTTATGAACACAAAAAAAAATCGTAAACTTACTTCCGAACTTTTCCGAAAATCAATCCGACCTTAGCTGAAGTTCTTTTAGAATATCTCGTAAATTTCTTTAGATCATCGCTGAACTTCCTAACGAACTTTACTGCAGTGCCTTTGGAACATCTTCTGAGTTTCGTCGAAGTTCCTTCTGAACTTCTTTGAAATATCTTCTGAAATTCTACTACCAAACTTACTTCCCTAGAGTTCATTCCGAACTTGTCTGAAGTTCCTGGAGCTATATTCCGAACTTTTCTGAAGTTCTCTCCGAACTGAAATTTATAACATTCAATAAAATTTCTTTCCTCCGAATTTCTCTGAAGTCGCTTATGAACTTCACTGAAGTTCTATCAAAACTTAACGGGAGTTCCTTAGAAACTTAACTAAAGTGCCGCCCAGCTCCTCTGTTTTTTTCTTCTGAACTTCTCTGAATATTTTTTTAAGTTTGCTGAAGTCTCTGAACCTTTCTATGAAGTTTTTTTCTATACTTCTTTGAACGTGTTTTTTCTCAACTTCTCTGAAATTTTATCAAAACTTTTCTTCCTTCTGAAACTTCTGATATTCTGCGTGAACTTCTCTTGAATTTCCGAAATTCCGAGTAATTCTCGGACATTCCTTACGAACTTTTCTGAAGTTCCCATTGACCTTCGCTGAATACCCTTCCAAACTATTCTGAAGTGCTGACCATATTTCTATAATTTTTGTTTTTTAATAAAGCTAAATAAATTCCAAATAACAGAAGTTATTTCTTAACTTTTTTGAAGTTCACTCTGAACTTTTGTGAAGATCCTTCAAAACATGTGAAGTTCCTTCCGAGCTTCACTGAAGTTCCATCCAAACTTCTCTGAAGTTCCTTCTGAACTGCTCTGATCTTTTTTTTCCGACATTGTCAGAAGTTCCATCCAAACTTCTCTGAAGTTCTTTCCGTATTTCTCTGGAGTTTCTCCTAATTCTTTTATTTCTTTTTTTGTAGTATTTTCCGAACATCTCTGAAGCTCCTTTCAGACTTCTCTGAAATTGCTTCTGACCCTCTCTGAAGCAATTTGCTAACTTCTCAAAAGTTCTTTTGGAAACTTCCTGGAAGCTCTCCAAACTTCTCTGAAGTTCTTTTAGACCTTCTCTGAAGTTCTTTTAGACCTTCTCTGAAGTTCTTTTAGAACTTCTCTGAAGTTCTTTTAGACCTTCTCTGAATTTCCTTCCGAACTTCTATGAAGCACCTTACGAACTTCGAAAACCTTACAAAATAAACCTTCATATATGTTACTTCTGATTTTTTTAACTTTTCCTTTTAAACTCCTCTAAAGATCCTTCCGAATTTCTTTGAAGTTGCTTCTGAATTTCGCTGAAGTTTTTTCCAATTTTCTGAACATCCCTCAAGTTCCCAGGAGTCCCCTGAAATTCTTTTACAACTTCGCTAAAATGCTTTTTTCCGAACTTCTCTGAAGTTGCTTCCAAACTCCTCTGAAGATCCATCCGAATTTCTCCTAAGTGTATTCCAAGCCATTCGAACTTATCTGAAGCACCTTTCGAACTGCTCTGATCTTTTTTTCGACATTGTCTGAAGGTCCATCTAAACTTCTCTGAAGTTCTTTCTGTATTACTCTGGAGTTTCTCCTAATGCTTTCAAACTTTTCTGAAATATTTTTCGAACGTCTCTGAAGCTCCTTTCGAACTTCTCTGAAATAGTTTATGAACATCTCTGAAATTACTTCTGATCTTCTCTGAAGAAATTTGCTAACTTCTCTAAAGTTTTTTCTAAAACTTCCTGAAGCGCTCTCCAAACTTCTCGACCCTTTCTGAATTTCCTACAGTTCCTTTCAGATTTCTTTGAAGTTGCTTCCGAACTTCTCTGAAGTTGCTTCCGAACTTCGCCAGAAGTTTCTTTAAATTTTTGTGAACATCCCTCAATTTCGTTGAAAAGCACCAGGGAAGTTTCCAAACTTCCCAGAAGTTCTTTAGAACTACCCTGAAATGCTTTCTTTCCGAACTTCTCTGAACTTACTTCCAAACTTCTCTGAAGCGTCATCCGGATTTCTCTGAAGTGCTTTCCAAACCATTTGAACTTCTTTGAAGCTCCTTCTGAAAATCTCTGAAATTCCTTATTCTTTCCAAACATCTCTGAAGTAACATTTCTTGAGATCATTCTGAATCTATCTGCAGCTCCTTCTGAAATTTCTCTAAAGTTCCTTCTGAACCTCTTTGAAGTTCCAACTGAACTTTTCTGAACTTCAGTGACGTTCTTCTCTGAACTTTTCTGAATTTCCTTCTCATCTTTTTTGAAGTTTCTTCTGAACTTCCTTCTGAACTTTTTGAAGTTGCTTTTGAACTTCTCTGAAGCTTCTTCTGAAATTCTTTTAAGTTTCTTCTGAAATTCCCTGAAGAGTTCCTTCTGAACCTATTTTAAGTTCATGCTGAAGTTTTCTAAACTTCACTAACGTTCGTTCTGAACATATCAGACGTTTCTTTTATAAATTTACTTACAAATTTATAAATTTATCTTTATAAATTTACTTCTGAAATATTCTGAAGTTCCTTTTTTATCATATTTGAACTCCCTATTGAGCTTCTCTGAAGTTCGCTCTTATGAGCTCTAAAGTTGCTTCTGTTCACGACAAGCACTCTCAGCAGCGAGCTTGTGGCTGAAGAAAGAGAGAGAGAGAGAGAGAGAGAGAGAGAGCGATGGGAGAGGATTCTGAATTCCTTGCCCTATGAAAGATACCAGGTGGTGACGCAAAACGGTGTCAGAACCAATAGTTGATAAAGTGTGTACGGAATCATCATCCCATATTTGTTTTATTCAATTCCAATTCCATATCCAAATTCACGAACCTTCTTCTTTACACTAATCATAAGGTCATGTACAACTTATTTAGACCATCTTTTTTTGCGTGGCAATCCATTTTTTCTTCATATCTTCCTCCGATTTCACTTCCTTAGGATGCTTCCGAAGTGCCTGCTTCATGATAGCCCAGTACTTTTCAATTGGCCGCAGCTCCGGTGCGTTCCGGCACAGAGTTAGCCTCCTTAGCCTTTTACCACTCCAAAACCTCTTTCAAGTAATCAAGTAATGGCACGGGGATAAATCCGGCCAAAAAATCGTAGGACCATCATGTGCCTCAGAAGAGCAAGTAGACGCTTTTGGAGGCATTACTTTAGGTACACCTGCCCATTGACCGTTCCAGTTGTCATGTATGGGGTGCTCCACATGCCACACGAGCAAATTGCTTGCCAAATCATATATTTTTTGGCAAACTAGAAACAAGCAATAGGTAGTATAAGAGCCCGATCGGTTTGCATAACTACTCTGAAGTACTTTACAAACGCCTCTGAAACTTCATTTTGCAGTAGCATCCAAATATTGTTGAAACAGGTTATGAACATCTCTTAAATTGTTTCATAACCATCTCTGAAGTAATTTGCTGACTTCTCTGAAGTTCTCTTTCGAGCTTCTCTGAATTTCGTTCCGAACTTCTAGTTTTATCTGAAGCTGCTTATTCTTCTTTTTACTTTTCCTTTTAAACTCCTCTAAAGTTCCTTCCGAATTTCTTTGAAGTTGCTTCCGAACTTCTCTGAAATTGCTTCCGAACTTTTCTTGAGTTTGCTTAGAATTTTGTTGAATTTCTTTGCGATGGTTCTTTCTGATTTTTTAATAGCTTTCCAAACTTCTCTGAAGTTGCTTCCAAACATCTCTAAAGTACCTTCTGAAAATCTCTGAAGTGCTTTCGGAACCTTTTGAACTTCTCTGTAGCTTACTTTCGTTTCTTTGAAATTCCTTACGAACTTCTCGGAATTTCTTTTGAACTTCTCTGAACATTACTGACGTTCCTTCTTAACTTCTCTGGAAGTTCCTTTTAAGATTTTGTTTTGCTTTTGGTTCCTTTCAATCTTCTCTGAAATTCTCTCTGAACCTTTCTGAAGTTCGCGCTGAATTTCTATGAATTTTCAAGTAACGTTTTCTGAACTTCCCTGAAATTATCTGAAGTTTCTTCTGAAATGCGCTAAAGTTTCTTCTGAACCAATGTGAACTTCCTACTGATCTTCTCTAAAGTTCTTTTCAAACTCCTTCGATAGTTCTTCTGAACATGTCTGTGGGTTCTTCTGAACTTCCTTCTGAACTCCTCGGAGCTCTTCCTGAACCCATCTGAAGTTCCTTCTAAACTTCTCTGAAATACCTTCTTGAACTTCTCTCAAATTTCTTCTAAATTCACTGAAATTTTTCATGAAATTTCATCTAAAATTCCGTGAAGTTCCAAATCTGAAATTCTCCAATGTTCACTGCCTAATGAACTTCTCTGAAGGTTTTCTTAACTTCTCAGTTCTACAGTTAAGAAGAACCTACAGTTCTTCTCTGACCTTCCCTGATGATTCTTCTGAAACTCCTTCAAGTTACTTCTGAAATTCTCTGCAGTTTCTTCTGAACCTATCTGATGTTCCTTTTGAACTTCTCTGAAGTTTCGTAGGAAAATCTTTAGAATTCCTTCTGAACTTCTTTCTGAGCATCTCTGATTTTTTTCTGAACTTTTCTAAGTTTCTTTTGTACGTTTTTCTGTTCCTTTTGAACTTCTCTTAATTTCCCTTCTGATTCTCTGAAATACCTACTGAACTTCTCTGAACTTTCATGACGTTCGTTCTTAGTTTTCTGAATTTCTGTATGAACTTTTTTCTGAAGTTAGCTTCTGAACTTCATTGAAGTTCTTTCTGATCTTATCTGAAATTTCCTGAAGTTCGCTTGCAATTTTTTACAGTTTCTTCTAAGCCCATTTTAATTTCTTGCTGACACTTCTCTGAACAGGAGACGTTCTTTCTGAACTTCAATGCAACTTCAGAAGAGTTCAGAAGAAACCTCGAAGTTAAATTAAGAGCACGTCATTAGAGATTTTCCAGAAGAAACATCAGGGAGCTGCAGAAGGAACTTCAATTGGGTTCGCAAGGAACTAGGCCGAATTTAAGTTCCTGCTGAACTACACGTTGTAGACTTTACTGACGTTCCCTCACGAACTTCTCTGAAGTATCTTCTGAAATTGTCACGAAGTTCTTTCTGATCCTATGTGAACTTCCTATTGAACTTCTCTCTGAAGTTCTTTTTATTAATATTATCTGAAGTTCCTTTCTAAGTCCTCTGTAAAAGTTTCTTCTGAACTTGCTTGATGCTCGCTTCTGAAGTTATGTGAGAACTTCTTTGTTTTTATTCCTAACTACTTTGAAGTTATTAAAGTTATTTGAAGTCTAAGAACTTCTCTGAATATCCACTCTGAATTTCTCTGAATTCTCCTCTGAGTTTCTATGCAGTTTCATCTTAGGTTCCCTTCTGATTTTATTATTTTTCATTTCGAACTCACACGTTGAAGCTGCTTCCGATTTTTCTGAAGTTGGTGTTGAGCTTCTCTCTGGAGTTTCTTTTTTGTGTTTTCTGAAGTTTCTGAACGAACTGCCCTGAAAATCTTTTTCTGAACTTTTCTGAACTTTTCACAGAGTTCGTCTGAACCACTCTATAGTTCCTTCTGGAACTTTTTTAAAGTTACTAATGAACTTCTCCTGTTTGTTCCGGAAAAAACCTGTCGTTGTATGCAGAGTCCGAGACACTTTGCGGTAGTGGCGAGTCCTTTGATCTTCTCTGAAGTTTCTTCTGAATGTCTCTCAAGTGCAGCGGGCTTCCTACTAATCTCTGAGAATTCCATTTTGAAATTTTCTGATGTTTTTCATTGACGTTTTCTGAAGGGTTCTTCTGAATTCTCTCGTTGTTTCCTTCTAAAACTTCCTTCTTAACTTCTCTAAGTTTCTACTGCAGTCGACTTGAGGTGCTTTACATGCACTTCTCTGAAGTTTGTTTTCCAAACCTATCAGAGTTCTTTTTGCGAACTTTTGCTGGACTTTTTTCGTACTTCGCTGACAGGGGTTCTTTCCGAACTTTACAGAACTTTTCACCCAAACTTCTCTGAAGGTCTTTTTGCGAGACCTTTCTGGAAGTTTTATACCGAACTTCTCTGAAGGTATTTCTAACCTTCTATTAATATTCCCTTGAGCTTCTCTTCACTGGACTTTGCAGTTACTCCTGAACTTCTCTGAAGATCTTTCTAGACCTTTTTTTTTTTGAAGGTTCTTCCTCAACTTTACAGATGTCCAGCTCTTATTCCTAGAAGTTCTTATTTGATCTTTCGAGGGTTTTCATCCAATTTTGCTTCTGTTCTTCCTGATAATGTGAAGTTCCTCAGACCTTCTAAAAACTCTCTTCGAACTACGGAGATGTGCAATCCCGTTTCTCAAAACCATCAAATTCTCTGGTTCAGACTGATTCAAAACATCAGGGAAGTTTATCTCAAAAGTCTGAAAGCATCCTCAGGAAACATTTGAAAATTTCTTCCTAAAATTTTGGAATGTTTTCTGATATCTAGAACTTCGGAATATTTTAGAAATTTCTTCCCAAAATGTTGGGATATTTTTTTTTTGTCTTTTTGGAAGCCCTCCTGAGTTCTAGGAAGTCCTTTCTAATTTTTCGAGACGTGTTATCGAACGTGTACTTACGAGAGTTTTTGGATTGTTTTCCTGAACTTCTGAGACACACTGTCAGGACTTCTGGAATATTATGGGAAGTTCACCTCCAAGCTATAATATACCCGACATTACCCTACATCTGAGATATTTCTTCTCGATGTTCCGGTTAGTTCTAAAGTTCTTTAAAAAGTTATTTTTGAGACTCTGGGCTCTTGCTAAGCTTTGCCCAA
>JASCZW010001316.1:0-275603 GCA_034211315.2 Aedes japonicus | reverse complement strand
CTATTAAAATGACCTAACGCATTAAAAACTAGAGTCTTCGGAACGAGCTGAAAACAACGGAAAATAAATCATAAATCACAAAACTTACGGTCATTTTTCAAAATTAGCCGTAAATACTAAAGATGTTGGAATATTCTTCAGCTCCTTCTTCGCTTTTTCGATCAGATGTTTCTTGAATTGGGTCACCAAATTGTTGGAGTAAAGGGTGTTCCGATCAAAATTTGGTCAAGCAGTAATGTGTGTGAGTCGATCAAAGTTTTTATTAATCAATCAAATTCTTTCTCTTTTTCAAGTTCAGTTAACACAGAAAACAGGAGAAATCTTCAGCTTAGGGGTGGATGTAGCTTCTTTCTTTATACCGAATGCAAATTTTCGGATCTTTCGTTTAACACCTGCCATAAGATTTTGAACAGTAGCCTTGTCCACTTTCTTCGACGCAGAACGCCAGTTTGTCTTGAACTGTTTCTCGCTCACAACAACTTTTTAAGTTTTCTTAAGGTTCCGCTTGACGATGGCCCAATATTGTTCGTTTTTTGTATGCACTTGATCAGATAAATTTCCTGGTTGACGATTCCGGTCGCAATGTACAAGTTACTTTTCGAGCCACTGGTACGGATGGCCTGCCACACCAGATATTTCTTCGCAAACTTTGACAGTTTAATGTGCTTGAGAAATTTTGCCACTTTTCCCCGTCCGCTTGCCCTATAAAATTCCTGCCCAGGAAGCTGTTTAAAGTCTGCCTTGACGTAAGTTTCATCGTCCTGCACCACGCAATCAAACTTCGTCAGCATCGTCGTGCACAACTAGCGATCGTGCTTTGGCCGACTTGTTATGTTTATCGTCGCGATTTGGAGTCACCGCTTTATTGTAAATCGGCAGTCCAGCTAGTTTTTTAGCTCTATCCACGGTTGCAGGTGCCACTCCCAGCTTCTTTGCGACATCTCGGACGGAGAGATTGGGGTTCCGCTCGAAACAGCGGGCAACTCTTTTTGTCGTCGCTGCGGCATTCGGCTTTCGATTTTCCCCCGATCCAGCTTTCCTGGCTGTCGTTGGTATGCATTGGTAACAGTTGATTTAGCCACATTCAACAATTTCGCAAACATGGCGCAAACGTGGCACTTCAAGCCGGAGGCCAAAACAACGACAAAAAGAGTTGCCCGCTGTTTCGAGCGGAGATGTCGCAAAGAAGCTGGGAGTGGCGCCTTCAACCGTGGATAGAGCTAAAAAACGAACTGGACTGTCGACTTACAAGAAAATTGTGACTCCAAATCACGACGATAAACAAAACACGTCGGTCAAAGCACGATCGCGAAAGTTGTATACAACGATGCTGGCGAAGTTTACAGGACGATGAAACTTACGTCAAGGCAGACGTTAAGCAGCTTCCTGGACATGATTTTTATACGGCAACCGGACGGGGAAAGGTAGCAGATATTTTCAAGCACACGAAACTGTCAAAGTTCGCGAAGAAATATCTGATGTGGCAGGCCATCTGTACCTGTGGCTTGAAGAGCAACGTTTACATTGTGACCGGAACCGCCAACCAGGAAATTTATCTGAGCGAGTGCCTACAAAAACGTCTACTACCTTTCCGTTCTGTTCTATTTCGGCCGGATGTGGCATCTTGCCATTACGGAAAAAAGGCCAATGAGTGGTATGCTGCCAACAACGTTCAAGTAGTGCCCAAGGATAAGAACACTCTCAACACGCCAGAGCTCCGCCCAATCGAACAATATTGGGCCATCAACAAGCGGAACCTTAAGAAGACTCAAAAAGCTGTTGTGAGTGAGAAACAGTTCAAGACAAACTGGCGTTCTGCGGCGAATAAAGTGGACAAAGAGACTGTACAAAATCTTATGGCAGGTGTTAAACAAAACACCCTGTAATTCGCATTCGGTAAAAAGGAAGCTTAGCAGAATATTTTTCCTGTGTTCTCTATTAACTGTGAAAAAGAAAAAGAATTTGACTTATTAATAAAAACTATGATCGATTCACACACATCATGTTTGACCGAATTTTGACCGGAACACCTTTTATATTTAATTCCATGAGAGTATTACACAGGTTAAGTAGCCGTCTTTGTCGTGAGATTTTTTGGAAGGTTGAATTTAAACATATCGCTTCCTGGAGCAGAGTTATTTGATGAAAGAAGAGCCATTTCGGTTGTGTTGGGACAGAGTCTGGACAAACCTTTTTAGCGAAGTCGAACAACCACTGCATGGAGTATTCTTCACTCTCATAGGAGGATGAGTGGTTTTGCATAAAGGGTGTATTCGTTAAAAATGGCACACAGAAAATCTTCTGTAACATTTGAATCGTATGAGTTAAAAACCTAGAAATTTGAGTAGATCTTATCCATAGTGTATTATTTACATCTGCCAAATATCATAGTTATACATTCAGTAGTTCCAGTCATGTCGTCGAAACAAGAAATTGTCCGTGAGAAAATTTTGTGCACTCACAATCAAAATCCAGGGGCATCCCACCGGTGGATTGCTAAAAGGCTTGGAATTGCAAATACAACTGTGTCTCGTGTAATAAGAACCTTCAAGGAGCGTCTGAGTGTCCAAAGGAAGGAAGGGAGTGGTCGTAAAAGTGGTCCAATTCACAATTCAAGAACCGTCCAAACATGTCAATTCGAGATGTCGCTAAAACGTCTAAGGTGTCAGTCGGTTTTGTGCAGAAAATCATGAAGCGTGCTGGGTTACATGTTTACAAAGTGCAAAAAGCCCCCAAACCGAAATGAAAAACAAAACATCTGCTGCTCACCAAATCCGGTTGCATCGTGATGGATGACGAAACATACGTCAAGGCTGACTTCCGTCAACTTCCTGGGCAAGAGTATTTCGTTGCCAAGTCGAAGTTCGATGTTTCGGAGGATGTCCGAAAGAAGAAACTATCGAAATTTCTAATCTGGCAGGCGATTTGCGGATGTGGTGAAATAAGTGCTCCCTTCATCACTTCCGGAACAATACACGGTGCGATTTACACAGAAGAATGCCTTAAGAAGCGTCTCTCGCCATTCATTAAGAAACACAAAGGATCAACTCTGTTTTGGCCTGATCTAGCATCCTGCCACTACGCTCGAAACGTATTGGAGTGGTACCAAGCCAACTGAGTCAATTTTGTGCCAAATGATATGAACCCACCAAATTCACCGGAACTTCGTCCAATTGAAAAATTCTGGGCATTTATGAAAACGGAACTTCGCAAACATCCCAAAACTATAAGAACAGAGCTAGAATTGAAGAAAATTAGGGTAAAAACAACAAAAACACTGGGAAAATCGGTTGTACAAAATTTGATGGGTGGAGTGAAAAGGAAGGTGCGGGCATTCGGGATGGGAGACGAAATTGAATAAAACAAATGTTTTAAATCAAAACTCATTAGTAGTTCTTCATTCCCTGAAAATTTCAAGAAAATCCGATAATCAGTTTAATTTTGATGAGTATATATGTGTGTGCCATTTTTATCGAATACACCCTTTAGTTCATGCTCCTATTGCCTTTGGGTGTACTTTTGGCATTTGAAACAAAAATTTGGCAAAAGTTTGCCAAGGTTATACCGTCTTATCTCGCGCAATGAAATTAAGATTGAAATTTAAATTTTATAGAATAATACATTTAGTTGTATGTTATATAATAGTATAGGAAAGGCTTGTAAGATGGAACATGATTCGTTTTTCACATGTAGCATGAATAATTTTTATTTTTTCGAGGATCTTTTAAAGAGGAACTAAAATGCTCCAATTAGGCTTACAGAACTGATTATTTATAGTCATCAAAAAAAAATATGGCCGATTTTCGAAATCCATCGGAAATTGTAATATCAAAAATTGTATTGTTATATTTCAATTTATTGTTGTTTCCATGGCATTTCCAAACAAGAAAAGTATCATTCATATGTTTTAAAACGAAAAAAATGTGTTCCATCTTACAAGCCAAACATGGAACACTCTTACCAACATGGCGCCATAAACACAAAACATCAAAAAATTGTTTCACTCTACGATTTGTTGGAAATGCCTTTGGATCATAAAAATATACCAAAAATGCTAGCCAATACAAATGTTAACCTTCTGGTATTGATGTGAAATGTCCATTTTTCAAGCACATGAAATAATTGCTGTTTTAATAATGCCAACACTTTCAAACAATTAAACCTGAAAGACCTAAATCGAATGAGTGTATTCACTCCAGAAGCAAATAAAAATTGAAGAATAGTAAAAAAATGACGTTAACACTTGTCAGCGCGATAGTGTTGTCCCTGTGAATGTCAAAAGTGGCGCTGTTCCATCTTACAAGCCTTTCCTCTGTAGTAATACAATGTAAAAAGCAATCCTCGCTAATCCATCCAAATCTACGATTGAAGGACCTGCAAGGGGTGAGTCGCTTAGAACAGTGTGCCAGGAATGCCGTAGTAGAAAATCGTACACCATAACGGAACATGTGTGGCACCCAGTGGCACATTTTTGACATTTGTACTTCTTGAAAACATAACCTGGTAGCCCTGGAAAATTGACGTTTGTAAATTGTTGTGGTGTCGTTTTGATTTGTTTGTTTTGTCACGCAACGGACATAAGTTTTAGAGAAAAAAAAAACTATTATAAGTGAACCCGTTTGTTGAGGCAGAATTTGAGTAAAACAATAAACGAGTTAAGTGATTAAATTAAGTAATAAGTCATGCTACATGCATCATATTTACTTCAATACAGTCTGATATTCTACAATGATACATTTAATCTTTGCCCTAGCCAAATCTACGTGCTTGTCCTTCAGGTTCGTGTAGATAACAATCCGTGCAAATGCCCATTCACGTGCGCTGAGCATGATGCTTATACCCTTTCCGGAAGCATCCGTAACGCCATCCGCGATCTCCATGGGAGCAACATCCGCCAATCTCTTAGCCAAATCACACGATTTTATTTTATCGGTCAGTATCTGCACCATCAGAATATTGGTGTGTAAATTTTTCAGATCAACTGTGAAGAGGGGACTGTCCATGGAGTGAATAGCTTCAGCGATTCTTCTCGTGTGATCATGGTCCCAACTCAGCTTGGATACGATTTCTTTAAAAGCAGCCAATCCTCCGGCGCCAAGAATCCTTCCTGACGCATACCGCCTCCGAGGGCTTTCCGCAGATGATGAGTTTATTCAATAAAATCCTTAGAGCCGACCAGAACAGACCCTACAGGACAGGCTAAACCTTTGCTAAAACAGAAGCAAACCGAGTCTACATCCCGAACAACACGTGACACCGGAATCTTCAAATGCTCTGCGGCGTTGAAAACGCGTGCTCCATTTATGTGATTTTTTACAGATTGTTCTTTGCAAATTTTGGAAAGATCTTCCAACTTTTACAATGGAATCACTTTTCCATCGCACATGTTGTGGGTTTTTCTACCAGCATCAATTCTGTTTTCGGTTAATGAACATCGAACCCGCGTAATACTGATTGCATCAAATATTCGGACAGTGAAAATGATAAAAATATTTGCAAAAGGTTTGAGTTAGCAGGTAAATACATACATACTGAGAAAAAAGATGAAACAATCAAAAATACAACAGTTTATAGGGATTCTCGCACTTACTTCCAGCTAATAATTTCTTTAATAATCCATCCATTACCAACAGCACCAAAGTTGCTGTCTTAACACAGGAGTATGAAAAACACGGTTTCCACAATAAAAACCTTGTCAGAGACCTAAATTTTGAAAGCAAAACAAAGCAATCGCCTGGTTGCCAGGCGTAGCCAAAATAAAAACGATTCAACTGTCAAATTTCCGTGGCACACATGGGCACCTATAAGGCTTAGTGACCTTGAACGCACGCACACTACAGTGCCATTTAAAACAAAGGAGTGCAAATAAGAAGGAAAATCTTTTGGAGGAAAACAAACCATCATTCCTTCGCATGTGCTAGAAAGGAAAAGGTGATTAAACGTCAAAAAGCCTAATTGGCACCACGATCGAAAAATCCTAACGCTTAGAGGCACACTAAAAAAAAATGGGCACAGATATTGTGCTGAGCGACTCACCCCTTGAGGACCTGGTAAAATTGGATTCCGTAGATTCATTTCGTGCCTTCTGGCAACTTTATGCTTCTATTGATGTCCAAGCTCACCGATTTAGCACCACCCGGGGGAGGTTTGATCCTATTACGCAATGATCTCAATCCGCACAACAATTGCAAAGTTTTGTGATACAGTGGACGGATTATTATAATTTGAGATAACTCAATGTAGACGTCTTCCAAATCTGGCAGATCGACAGGCAATCGGTGGAGACCCACCTGGTACATCATAGCAAAATTCCCAGAGGTGAAGATTCGATGAGCTACCTCCCCTATGAAACAAATTTTCATAAATCATACATATAATGACCAGCTCAGCTCCTTTTTCGCTTTTTCGGTCAGTTGTTTTTCGGATTTGGTCACAAAATTCTTAGTTAAGATTCAGCGTTTGAGGTTGGTCCAGAAATGCTCGATCGGTCACAGCTGAGGAAATGATTATTACTATGCCAATATCCCACCGATTTCGAGACTTTTAGAAGTTTTGGATTCAAGAACTTGACCACTTTCTCGAAATTGTCTAATAAGACCGATGGACATCTCCTAAAATACTGAATTTCCGAAACCATGTTCCGAAAATGGAATGAAGATAAAAGATCCCAATAGAAAATCAGCAGTAACTACAGTAAAACTATATACTGGAAAGTGTGTGATTTTCAAATGACAATCCGGTGACTTGATCCTGGAACAGGTCGCGGATGGCTAGAAAATTATTTGAATTAACACTAAGAATATGGGTGTCGAAATTCTTGGAATCGTTCCAGAAGAACGTTTGCCATAGTTCTCTTCACTAGGCTTCGGATTGGCCGGTTTAGAGTGAGAAACGCGAGTTAAGTTTTCTTTTATCAAAACTTAGGATGTTGAATATAAAAGTACTAAGCTGAAATATTTTTCAGTGTGAAATTATAATCGAGAAACAAAAAAAAATTTAAAAACTAATAAAGTTCATCATTTTATAGCAAACATGTTCAATGAAAACCGGTTACAAGCAATGATCGCATTTCTTTCTGGTTTTTCTTCGTTTCATTTCCGCACTTCTTCATAAGTGGAAGGCGCCATCTTGTTGAACAATTGCAGCTGCATCATGTTCAGCTGAATTCTTTACACGTTCAGGCATGACTGCAAGTTCTCTTCCAAGAACGTGTTCAGTACTCAGTAGAACGATTCCAAGAGTTTTGACATCCATATATAAATAAATTATATAAATATAAATTTTCCGGCCTTTCTTAACCTCATGGGAATCTACTCTAGAATTACTATGGCAAATGTTCTTCTGGTGCGATTTCAAGCATTTGAACACACCCAATTCACTTTCACTACTTTGAAAACTCAATGAAATTTCATGTTTTGAAATCGAAAAAGGAGACTTTGTTCCTGCTTGGACACATAACGGTTAAAGCACTGTGGGCAAAAATGGACCCAAAATCCCATTAATTTTGATGGGGCATGGTAGGACTCCTAAACAATAGCTTATTCTATGGCAAAAATGCGGGGAATCAAATGGTGCAAGGGGCAAGACAGTTCTTCATCGCGAGTAATTTCAGAGTTGCTTTTGATGTATCTCGAGGAACTCTCGTTGCTCAGCATTTCATTTTTTTGCTCTCTGTCTGAACAGCAGCTGTCAAACAATCCGGCGCTAGTACATTAGCCCTCGAGTGTGCACAATTGGAAACTAGCATTTTCAATGTTTTTAATTTTCTCTATTTCACTCTGTTTTTGAAAACACGCTATTCACTTAAGCTACACATCTGATATGCTCGTAAAAATTTTTTTTTTCTTGTTCAAGAGACTTTTAGCCTCCTGGGCTAGTTCGTCTCTTTCGTACAATTTTATATCACATTTACTATTATTCGTGTAAGGCTGTGCTGACGAAGTTATTTTTATGTCTTCATCATACTTTCTATTAATCCATCACTTTTGGCTTGACCTGCAATCTTTGTATGCAGCATCATTCCTCCAGACTGCCAGACTATGAACTGGCGCTTTGAAAAAAGGGCAGGAGAAGAGACAAACGAGCTCAACCCACTGCACTTCGACCCAAGCTTCAAGCTTCTTAAAATCGATGCTTAACACATTACGAATCTTTAAATATCGCTATCATGTCTCATCATTGCACTTCAGTAGGGCTCCCGGTTGTGCCATCTTCTATTTCCATTGGCAGTTTGTCCACAATGTTTTCAAACAAATTGGAAGTTTAGTTGGAAGTCAAATTTTTCGAAACCCTGGCAACCGATAAGAACTGATGAAGATTGATTCAATTTCAAGTTAGGTTGAGCTACTCGCGAGTTACTCTGTGCATCAAAGCAACTCAGAGTAGAGCTGTCTCACCCCTAGAAATGGTGTGTCTTTCACTAGAATTATTACCCAAAAAATTAACGTGGTGCTCCTATATTGAATCCAAGTAGCCTGGAAATTTGCAAAACAAGGCTGGAGAATTGAATGAAATAAATTTTACTTTGGTCGGATGATAGGAAGTGGTATAAATTTTATCAGATTTCTCCTCATCCTTCAATAAACTCATATACCATGCGGTTTTAAAGATTGACGCCAGTAATATTACTCTCACGTGCACTGTACTTAAAAATGTCAGAAAAATCGAATGGCGATGACCCCGTTTAGGGTTGACTCAAGGGTAACACCATAGACTAACTCTAAGACCAGTAGGTCCCATACAAAAACGATTTTTTTCTTGGCTCAGTCAGTACTAGAACATCGTCCCAAGCTCGGTCCCAAGCTCAATAATGCACCCCTTATAATGAACTCACATGAACACACTCTCAAATACTCTGTCAAAATAACACAGCAAATCAAAACAAAGGCGCAAATATGTATAACAAGGTGCTGGCTTCAAGGTGTAATTCGGACCAAGGGGTTCTACAACAGTGAACCACTTTCAAATCGCTAGTTACATATTGATTGTTGGTAACACCCCATTCACACTACAAATTATATTACTTGATATAGATTATCTTGATATCAGCAACTATACATCTAGTTTTCACTGGAAATAATGTACATGTCATTTGATATCAAGATACTCTATATCACGTAATATAAGCTGTAGTGTGAACGTACTATTAGATTATGAACAATAGAGGGGTACTATGATTGGCTATGGATTCCCAACCAGGTGGCAGGAAAATCGCATAAAATAGCGATGAAAACTATATTTATTTATTTTTTAATGCAGATGTAATTCAGTTTTTGAAGCTAATGGAAGGTTTTTGTAAGGATTTGGGCAATTCATAATCTTTTGTCTAATTTTTTGTGCTATTCTTTTAGGTTTCTTTATTATCTATATATTAACAGCATGGTTCATTTCTAATAGTAGTCATTTTAATACTTTGTGGGTATTTATTTTTGAACAGGGTGTTTTCTTCCATTTTGGCCGCATTTTGTGGATGTCCTTGACTGCCACGCCACTCTGTCGAGGTCACTGCCTTAGAATTACCCAGTATTTTTCGAATGGTCTTCGATTAGATTCGGGACAAAGTCGATCTTGTTGCCAGTATACCACTCCGGAACCACCTTGGAGTAGTGGCAGCTGGTGAAATCGGGCCAAACGATGGCTTAGCCCCTATGCTTGCGGATAATCGGCAACACACGCCGTTTCAAGCATTCTTCGAGGATGTGACGAATGGTTCCATTTTCAGGCCACAACTGCAAATCGGTTGCCAAATCTTGCCTTTTTTGGCGAACTTGTCGACAAACACGAACTTGAATATTCCCAGCACATCCTCACGTCCAGCCGCGATGTAAAACTTTTGACCGGGAGGCAGCATAAAATCGTGTTTTGACCTATGTTTCGTCATCGACCAAAATGCAGCCCTTGTGTTTCGCAAAAACACGGTTGTACAAGTGCCTTACAATCTTTCTGGCCACGGAATTCTGCTTGATGTTTCAGTTCGGATGTTTACTGGCTTTGTACGGTCTTGCAAGGATGTTCCACATCGTTTGAAAGTTGTCGTTATACCTGCTGGCCACATCTCGAATCGAAAGAACGGAGTTGGCTTTAGGTTTTTCTTTTTAAATACCGTACAGTTTGAGCGAAGGGTCTCAGATTGTTACGAAACTTTGTGCACGCGTAGGGTTCATAGATATATGAACAAAAAACCATATAAAATAATTCCGTGTTACTTTAATTTTTCCGATTTCCTCAAACATCTATCCTTCAACAAATTGCCCCCCCCCCCCCCCCTTCCCCTCTAACGAGTGTTTATGACAATGTAAGCCTTTGATAATCACGCACGTAGAAGCAGTATATGCCGTTGGCTATTGTTAAAGAATAAATTAATTAACCATCGGCTCCTTAAAAGATTTGCAATTGAGCCTTAAAAACGAACTAATTTCAAGAGTGAGCTACCTAGCGGCAACCAATCAAATGGGAAACAAACCGATCAACCATCTGAGAAACGTACGAGCAAACAAGAAAACGACAGTCTTAGGAACTTTTTCATTTTTGTATGAAGAATAGTGACGGGCCCATAGTTTTTCGAGCATTACTCAAAACCAAAAAACTGGCAACCCTGATTTTGTTAATATTGTATTTGGTTTATATATCCTTGAACACTGTACGAGCATTCAATAAATGCACTTCAGCGCACTCAACACCTTGCTAGGCAGCTGACGAACCCTGGTTCCAGTTTCTTCGTAGGTCCACTGATTCCTTTCCAAACGCAGGGTTTCTTTGTAGGTTTTGAACAGTCGACAAACTGTTGTTTTCGGCATCTTCAGCACTTTAACTAGTTTGGAACCGGACCACTTAGGATTTTCCAGGTGGTTGGGCACAATACACTTTCTTCTTTCAAGTTCCATTTGACGTATTTCTAAACACGATCGACTACTTTGATCAAACTTGCACCAGTTGTTCTCTATAGAAGTGTAAACATACCACACACGCTAAGATCAGAATACCTAAAGATCGTTAAAAAGTACCGATAATCGCTCAAAAGTGCACATACCTAAATTATGCGTAAACACAGATTACCTAATATTGGGTAATAGTATTAAAGGAAGATAAACGTTAAATATTACTGATTGTTTATCGTTATTTTCTACTCAAAATTGGGTATTTTTTCGTAGTTTTATTTTACAGAATGCTTAAAAAAGGACATGCAATCTAAAAATGTATCTATTCGGATTAGTTTAACCAATTTTGCACTCAAGGAGAAACAAATGTTCATATGCATGACAGATTTTATTTTGTATTAAGAAAAAGTAGCAATAGAGAGTACGGATGAATCCAAGTAAAGCTCAAGTGAGGTTAAAAATCTAAGTATCTAGAACTGAAATTGATAATAAATTTCTGGCTATTTTTAAACTGTATGGAATCGGTCAGTTTAGTCCTTATCGACAATTTTCTGCCCTTTTTAATCTCCAATTACTTTGCTTAAAAAGCTCAAAAAATAATTATGCAAAAGCGCCATCGACGACATTTAACCTCACTTTTCCATTACGTACCAAGATTCCTCCACTACAGAGATATTTTTTCTGCATCGACCCAATGTTGATGCCAAACTGCACCGTTCTGCACCAAATTCTTGTTGGCCCGCAAGGATCCGTCGGTGCTAGAATAAAAAAAAAGTTATTGCTTCAAAGATTTGGAAATGAGCTTACTATAAATGGAGTGATTAATACGAAAATTAATTAGTTTTTCACTTCGGAATATATAGCGGCCGCGTTGCTTCTGTGAAGTAAAATTTATTCAATATTAGGTAAATAATAACGTATAATATTTGAAAGTGAACATTACCGAATTGTCAGTAAAAATAACTGTTTATTATCGTTTAATTTTACCGATATTTTGGGTATTGTCAACAATACCTAATTTTAGGTAAAATAAATGCCTAATTTTAGGTTTTCTCATCTTAGCGTGCAAAGATTTTTTTTTTGCTTGCGGCGCGCGAGGGGCGTACCAATTTACTTTTAGTCAGCCTTTATTCACGCTGAGCAAAAGCATCTTGGTTAACTTTTGATCGATCTCTCATACAAAAGCATTTTAAACGCGAAACAATATACGAGTGTATCACGGTGCGTGAGACATTTAACCTTACCACTACACTGACATCACCTCTAACGATGTATAACCAACATATAACCATAGACTAACTCTAAGACCAGTAGGTCCCATACAAAAACGATTTTTTTCTTGGCTCAGTCAGTACTAGAACATCGTCCCAAGCTCGGTCCCAAGCTCAATAATGCACCCCTTATAATGAACTCACATGAACACACTCTCAAATACTCTGTCAAAATAACACAGCAAATCAAAACAAAGGCGCAAATATGTATAACAAGGTGCTGGCTTCAAGGTGTAATTCGGACCAAGGGGTTCTACAACAGTGAACCAATTTCAAATCGCTAGTTACATATTGATTGTTGATATAACTGTGTGGTTTTGATCGAGGAATTCATGTTAAAAAAAGAAGAAGACACAAAGTGGTGATAAATCTGACAGCTGACATATTAAAGTATTGCACACAAAATTTGAAAGTTATTCTAAAAAATTCAAATGACATTTCAATAAAAAACTGTATGTTGTATGTATAAGCATCAAAAACTACTAATAAACACATTTTCAGCAAAATAAAAATTAAATTAAAAATAATGCTCCTATTGTGCAGTTTTGGCTGTTTCTTCCATCTACAACAAACTGCTTTTAATTAGAATTTCATTTGATTTTTTTAGAAGAATTCTAAAATGTTCGTCCTATACTTTAACAAGGGAGCTGTCAGATTTATCACCACTCGGTGTCTTCTTCTTTATTCAACTTGGATTCGTCTATTGCATGCACGTAAGCAATTATTCATATCATAGTAGGCTGCGATTAAAAGAAGTCGATTTTCTTAGTTTGACAGTTGCACCATGACCAAGTAGTAGAGTGTTCGTGATTTGTCCTATGCGCAAATGTCGCAAAAAGACATTTCAATCGCCGTGGGAGTGTCCCGGTCAAGTGGCGAACCAGCCCAGGAGGCTGAAAGCCACTTTAATAAAAAAAAAAAAAAAGTGTCCCGGTAGAACGAGAAAAGAAAGGATAACTATCCGAAAAAGTGGCCAACGAAGCAAAAGTGATGCACATTGTTTTATTCTGCCGTGGTTTATTTCCGAATTTATAACAGTTGACGACAACCTTAATCCTTGACAAGGTTCTGGTATTAAGTTTTGTGAGCGGAATCTTTAGCAAAATATTTGCCATTATGTATAATAGATAAAGTTATACTCTATGCAACTATTAAAGCACTTACTTCGGCTGGGTTGGAGCCGACAGGACATTACAGCTAAAGCAGACCCAAAGGATATCACCATAGACTAACTCTAAGACCAGTAGGTCCCATACAAATACGATTTTTTTCTTGGCTCAGTCAGTACTAGCACATCGGTCCCAAGCTCAATAATGCGCCCCTAATAATGAACTCACACGAACACACTCGCAAATATTCTGTCAAAATAACCAAAATGGTCAAAAGGTCGAAAGTAACATTTGTAAACAATGACTTCTAGTGTATTTTTCTGGGATCTGCTTGCTCCCCCGAAACAAATATCTCCAGAAATAGATAAAAGGAGTTATTACTTTCCCGTTGGTAGTGGATGTAGATGTTAGCAACCTGGCATTTCCAGGAAATTTACGTTTTTAGTCATTGTTTACAAATGTTACTTTCGACCTTTTGACGATTTTGTCTAGAAATCAAAACAAAGGTGCAAATATGTATACCAAGGTACTGGCTTCAAGGTGTAATTCGGACCAAGGGGCTCTACAACAGTGAACCAATTTCAAATCGCTAGTTGCATATTGATTGTTGATATCATGGTATTATATTAACCATGAGACTTACCCACGCAGAGGCTCCAGCAAGCAACCACCCAAGATGAATACGTTTCACGTGGCTCTCCGCACCACCAGAATTGCGAAACTTGCTATTGTAAGCAACTTAAAAAATTGGAATTGCATTGAGATATTGAATATCAATCCTCCGTTCCACATCAGCACGTTACAATTTGCCGAAAATTAACCCCAAAAACATTCAACCTCCCAATGGTAAAGCTTTATCTATCCGCATAAACAGCTTAACATGTTGCTTGCCCGCACGCGGTTCCATTCGGTTCAAAACCAGCATGATCAAATTGGTTTTAAATTTTCCTCTCGCCACTTTTTATCTTTGCACTGCAACTTTTCAACATCGACCGACCATAGGCTCAACGAATTATGTCGCAATCCGCTTGCACGAGGCAGCACACTCTCATCAAGTCATGGGGATTCAATTTTTCGCCCAAACAAGACTTGCCGATTTACTCGCTTAACTTGACCTCAAGACGGACCGAAGCGAGAACGCCTGCCGATGGGGATCTCTTCATCTGCACACAAGTTGGCCACTCGTTCCAAAATCGATTATCATCCGTCTCGATTATTTATTATTTTTTTTGCCACTTGATTTCAACT
Source organism: Aedes japonicus (assembly GCA_034211315.2). NCBI lineage: Eukaryota > Metazoa > Arthropoda > Insecta > Diptera > Culicidae > Aedes > Aedes japonicus. The sequence continues at coordinate 261,098 of JASCZW010001316.1, read as the reverse complement.
GAAGAAATGACCCCTCATCAGCCAGCGGGCGGCGAGGAATCGATCTTAACTAGAGCCTCAGATGAAGTGTAGCATATTGTTTTCATGGAACAGAAAAGTGCCCCTAAGGTCAAGATGAACGCGGAAAGTTCACTCTGCCGAGAAATGTTGGCCAATCGTGATTGTTCAATCGGTTTTAAAAGTTGCGCTTACGAATCGTTGAACGTTCGAAAATATGTGATTACCATCAATTGAATGCCTCCTATCTCACCAATTAATTATTCAGTCGTGATGGGTTGGTTGGCTGGTTGGGAGGATGAGAGTGCTACTTTGCTCCGAGTCGTTCCGGGAACGTGTGGTCTGAAAACGTGATTTTCAAATATCACCTGCTGGCACCCTCGGGAGCACTTCCTGGTTCGGAGAAGTTTGTTACGTTGATCTCGAAGAAGTCGTTGGTAGGTCAAACCACGATTTGGGAAAGTCCCACTCTTCAGATACTGCGGTGTAAGTGTTTCATCAAATGATGCAATTTTCTCAAGGGTGAATATTCCAGGCCTCATTAGTCATTGCGCTGGAACGAAGCAGAAAGAGTGTGTTTCGCACTTGTTTAAATACGGTGCTTCTCATTGTGCTTATCACATCTGCAAATTGATTGCATTAGCAGAATGTGTGCATTTGACAATCATCCATTTTAAAGGTTCGGTGAGGTGAATTCCGTAACTAGGTGCTGCGTGACTAATCTGCAGCCTGAAATGGAAAAACACGAGTTATAAATAGCAGAAGCTGCTCTTATTTTCAATATTCATCTGGATAGGATTAGAATTCCAGGCAGCTGAATTCAGGGATTGCAATGGTTGAAACATATTATTGAGAGTATGAAGTTCTTTCGAATTAAAGCGTTAATTTTGCGTCAATTTGTTAGTCAATATATTTCTGTCGTAGGCCTAATTTCTACACCTAAATGGTTAATCAGTGTAAAGTACAAGGCAGTTTGTGCTTACTTACAAAAAAAGTGCGTAACCATTGTAAACTTTGAGGTAACGTTAGTAACAGATTCCATTATCCTAATCTCGTCTTGGTTCAAATTTAACTACTAAATTACAGATCTTAGATGCACTCCTTTGACTCTTACCTTCTATCTACTGGTTCCATCTTAACCTCAATCTTAAGCTAACATACAGCAAAACATGCAACACTGCAATCCAGACGCCTAGCCCAGCCACGTCGAACCAATAGCTGCTGTTTTGAACCTCCAACAGCTCCAAAACCTTCCTGCTCTTTCGATAGTAGCAGAACATCTCCTCGCACCCAATCTCCGTCCGATTGAACCCATAAGTAGCCAACGCCAGTCCTTCAAATCCATATCGGAAATGCGATACGTATGTCAGCGGTTTAAACACATCCAGCAGCTCACCGTAACGAATGAAGAAACCAGAAAATAGGACCATCGGAACTATCGAGCTGGGCACCACAAACGGACTGACTTCCACCGGACAAATACACCCGGCCACCATCCCGTACATCTGCGCTGTCCATCCCATCAGACCGCAAATAGCCCAGAACATGACTATCCGCTCGGTTTCGTTCAGCTGTCCCGTCAGGTAGTACGCTATCATCGAACAACAGGTCACGCCAGACAACATCAGCGGAAAATCGGCCACCACCTTCGAGAAGAAGTACGCCACCACCGAATAGCAATTGCTCTTATGCTCCCGCACAAATACCGACATTTCCAGCGGAACTGAATTTAAACAAAAAACATATTAATGAAAACCTCAACAGATTTGAACGACCGCTCAAACCTACACGTGAGCACCACAGTCATCGAGTTGGAAAACACTATGAACATCAGAACCATGATCAGGCAGCTGATGTTGGCCAACACCTTCGCTCCATCGTCGCCCACATTGTAGAACACGGAGCCGATAATCAACCCGAACAGCAGATGCCCAACGAACCTGAGCCGGGTCAATGTGAGATTACGGAACGTACCCAGAGCCGTCCGTCGAGTTAGAATCAGGAACTGCCGGAACTGCGATATCGGATATTGGGGACTCGAACCTCTTCGGCTTTCCGCCAGTAGCTTGTCGTCATCGCCTTCGGTGTGCTGTTCGTCGTGAAACCCTGCAATGGAGATTGCGTTCGTGATGAAACTTAGTATGATAGGTGATGTGCGAGAGTATGCATTTAGGCGTGGTAGAGTAATGAATGATTCGTTCGTTCGGAACACTACTTTGAGTGAACACGGATGATGAAGTTTACATAACATTGTGTTGAATTTCACTTATTTTAAAACATTCGTTTTTAAAACTTTTCTTCTACCGTATAGTAGCAGTACTAATGCTGTGACGATATCGATAAGTCCAATATTATCGATAAATATCGAGTTTAAATTATTGATACGATAACCGATATTTCAAAATCCGATATCGACGATAATCGACATCCGATATTCGATATAGATTTGGTGTTAACACTATTCGAATTTGTTGCGCAGTAATGAAAGAGAAGACTATAGATCATTTTGACGTTTAGTCGCCTTTCTCTATCTAAAATACTAAGTGTGAAATATGCGGTGCAGATGTTCCACGTTGCGATAATACCACCAATTTAAAGGTGCACCTCCAGAAGCATAAGCAGAAGGACATTGCGTTAAAATAGCGGAATATTTTCCGTCTTAGAGTCCGGAACTGGATTTGGCTCTACCTCCGAGCACAACCCGAATAAAAAAATCTCGTAGATTTACAATGGAATGTGTTGTAACCATACAATAGAATCTATAGTATGTACAATTACTATTATTGTTCACAACTATAAGATGACAATAAGAGTTATTGTTACCACAATAGAATCTAATGTTAACTGAGACATCGACAATAGAAAAGGGGGGTTGTTATGTATCTTAACTATAGAAAAATTCATTATTTTCCGAACAAATTTGAACCAATTACTATTAATTGTATTGTGTCACAATTGTTGAAATTCCAAGCATATGGAGTAAATTGTAGATCTATTGTTATGGCAATATGCATTTTTCCTTTTTCTGATTCATGAACAATAAGATTCATGGTCGGTAATAGATTTTAATGTTATTTTATATTATTGTATTGTAATTGTATGGTTATTTTTATCCGGGAAGCTTTGCATCTGCACATTCATCCGCATCGGCATCCACAGTAGAACGAAAGTGCAAAAACGCTCAACTTTGGCAGGTAATCTAGAGGCTAGAAATTATAGATTTTTAAATATTTACTATGGGCAAAGAAATTTACAATAATTCACTTTTAACGTTTTAGATAATGGACCGAAAACCCGTGAAATTAATGAAACAATCGCATTCATGGTTGTTAAAGGCTATCAACTTTTTTCGATCGTGGAAGGTGAAGGTTAACTTGTTAACTTGCTGAAGGTTCTGGGACCGGCCGCTAGCTAATTACAAAGCTAGTTGATGAAAAGTATTCGAAAGTGGTCGAGTTTGTCAAACAAAAAATCAAAAATAAAGACTTGACCATTACTGCCAACATTTGGACCAATAGCATCACCACTAGGAGTTATCTTGGAGTTACGTGTCATTTTTCGAGCCCACAAATTTCTACAAATGTCCAAACAATTTACTTGGGCGTTTATATATTAAATGAGCGGCATAACAGCGCATATATTTCGCGTTGCTTTGAGAAAATTCTCAAGCAATGGGCAATTCCTAAAGAACAAGTGAGCATGATTGTTACAGACCATGCATCTAATATGCTGAAATCCGTTGCGGATAAATTTTCTGAAGACAAGCATATTGGTTGTGTTGCGCATGCAATCAATCTTGTTGCAAAAAAATCTATTGATTATACTAAAGCTCTATCGGATCTAATCGATAAAGTGAAAAGGATGGTTGCCTTCTCCCGGAGATCAACCATTGCTACCGATAAACTGCACAAGTTACAGTGGAGACTGACACTAAAAGAACGCCTCTGAAAATTACCTCATTTGGTGCCGACCAAATGGATTTCGGAGTTCATCATGATTAAACGTTTTTTAGAGCTGTACAACTTTATACAGATCATTATGTCGGATCAAGATCGCTCCTCGGAAATGAATAAATTGGAAGAAAAAGGCATTTGGAGGAAGTCGTCAAGCTACTACAGCCTCTTAATGAAGTAACAGAGGATATGAGCGGTGAAAATTATTCTACAGTCAGTCGAGTGTTGGGTCTGGATCCCCGGTTTAAAGATGTTCATTTCAAGACTACTGATGAGCGTTAATGTTGCCTTGAAATAAATTATTCCTCCAGTTGAAGGATCTGACGAGGAAGATTTTGTTGGCGAGGAGCAGTCAAGGAAGGTCCCTACCGATATTGGAGTATGGAGTTACCACGAAGGCGTGGTTCAGGGCCACCACAATCGGAGGGTAACATTAAGAACACCAAACTCCGTTAGGAAGGAAATTACATGTGTATGAGGAGCGGAATCGAGCCAGTGGCGTACTGGGACGTACTGGGAGGAGCAGCAGAGTACATTTCCATTTTTTGTACCAAGCGTCTGTAAAACTTCTACCAAGGATTGCAACCTCGGTGCCGTCAGAGCGTTTATTTTCGAAATCAGGGAGAATTTTAAGCGAGTCTCGAAGTAGTCTAGATCCTGAAAGTGTAAACCGGATCATTTTCGTCCATAATGTAGATGTTTCTGTCTTCAAAAACGCTTAATAAACACAGGATGCCAGTAAAGTACTTTTTAATATGTAATTTTATTTTTATCGGATATCGGATCCGATATCGATAATCCGAATCCGATATCGAACCTATATCGATATTTTGAGAATGCGATATCGATAATATCGATAAATAGGACCTCGTCACAGCACTAAGTAGTACCGTCATAATTGGAATACTATGAAAAAATGGTAACACTTTTTAAATTATAAACACAGTGACAGCAGCAAAATCCATTAGCTTCAATTAAAGCGGTTCCACGCCAAATCAGTAAATGACAAAACTTTAGTATTTTAGATTTGGCCGAAACTTTGCAAAGGTGTTCGGAATAACAGTGGAATAAGTGTATTGGCATGAGGAACGGACAGTTTGATACGAGATTAATTTTTGAGAAGGGCTTATGTGCTTTTTCAACAGTTTTAGGAAAACAATGGCTCGGAAATCGTTCGTTTAAGAGAAAAAAGGAGTGGTAGGGAATTCATACAAAACATACACTGAAATTTTTTTTTCATGAAAAATCATAATTAAAACATAAAATTCAAATTCCCAATATATGCTATTTGTAATTGTTTTAAATTTCAATGGTAAAGTTTGAACAAAAAAAAAATGTTTGTGGTGAGAATAAAAAACGGTTAAAAGAGCTTTCGTGATAGCAACTTGGAGAAGCTTTTCACATAATTAATTTATGTTTATTAGAAGTACTTTTCAATACCACAATTTATAATCGAAATGTTCATTATAATGATCTCCTTAGAGGTAACCGTTTTTGAAATGTTTAGAATTTAATTTCATGAGTCAAGCCGTTTTCATAAGTTATTCGAGATGCCAACAACTTTTTTTGTTTTACTTTCACAAGATTGGAATAATAATTTGAAAGTTATAGGAGATTACTTCTAGACAAAATCGTCAAAAGGTCGAAAGTAACAATTGCAAACAATGACTTAAAACGTAAATTTTCGGGAAATGCCAGGTTTCTCACATCTGCCGACGGGAATGTAATAACTCTTTGTATCTGTTGCTGGTGCTATTTTTTTTTTTTTTTTGGAAGCAAGCAGATCACAGAAAAATACACCCCAGCAAACACAGGATCGTATATGATAGCGAATAAGTGGGCAAAGTGGTGGCAATATCCGTACATTTTTCATGCAGTCATATGGACGCATGTACGTATAACGCCTCCACTTTGTACTTATATCCACAATCATATACGATTTTGTGTTCGCTGGGACTCTTTCTCTAAAACGAAGGATTTACGAGTTACTATTTTCCTAAAACTGTTGTTTCAAAAACACATAAGCCCATGAGCAAAAGTTACTCTTGAGTCAACAATATATCCATGTGTTAAAAACGTTTTCTGTTATACTGAATATGTTTGCGAAATTTCTTCCAAATCCAAGCGACTCGTCTCAAATTTACACATTTTATGACCAGTTTTGCCTGGAACCAAGCATGGGAAAATCGATTCACTTAGCGCTAATTTTTATTCACACGCATAAACATTCAGAAGTGAGCTTTACAACGTTTAAATTATTCCGATTCTGTTTATTACTATTCTGTTTTCCTTCTATTCGTAGAAAACAGAGTTGCGCAAAACTGGCAGCTGATCGTACAGTGAATGAATCGGACGGTAACAGTGTGGACGATTTCTCATTACCTATGTTTTACCCGCTCAATCATTAACGATTGCATTCAGTTGGATTCAGCTGAGCGAGATTGATTGAATCACACTCATTTCTTCAAATCATACCTTAAACATCATTTAACATTTCAAATAATGATCTAACATGATGTTAAGCAATCTAATGCAACATTAACACATAAAGCGTCACTTTAAACCGTATCTCTGATCTGATCCTTCCAGCTGATTGCATTCACTGAGTCAAAATAATCTCATTGGGTGTATTCAAATCGCTTGCGTTCAGTGGAAACGCATTCATTCAATATAACGACTAGCTGAAAATTTGTTTCGCATGATTCTGTTTTCCTTGTTTATTCTTTATACAATGTTCGTTTTCGAGGATTCGTGTAGAATCATTCGATAGGAAACATCACACTCTTACGCTATTTCTATAAGCAACCGAGGGTTGCTTTTTTATATCGGTGGTGCTCATGCGAGTGAATGAATTATCCCATGCTTGCCTGAAACTGCTCATTAGTAAGAGCTTATCTTCTGACAGATAGACCTATTGCGTCTGCGACTTAAAGATTTTTGGTCAAAAGATGAGCCTTTGCTAGGAATTTGCTAACGTTTGCTAGTGTATGCTAGAGAAAATATAATATATTTTTTTTAATTTTAATGTGAACAAGTAAAATCTCGAATAAATTATGGAAAGGACCAAAAAGCCAATTGTAAACAATGAGTTCGAACGTGGATTTCTCACGAATCTCAAAACAATCATGCGAATTAAAAGCAGAATTTTGCAGAGGAATGTTGCTCTACCATTTGGTGTTGGATATTGTATTATTCTTGCGATTCGTGAGAGATCAACTTTGAAAGTTGTTGTTTACAATTGACTTTTGGGCCCTAATCATGAATCACTCGAGAAATCTCGAGTACTTTTTCAAACAGACGTATCGGATTTTTGCAAACAAAGAGGGGAAGTAAGATTTAAACGGACATTTCTAGGTTTTTTTTTCAATAGGGCGAATCTAACAATGAGAGATTCTCTCCTCTCTCGCTCTCTTTCATTTATTACAGCGCCATTATAAAGCTTTTGGTGGATGTTTTGGTACAGATAGAAATACAACAGTGCTGCCTAGCATACTCTGCCAATAGCAGAATGAAAAACGCAAAGCTGAACGGAATATGAATGAAAGAGAAAGTAATCAAAGAGAGTCTCTCAATTGCAGATTCGCCCTAATGAAAAAAGACCCTAGATTTCTCAAAACTCTCAGCACCCCCACGAAAAGTAGCATCACCGTAATGTTAGGGAAATGTTATTCCTTGTGTTGGTCGCCCTAGTTTGCATGAAAGTGCTAAGAGTTTTAAGAACATTTGAATCTTACTTCCCCTCTTTGTGTTCAAAATCCGATACGGCTGTTTGAAAAAGTACTCGAGAAATCAAAGTTTTAATTTTTCTGGTAATTCTATTAAGTTGAATTTAACTGAATTTTTCAAATGTGAATCTACTATTATGAATATTTTACTTTGTCCGAGAGTGACAAATATATTAATTCCTATAAATGTAAGTTTCCGCTCAAGGACGGGATGAAACCAAGCTCGGTTTTTTATTTGTGACTAAATTTCAGCTAAATGATTAGTCGGAGTAATTATTTATATTCTTACCATTCATCTTGTCGCTACTAATGCATTCCATCTGCTTCATGAGAAGGTTGACTTTATCCGGATCCGTGTTCACCGTACTTGCCACTTTCATAGCTGGAAATGGAAATTGAAATAGTTTGAAACAGTTTAAAGCATTGTTAACTTTGAACCCGTACGCAAAAGGGCATTTTAATTGCTGGTCTATTTTTAGACCACCTTAATACTTGATTTGGAATTGTAAAAATGGAAAATAACCGGTGAAAGTAATATACCTTTTTTTATCTTTACCGTAAAACATTAAACCATTTTCGATTGGACTTAATGCGTTAAAAATTGAATTCAATTGGTTAGGAAACATGGATTTCTTTGACAAACTAATTTTTACTGTCTCAAATGCATTCTCTTTAGTTTTCTTTTTTGATTTGTTGAACGTGAAAAACACATAATTGACAAATATGCTTTTTATTTGGTAGCCGAAAAACAAAGTCTGAAACATAAGGGATCGAGTCTTGGGAGTTGTCCTGATGTGGATCGTAATTTTTCGGTTATTCCGGCTACCAGCATTTCTATGAGGACTACTTCAGCGAAGCACCAACGTACGAAGAAGAACATAGATGATTTTTGAAAGTTACGATGTGATTCAGCTGACAAAATTGGCCTTAGCGTATTGTAAAAATGTATGAGAACATCGAGCAGCTTACTAACTTCAACAAGATTTTGCAAATCCGTCATTAAGATGTATGGCCCACTCACTGCTACGCATACCGCATCCCAGATGTCCCGGTCCTGGCGCATCCTCTGGATCAAATTATCCGGAGTCGTGTCGTGATCGTTAACGGCAATCATGCCGGATCACGCGCCGTCGAAGCGAGGACATGCGAAGAAAACATGTTCCGCGGTTTCCTCAACTCCCGCGCACTCGCTGCATATGGAGGACTATGCATGTCCATGTTTGTGCAGGTATTGTCTCAAACAGCCGTGGCCAGACAATATCTGCGTTAAGTGGAAGTTCACTTCACCGTGTCGCCTAGCAACCCACCCAATTAATTCCTGGATTAGTCGGTGGGTCTACCGACCTTTGGTGGAGTTGTTCCATTCCCTTTGCCACTTAACCATGTGTCGGGGCCGATCCGGTCGCCTAAATATGAACGCAATTGCTTCCCTGCACGCTTGCGACAAAAACGAACACATCCTGACACGTCAGGAAAGGAGATGGTGTCGCTCAAGCAGGTAGCCGTCGGGGTTGGTGAGTGTTCTTCTCTGGCACTTGTGGAAAACGAACTCGCTTGCCCTGACGAGGGCGGATTGGGTTGCACAAGTCCGTCAAAGCAACAACTTGATGCCGGCAGACTATAAATACCGGCAGGACTGGATTGCTCCTTCTCGGGTGGACTGCAACAACGACGCCTCGGCTGGAAGGATGGTTACAGGAAAGACTAGCCATTATTGCTTTCTTCAAATATTTTTATTCCTCCTCGATCTTAAAACTTTGAATAACGAAAATGAACTGACAAAAATTATGTGGGCTGCGCCACTTTTATACTTAAATTTATTGCGTTGGAACCGGCTGTCCGGCACCTAAGCACCGCCTTCGCCATCGTCATTGGTTGTTGGTAACAGCACGCTTGGAAAGCATGCACGATGAAAAAGTGTCGATCACGTGAGTCGCTACCTACCGCAATGCATGATGAAGAATCACGAATTGATCACGTGGTTGCTAATGGCTGCTGCTGTTGTCGTTCGCGTTTAGGCGTCAGCACCGTGGATCGGCTCTACTGGTCTTCCGAATACCTCTTGTTCAACGTTGTTCGAAGCACTCCACGTACTCTTTTATGACAATGGCACATAAGCCTGTGCATACACTCTAGCTTACTAACGTAGCTCTTGGTACTCAAGGCGGTGATCCATGCCGGCCCGCCGTTCCTAAGTATGCACAGGCCGACACTGGCCAGGAGTTTACGCTTAGTCCCTTGCACCCTTCACCAATCTCCAGGGTGATGGCGTCCGTGAGCCCGACTATCTTTACCCCATTCGGGAACTCAAGCCGTAGTACCTCATCGTACATCGTGTTCCATAACACCGGACACAGGATCGAACCTTGTGGGACGCCTGCTGTGATCAGAACACGTTTCCGGCCTGCCTTCTGTGGTGCAGCCTGGGTTATTGAACTACAGCCGAGCATCAGTGTCCAGGTCACGAACGGCTCAAAGCAGCGTCTGTTCTCCATGTTAGGAGCGGTTGAGCTACCGTCTTGTTAGTGTGCCCAGGACTCTGAATACATAAGCTGAAAGTCATGAAATTTCAGAAATTTCAGCGCACACCAGCTGACCAACGTAGTACCTTCTTCCAGCACAGTCTCCCACATCGGTACATCTACAGGTCATAAAACCAAACTGAATTATAAGTCGACCACGTTTTGATAGATTGTCGGCACTTCTCAGACGTCATCGACGCCAACCTCGATTCGGACCACTACCGTTCGTTAGCGAAATACGATCTCTATCAAACGATTCCTACACCTTCGCCTTGATTTGGGTCCCTTCTCATTGCTCCATTCCGGGTAACGAGAAAGCGGACTCACTTGCCAAGGTGGGCGCTATGGCAGGCGATATTCATGATCGACAAATCGCCTTCAAGGTTTTTTTTTGCTATTTTCCGTCAACATGCCTTGATCAGTTGGCAACAAAAATGGGATGCAGGGGATTTGGCAGATGGTTATATTCTATTCTCCCACAGGTATCGAAGTTGTGGTTCAGAGGATTGGATATTAGCCGGGATTTTATAAAGGTAATGGGTCGTCTAATGTCCAATCACTACTCGCTAGGCTCTCATTTCTATCGAATAGGGCTCTCAGACACCAATCAATGCGGCTGTGGTGCAGGTTATCAGGACATCAACCATGTTGTCTGGTATTGCCTCGATTTTGAAATTGCCAGATGTCTGGGAAACCAGAGAAGAAAGATATCAGAGATGTGCTGGGTAAGCTGGACTATATGGGGCTTAGACTATATGGGGCTAATTTTCAAGCTCTTGAAACAAATAGATGTAGTCGTTTGATCCTCCCCCGTAATACCGCTTCTGTTGTATCGTTACAGCTTAACGCAATGCAACATCTGCGCCAGACCAACAGCAACAATATCGCATCTCCAATCTGCTGTTGAAAGTCAACGTTAAGATTCCTACTTCCCCATTCCTACCCGAATCATTGTAATCCCTAACCTTGACCAAGCCGCGAGTTTTTAGACTTTCCAAAATTAACCTAGTTAGTATGTTATTGCTCGAGAGGAGGGTTCCGTTATAGCGCACGTGTTAAGTGTGGGAGTAGATGTTCACCGTAGGCGCAGCGGTATGGTTCTTCGATTTAGGCATTCTGTACTCTCGTACAGCCTTGCCGGGTTGTATCGAATGTGATAAACCAGTGCTGTGAATAGTCATTTTGAACCAGTCAGATTCATATGCAGGTAACTGGTTTCAGAAGCTGATTTTCAAAATACTCGATCAGTCATACCAATTATCCGAACAGTGTTTTGCTGTTAAATTTCAATATCTATGGCATGAAAGTATATATTCATCTGGATATTCAATTGATATTAATTAAAAAGAACTTGGCTCCGTTATGCCTATGGCACTTGAGCCTCACAAATAAACAAGTAAGTAAAAAAAACAAAAATAAATCACTCACCAAAATCCGCTCGGTTGTAGTACTGAGGGCAGACGAAACCAGCGTCTGCGAACGTCGCAATCATATCATCCAAAGCCCCCTGATACATGCACCGTCCATCCGCAACCACATAGATATCGTCGAACAGTTCCAACAGTTCCGAGCTTGGCTGATGGATCACACTGACCACACACCGACCCTGCCGGGCCAGATCCTTCAGGTAGGAAACCACCTGATACGAAGACTCACTGTCCAGCCCACTGGTTGGCTCGTCGAAAAACATTATCTTCGGGTTGGATACCAGCTCCAAGCCGATCGAGAGGCGCTTCCGTTCCCCACCGGAAAGCACCCTCGCCTGATTGTGGGCACATTTTTCCAATCCCAGCAGGGCTATGATGTCGTTGATTATTTTGGTTTTGTGTATTCGGGTAACGTTGGACGAGAGTTTGAGGTCCGCTGCATAGTGCAGAGTTTCCTGGACAGTGATATTCTGTAGCAGTGGGACGTCCTGGGTGTTGTAAGCCACTAGTTGACGGTATTTTGGCCGTTCGGTCATTTCGTTGTTTATTAGAATGCGACCCGTAACGCCCTTGGTTCTGAAATGTATAAATTTAGCTTAACGTTTGCATGAAGGTAATTGAACTTACTTGAATCCACTCAATGCATTCATCAGTGATGACTTGCCTGCCCCGGAAGGGCCCATAATTGCAGTCAATCGTCCAGAACGAAATGTGCCCGAGATGTTCTTCAGCAGCTGTTTCGTATTCCCTTTCTGGCCGACTGTGTAGTTGAGATTCCGGAATGATAAGCTGGTGATGGTTTTCACCAGTGGTATAACCACTTCCACCGTCTCATCCAAACTCATTTTCTCTTTTCACGCACCCCGAGGCGGCCACTCCTGTAAAAGTGTTGATCGATTAATAGAGGTCAATTAGGCATTCAGCGAAACGGTACAGACATTCGGCCCACCAATTACGGCCATCTCATAAAGCATATAGAATGCTGTAAAATCGTGAGGCAGGTCTACAGCATCCGTTAAATTACTACCAGCAACATCTTTATCTTGATCTGTATACACCACTGAGTTCTCATAATGTTTGTTTGTTATCTTTCCAGTTTACACACTCCTCCCGGCCCGGCTCCCCATTCCGAGATCATTCCATGACGTCAGCTGTGCAAATTTCAATCGTGTATTTACTTTGTTCACTCAGACCACTCACTCACCAGCTGGAATGTTGTTTGGAGCGAACCGATCATGCAATGCACCGAAAAAGTTCCGATACAGGCTGGATACGAGAGAAAAAAAACAACACTTTAATCTGACTCAGAGTCAGAACACAGCCAGCATGTGTGGTTTATTTATATTCACCGCACGACACACTCTCCACAGGTTGAAAAAGAATATTACCGTCGTCAGCAGGGAGAATTGGTAATCTTTTCCGGTTCGGCTTTCAATCACCTTTTCGTCGTCCCGCCCCCCTTCTCAACGCTTAATGCTCTATCCAGCAAGTTCAACCTGTTTTATTGACTCATTCACATTTTTTCTGCTGCTGCCTCCCATTGACCAAAACGTCACCAAATGCAAATTCAGCTCCAAGCTCGGATTACGCTTACCTTCTTTCGCAACAAAGAAAGTTATCCGTTCAATCGTTGATAGCTGCTTCCTCCAATAACACTTCTACTCACTAATTGAAAACAAATGACATTTAGAAACTGGCCTCGCCCCGCACATGCCGCCCCTGATCCACTGACGAACACTAAAAACTGGCAAATCTCGAGCCAACCAAGCAGGCCGACAACTGGTTCCACCAAAACGCGAGAGAAGACTGAACTCCACGCTGCTGTCAAGTTCACCCCAAGACCGGCGCTGCTCCCCAATCGTAGCTTGGCTCTTCGCGCTTTCTCTGGGCTCTCGCTCATTGTTCGAAGTGCAGACGCTCGCAGTCGCTCTGTTGTTGTTTTGGCCGGCTTCCTTTGGCGGTTCGGTTCATTCGCATACGATTAATGAACCCCACTGGCGATTGGCTTCACGATGCACCGCGGTGGTGAACGTTATTTCAGACGGGAACTCAGCAGCAGTCGTCGGCCAGTGCCACATCGTTTGAAGTTTTTCGGGGAACGTGCTTTTCGTATGATTCTGATTGAAAGTGATAACCTATTAGGTGTGGTGCTCGAGAGGAGGGTTCCGTTATAGCGCACGTGTTAAGTGTGGGAGTAGATGTTCACCGTAGGCGCAGCGGTATGGTTCTTCGATTTTGGCATTCTGTACTCTCGTACAGCCTTGCCGGGTTGTATCGAATGTGATAAACCAGTGCTGTGAATAGTCATTTTGAACCAGTCAGATTCATATGCAGGTAACTGGTTTCAGAAGCTGATTTTCAAAATACTCGATCAGTCATACCAATTACCCGAACAATGTTTTGCTGTTAAATTTCAATATCTATGGCATGAAAGTATATATTCATCTGGATATTCAATTGATATTAATTGAATATCATTCAAATATGACAGCGAATAAACACTCTAATGCCATGAATATTACAGTTTGGGCAATAAACTGTTATACAAAGTTGTGGGATTGATCAAGCATTACAAATTCACCATACGAAATATTCTCAAATTCAGTTTATGTATGGTAAGAAACAAGTATTCGGTAATTGAAAACAAATAAGTTGAAATGACTTTTTACAGGACTCCGTCACTGGTCGATGTATAACCACTGTAGTACCTATGAACCACTGTAGTTCCTATGAGATGTTAGAGGTTCCGAATCGAAGCAACCTATGAATAATTGTAATGATTGATACATGCAAATAAATTTAGTCTTTAGTCAATCGCTAATCAGTTCAGTCGAACTTTACTTGCTCGCCGAATCCCCAATAGGTTATGGGCCCAGATAACCGTAGCCTAGCAACGCTTGAAGTTGTTTGAAGAACGAAGATTTTTTTTTCACTGCTGACGGAAGTTTCTGGAAACGCCATGGAAGGAAGCAAGGTTTCGATCGTGAATCTGAACAGTTCCAACTACTCGGTGTGGAAATTCAAGGCGGAAATGTTGCTGACTCGCGAGGACATGTGGAAGTACATCGAGGATCAAGCTCCGGTACCGTTGACGGACTCATGGAAGGTCGGAGACCGCAAAGCGAGAGCGACGATTGCGCTGCTCGTTGAGGATCAGCAACATGCCCTGTTACGCGACACGAAGACGGCCAAGGAAACTTGGGAGAACCTCAAGAAGCACCACGAGAAGACGTCCCTCTGCTCGAAAGTTGCGGTTCTGAAGAGGATCTGCAACAAAACGTACAAGGACTGGGACGACATTTGTTCGAATTGGAAGAACTATTTGCGAAGCTTTTGTGCGCTGGACTGGACCTAGGCAAACCACTGGCAGTTGCGTTGGTACTTAGGAGCCTCCCTGCTTCTTTCGACACGCTCACGACGGCCCTGGAGAGCCGTTCAGACGATGAACTGAAATTGGAGTTGGTCAAAGGTAAGCTGTAGGACGAAGTGGCGAAACGTGATCGTGGACCGTCGGATTCAGCAATGAAGCAAAATTTTGCGAAGAAGAAGAAGCCGTTGGTGTTCCATTTCTGCAAGAAAAGTGGATTGCAAACTGTACGCCAAGGAGACGGAAGCGGAAAAAGGTCGATCGCCGAAAGCAATCGCACCCCTCTCGCACTCCGCAATCGTACATGTTCAGTCCGTCTACCAGATTCTTCTGCATCATCTCACCGAGAGCGTTGAGATCACGATGTCCAAAGCGCCGATGCCACACGTGCTGGCAGTCTACATTGTGGTGATCTCTTGCCGCCATCAACGCTTCCTCGGGATCAAGGTAACTAAATATAACGACGGATATCTTATCAATCAGCAGGCGTACATCACCAAGTTAGCTGCTCGATTCGGCAATTGGGATGCGAAAGGCTCAAAGATTCCGATGGACCCTGGTTACCAGCAAAAGGAAGAGGATTCAGCTGTACTGCCGAATAGCGACCAGTACCAAAGCCTGGTGGGTGGTTTGCTGTACATCGCAGTGAATTCACGTCCGGATGTTTCGATCAGCACATCAATCCTGGGACGATTTGTCAGTCAGCCCCGGGCTAGGGACTGGACTGAAGCGAAGAGGGTGTTGAAGTAGCTTTTCCATTCTCGAAGTTACCAGCTGAAGCTAGGAGTGACGAGTGAAGGACTGGAAGTTTACTGCGACACCGATTGGGCCGGAGACACTCGGGACCGGAAATCAACCTCTGGTTTTCTGATTTTTCTCGGCGATGGAGTCGTGAGTTGGACCTCCAGGAAACAATCATGAGTGGCACTATCGTCCACCGAATCGGAATTCATCGCTCTGGCCGAAGCATGCCGGGAAGTTCAATGGATGCTGAAGTTGCTCAAGGATCTCCGGAAGGATGTGGATCTTCCTATCTGCATACGTGAGGACAACCAAAGCTGATTCGGCAGGTGGAGAACGCAAGGTGACGGATCGAAGCATGTCGACACAAAATACTGTTTCGTCAAGGACCTGCAAAAGAAAAATGTCATCAGTTTGCTATATTGTCCAACGGAGGATATGCTGGCGGATATGATGACGAAGCCACTGACGAGCGTAAAGTTGGGAAAGCTACGTGAATCGACGGGAGTTGTTGCTATCGATGTCGAGGAGGAGTGTTAGAGGTTCCAAATCGAAGCAACCTATGAATAATTGTAATGATTGATACATGCAAATAAATTTAGTCTTTAGTCAATCGCTAATCAGTTCAGTCGAACTTTACTTGCTCGCCAAATCCCCAATATGAGATTCACTACAAATGATTATGGCGATGCAAGAAAACGAAGCTGCACATCGAAATTTAAGGTTTATTATTCTTGAGAAGAAAGATTAGTAATTTCAATAGACCATTTGCATTTACAAAAATGGAAAAAATTGCCGATTTTTCATGGGTTTACCACCACCCGTATTGACAAAACTACCCATGCCGCATCAATCAAAGTAACCTAAGGAGTGTATCGAAAAGTAGTTATAAACTTCCAAATAATTAAATAGGCATGAAAACATGGTTAAAATTAACATACTATTTCAGTTTATTATAGCTTAACATGTTTACAAAAGATCCAAACGGAAAAACTAGTCATCATGTTCATTTCTGTAGAATGCCCGTACCTTTGATTTGACACCTGCCATCAAATTCTGCACAGTGACCTTTGTGCACTTCCTGGATGCCGCTGCCCAATTTTTCTTAAAATCGGTCATGTTTTGGGACACTGTACCATCCTTCTTAAATATACGCTTGACTATTGCCCAATAGCGTTCGATCGGTCGCAACTGGGGACAGTTTGGTGGGTTGATGTCTTTTTCTACGAACTTGATGTTATTCTCCGTCAGCCACTGTAGAGTGGATTTGGCGTAATGTGCCGATGCCAAATCTGGCCAGAAGAGAGGAAGGGACTGGTGCTTTCTATACAATGGTAGCAACCTGTTCTCCAAACATTCCTTTTGATAAATCTCAGCATTTATAGTTCCTTTTGCATAGAAAATTGAAGAACGCAAGCCACATGTGCAAATAGCTTGCCAAATGAGCACCTTCTGACCGAATTTCTCCATCGCAACAGTCGTATCTGCGGTTGGCACACGTTCCCCAACAGATTTAGTATAAAACTGCGGCCCCGGTAGCGTTCTTGAATCTTCTTTAACGTATGTTTCGTCATCCATCAAAATGCACTGGTCGACATTGTCCAAAATGCAGCTGTACAGCTTTCGAGCCCTGGTTTTGGCACGAGACTTTTGTTCCGGAGTTTGTTTGGGCACTTTCTGCTTTTTGTACGTCTTCAAGTCATTCCTGCGCTTGATTCGTTGAATCATTCCGATGCTGGTCCTGAACTTCTTGGCTAGATCGCGAGTAGAGGCAGATTTGTTCCGTTGAATATAATCCACAACTTTTTGGTCCAAATCGGGGTTGCTGGAGCCGGGTTTCCGGCCACTTCTTGGTAAATCCTTGAGGGAGCACTCCTTACCAAACTTTTCGATGATGCGTTTTACACTTGCCGGGTGAACATTTACTCTTTTCGCAATCTGGTTGTAAGTAACACCCTTTTCGGTGCACCAAGTGTGCAGAATTTTCTTTTTAGTCTCAAATTCAATTCGCGACATTTTGAATACAACTTTATCAACGGAAATGAATGAACCGAATAATCATTTTTGACATGTAAACAAAGCAAATGGCGCTTACACGCTAAAAATATATACAGTAGTTTATGCGTAATAACGCATCGAATGTTTATAACTACTTTTCGATACACTCCTTATGAGTCAGCAGATAAAATAAACTCTAACCGTGATGGCAAAAACAGTGAAGCAACTCCGTTCAGAAGTGAGCGCGTTCTAAGAACGGCACCCCGCCGCGTCGAAACCGGACATCGTGCGGCACTCTGTGGACGCCGGATGCGCCCGTTCCGGCATCTAAAACATCTTGGCACTATTAGACAACAATCAGAGTATCGAAAAAAAGCCCGGTTCCGGACGGCCGACGACCCTGAGCGACTAGAAGCTCCAAACGATGCTGAAGATGAAGACCGTGGAAAAAGTGGCTACATCGCTGCGTGCCGTCACGCTTTCCTACAACTGAATGCATCATACATCATTTCTTTTATTGGAAAAAATCGAAACTTGAAAACATATGTAAGATGTTTATTCATAACCTTTAATACATCTGAAAACATCAAAAATCATTTGACTGTGCTGTTTTATTCAAATACATTTGAAAACATCAATAAGCTTTGATACCTTGAAACATCAAAAAAACATTTTGTTTGAATGTCAAAAGTAAAAAAAATCATGACATTTGAATAGAAAAAAAATGTTTGAAAATGTCTGATGTTAACATCATGTTACCTTGTCTAAATACAGCGAAATCGTTCTGATCTCTAATGTTCAACGTAAGATGTACATTTGAATTTCATGTAGATGTCATTGAAATCAGACATCAGCCTGATGTAAATTATATTTTTAAATTAATAGCAATGATGTCAGCTATATGACCAAGAATACTGGTATCGATGCTATCTTGAAAAACAGAAAATATTTTTATGCGTTGCATTATGCGTTCCACGTGTACGCGAGCCTTGGCGATGGATTCGTTCAAACCCGCTTCCTCCGGTGATAGTTGGTTGCTGGTTAGCTTTGGTGGTTTATGCAGCTTAATACCCTTTGCAGTTAATTCGTGATCAATGTTGAACCCTTTATCTAGCATTAACTCATCGATATGTGGTTCAAACCGATCGATCAAATGTTCCGAGTTCAAAATAAACTGTGACACCCATCAAAAACTTTACTGTTCGACTGCTTTTATAATGTGAATACGTTGAAATCCGGCAATTAAAACATAGCCACTGGAACTTCTGTATAGTCTAAAACCATTGTGACATTAGAAAATTTTCTTCTTCTTTTTTTGCTGACAAATATACAAATCTCTCCAAAATTTGTGAATTTGTACTGTAAATCCGAAGTATCGTCCTACCGTAGAGGTACTGATCTTGTACAATGTGCTTGACCAGAACTAGAATTACACGGTCAGTGCAATGCATTTTGAAACTCTTCGAATACATAGAGCATTCCAGATTCTTGCAGCAAGACATATCTCTTGCAATAAACCAAGGTTTTGTATTCCTGTCTACGTGATGACGTCTTCGTTACTCAATTAGCAAATTCAGATAAGGGAAGGTCCATTAATTATGTCACGTGGTAGGGTGGAGAGGGGGGGTTTGGGAAAACGTGACGACCCATACAAAAAAAAATTTAAGGTCCATACAAAAGGGGCCCCATACAAAAGGGGGGGTTGCGGCTGCTCATTTTGATTAACTTACATTCGTTTGCCGAGCTCATTCCAGATTCTGAGTTTCAAAGAATGATGTTTGATGAACTTGTTCAATACTCAATAGCTCTAAATCTTGTATCTTCGCTTTGAGAGCGTATAACACTCGCGGTTACTTTTCGCCGAAGAAATTAGAGATAAAACAATGTAGTGTTGTACAAAGTTGTATGTTTGATTGAGTACCACAAGGTCATCATACATCATATTTTGAAATTAAGGTTCTGGACTGAGCTCTCAGCAAACAAATGTAAGTGAGTTAAAATGAGAGTGTTGGTAGCTGACCGCACCCTACTTGACTATGAAATATCTAATAAACGGAAACCTTACACCAACGATAGCTCAAATGATACAGTGATCACGAATAATCTAAAGCTATATGATATGTATGGTCCCTCAAATGCTCTGGTTCATTATCCACAATATTTAGAACCTGCCTACGTGGGCAGCGAACAAGCCTCTTGACACGCACGCTAGGAACAGCGTTATCTTTTAAATAACGTGATGTTACTGTAACAAATATATAAATATAAATTACTAATATCAATAATTATGAAAGAAATACATACCGTTTAATATACCCCTTGCCTTGTAATGCCGTGGACACACCCTTAACCAGGCACTTGACAGTTTTTCCGTAATGTGCAGAGCATTTTTCCACCGTTTGAGCAGCATTTTTTGTTTTGCTGATGGAAATGCTGTAAGCATTTCTGTTGATCTGTTCCGGCACGTGGAGATACAGCATACTCCGAAAGATTTTATGTAGGGATCTGTTTTTGATAAATTCACTGATGGTACTGCACTCCGACTTACCACTCTATGGGTATCTAAAACATTCATTAATTTACATAGAATTAATTACATATAGTTTACAATTGATGATTAATTATACAATTGATGGTTAATTATACTTACTGACGATGACAACTTTATCTGTTAAGTGGAAATAACAAATCTTCTCCTCTCGCTTGCCTCCAAGCTTAATAAATTTGCACCACCTAGAAAATAATTTGTGGCTTCTTCCGGGAGCGGTAAACATATTCGTTATATCCTCTGTTTTGCAACCTGGAACGGCACATCGAGTCGGTTTCTTATTTTCCTAAAAAAAACCAATGATTCCACTTTGCATTGCATATATTTTCCTACTATACTTACCGTTACGTAGCAAAAACTGTTTTCAACTGTTTTCCGGCAAATTTTGTTCTTCAATTACGATTCTCATAGCTTTTTGACATTATGTATGGTTCATTACATGCACATGCGTGCCGCATAGTTGTCGTTAGAACGTGCACGGCTCCAATAGCAGTACGTTGAATACCTGAATGATGACGCAGGTAGATACCAGGATAGCAGGGGAAATGGCTTCATAGGTACGGTAGACCAAGGAGAGGTGGAGAGGTTTCAACTGCCACGATAAGTGAAGTTAATAATGCTACTAAACAGCTTAAAAACAACAAGGAAATTGAGGGATACAATCGGTGACTTGTCTGCATCGACTGATAGGCAGGATTTGAGATAGTGAACAGCTACCGGAGGAGTGAAAAGAGGACGTTTATACACATACAATCTAGAAAAAGCGAGACTATTTCGAATGAACAAAGTGCTTTCCCAGATAATCTTTCGTTGTCTACCGCCAGGGATGCCAGATATTTTTTTTAAATGTCTGTGATAAAGATTTTAAATGTCTGGAAATGTCTCTAAAAGTCTGTAAAATGTTTTTTACAAAATTAGATTTTCAACGAAAAGACGTAATAAGAGAGCGAGTTATGTCATTATTGCTATTTGTTTGATTATGTAAACATGTCTGCATCTATTTCTTGGATTGTATGCAACCTTACACTATTGCTTCATATTTTAAAGTGACACTGAAGCTTGAAGCATTCGCATAGATGACACAATTTTCCATAATTTTTTTTACCCCTGTAACGCTCTTTCCAGTTTTGTATTTTAAAATCAAAATTGAGTTTTCATTTGATAAATTCAATCGCCTTTTTTTTATTCAATAATAACCATTGATGGTGTGTACCATATTTTAATATGGTGTCATCATCACTCATGATCATCAATATCATTATGGTCATATGAATGATTTTTGTACAGACTGCTTCGTCGGTTAGTCAGTGATTATCTCTTATATTTCAGGGAAACTCTCTCCTGATCTTCTGCAAGGCTCTTCTGGGAAATTTTCTCCTGAACTTCAGGCAAAATTCCTCATGAACATCTTGGCAGTCACTCCTCTTATTTTCTTCAAAATTCACATTTAAGAACTCAACCTCACCTTCCAGAAACATGTGGTAATTTTTTTCCTGAACATAATTACTTTCTAAACTTCTGATAAGTCCCATGCTGTACAACGAGGAATGTTTCTGCAAAACTTTGAGAAAGTACTCTTCAGAATTTCTTGGAAAATCTTCTTAAGTTAGAAGTTTCTTCCTGACCTTCTGAGAAGTTCTTTTCTGAACTGCCAAAATAATCTCTTCTGAACTTCAGAGAGTATTGTTCTGAACTTCAGGGAAGTTTGTTTCTGAATTTCTGAGAAATTCCTGCTTGAGCTACTAGATACTCCCCCTACACTTCCTGAAAATTTCTTCCTGATTTTATCAAAACAATCTACCATAACTTCGAGCAATTCTCATTTTGAAATGCTGGAATGTTTGATTCGGAACTTTAGGGAAGCCCTCTAGCACTTCTGGGTAATTCCAACTGAACTTTTGGTCTCTTCGCAACTTTTGAGAAGTCCTCTTGTGAACTTCTGAGGAGTTCTTTACTGATTTTTTTGAAAAATTCCTTCTTGACGTTACAAATAGTGCCCTCTCTGGTAGGTTTCTTCCTGGGGAAGTTTTTTCCTGAGCTTATTCTTTCCAAACTTCTGATTGGTCCAATCCGGCACTGCGAGGAAAAATATAAATGTTTAAGAAAATTCCCTTAAATTTGTTCTTGAAGTTTCTTCCTGGACTTCTAATAAGTGCTCTTCTGAACTTTTGGGAAGTTTTCTCCAGAACTTTGGGGAAGTTTAATCCGGAACTATAGGGAAATTCTTGCTCAAATTAGAAGGAAGTACCCCCAATGCTCCTGGAAAGTTTCATTCTTTTCTCCCTAAAGAATTTTGAGAAATCCTTATTTTAAAATGCAGAATGTTCTCTTCTGAGCTTTGGAAAAGCTGCCAAGCACTTCTAAGAAGTTCCAACTAAAATTACGAGAAGTTTCTTCCGAAACTTCTGGGAAGTTAATTCCTGAACTTGAGACAAGTTATTTCCTCAATTTGACAGATTTTTTGAGAAATTATAGGTAGTGCCCTTCTTGGATAGCTCCCGTCGGAAATTAGGGGAATTTTGTTTTGAACTTCTGGGAAGTTCAATCTTGAATTGAAAACTCCAAAACCTCTGAACAATTCCAAACTTCAGAGAAGTCCTCTCCCCTCTATTCTTCTTGAAGCTCTGATAAGTCCTTTCGTGATTCTTGGGGAAGTTCTGTCTTGAAATTTAGGTAGGTATGATCTTGAACTTTGGTTGTGAATTTTTTAAGGTTCTTCTTGCAAGAACTGCTTGCTCCCAATACGTCTGAGATGTTTCTACATTTTTTTTTCGAGGAAGTCTCAAAGTTTTTAAAATATGATTTGTATTGTTGTGAACCTTGATTTTCGTTGTGACTTAATAGTAAAGGACCAATATTACCAACGCTTTGACAGTAATTTTTCGCATGGGTTTGAACACGCGTGGGATTGAACACTACCATAAGTAGGGACTCCATGTTACCCTCGAAAAGAGCCTATACAATACTCATCTCCGGGCCCATTGTGTCTGCATGTGGCCCACCGCTTTCGTTCCAACAAGGATTTCTACTTTAAATGATACCTATGATATTTTTAAACATTTCAACAAAGCTTCTTACCGTATCTACTAAACTGCGTTAAAATACTGCGAACGTTTTAAATCCGAACTTTATAGAATATCTTTATTTCAAATTTAAAAAATATTTCAAATGTCTGTAAAAGTCTGCAACATAAATGAAATGTCTGCTAAATGTCTGCATCGTTAAAAAAGTCTGCAACAAAAGTAAAAAGTCTGCAAATTTACAGACATGTCTGTGAATATGGCATCCCTGTCTACCGCCGCTGTCAAGTAGATTTGTAGGAAGTTGTCAAGTCTCTTTTGTGGATGGACGATCGACAACAGACTAAACATCATTTAAGGGGTGATGCACAAATTATGAAAAAATACCCCGTCCTCACCCGAGGAGCTGCCTATCATGCTGAAATATCGGTTTAGTAGTGTTGCAAGTCGAGGCTCGGCTTTTTATCTGTCAACTGCCATGCGCCATAATGTTTTCGTTTGCAAGTGGAGTAAGTCGTGTGTTGTTTGTGGACCGGTGAAAAAACATCCATTTATAAGTCGAGTTATTAGTACGAGACGCTGAAGAAGTCAGCACATTGTAGACGAAAAACGCGTATCTGTCAAAGATAAGCAAAGGTAGTTGGAATTAAATAGAAAATACTAATTTTTCCTCTAATTTCTAGTTACAGGTATTCCACTAAACAGCTCAAACCCTCTAGGATTCATACATTTATTGGCAATACATCAGTTACATTGATAAAACCTCGTCAACAATTCTAAGCCGATTCACCCGGTTAATGGCTGCTTCTCTCCATCCTCTGGTGAGCCCCACGCTCTCCTAATCTTGGTTTACCTTATCCACCCATCAAACTCGCTGTGTTCCACGCCTTCTTATACCAGCCGGATATTACGCAAACACCATCTTTGCAGGATATTCCCTATAGGTAGGGTATTTGTCCCTTAACTCAGCCTTTTATGCAATGGTCGATTACATTTTTCATTGTAACTCATCAAGTTTTTAAGCTGTAAGCGAGATTCAACTAGTTAGACACTTGCTAAGATAAGTTTGATAAGACATTTGGTAGTATGTATCTGGTAAAGTTACACAACTCTGTTTATCACGTCAGAAACATTCGAGGGATATGGATTTAATGTCGGTCTGTAGGCACCAAATTGGGTCTATTTATGGATGCAAGTTCGTCCCATTCAATGGATTTATTACAAAATGCAATCTTTGAAAGGATTTTGTTTTCTTATTTTATGAATTAAGGCATTTCTAGCTGTATTCGATTCACTTAATACATCATTTCACAAAACAAACTAAAGTAAAACTGCCTCGAAACACTTAAGTGTTGTTCATATATGATTCATCAGCCATTCAATAATGAAAACATTACAATTCAATATACAATGATTTTGTTCCTTCGGTTTGTGTTTAGATGAGCCACTTGAATATAAACAACCGGAAATTCATGCATTTCCACTTGAAATTTACCAATAACAACGTTTTTACTACGGTAGTGATACAACAGGCCATAGTTGGGAACATACAAATAAATATGTCCCCAACATTGGGTCTACGATTTTCTCGTAAAATCATTGTAATTTTACCTATGTGAACAGTTAGTTTGTAACGTGGAACTATTTTCTGCACATCCAGACTGCATTTCTTGCTATATCGATTTAATTAAGCTAAATTTAGATCACTTGAAGATCTTGTAGATCATCTGTTCAGCTTAACCAGTGAAATCATGATGCCCCAAAAGTTCAAGAAATCGAAAATTACGTGGAAGTGAACAACTATAAGTTGATTAATATTGTCTCAATTGCTTCGGATTACATCGGTCATCCTAATAGCAAGATGATTTGGTTGATTATCTCTGAATTAATGACATATTTGGTACATAGGCCGAATGAAGGAGCTAGGCTAACATTACATCCCTTTACCCTATTCAATGTTTCGATGAAAATCTAATTCAAAATTTCGAACATTTACACACAATTTAACCGAAATCTCGGTTAACTTCGTTTTTGCTTGTTTCGAATTTTAACCGATATATCAGTTTGCTCATGCCGAGATTTCCAGCTAACTATATGAGTTTTCAGTTTGACCTAAGCCGAGATCGAAACCGAGAGGTCGGCCTTGTGGATCTCGGTTTCAGAAAGCCGAGACTCAGCATATAATTCGAAGTTTGCACAACACTGAAGAAGTCTGCACATTATAGACGAAACACGTGTTTATCTGTCAAGATAAGCAATAAAGGTAATTGGAATTAAATGAAAATTGCTAAACTTTCTTCTCATTTTCTAGTAGTCTATGATGCTCCGTGAAGTTGAAGTTATGTTTCGAAATACTACCTACAATGCCCTCCGCTCAATTTCAAACTACTTCTATTCAATTTTCACCGCCTGCCGTGAGCTAACGGAACTATCAATACTTTCTCTTAACAACTTTGTTCTAGCAAAAAATTGCTGTCTACTCCTAGAGCCTCATGGTGATGAGAAATTATTTCCTTCTCAAAACAACATCATCACAGATCGTTACCCCGCGTATGGGAGAATACAAAGAAAGACTATATCAGTGTTGAAGTTATGTTTTTTTTTAATCAGAGGTGTCAGAGAAAAGAAGAAAATTTCATTTGGAATTTTATTAGAAAACTGGCAACTCTGTTTTTTGTCGTTCATCTATAAATATAAAAATGAATTTCTGTCTGTCTGTCTGAACCTAATAGACTCGGACACTACTGAACCGATTGACGTGAAATTTTGTTTGGAGAAGTTTTTGGGATTGGGGAAGGTTCTTAAGATAGTAAAAGATCCCTCCCTTCACTGAAACGGGGGGCTCCCATACAAATGAAACACATATTTTTGCAAAACTCGAGAACTAATCAAGCAAATGGAACCAAATTTGGTATGTGAAGGTTTTTGCAGGCAAGAAATGTTTCTATGGTGGCTTGAAAACTCTCCTTTCATTTAAAGGGAGGGAAGGAGATGTTCGCTCATCACCATGAGGCATCAAGAGTGCACATTAATGTTTTTTGCTAGAATGATACATATGAAGAGAAAGTATTGAAAGTTCCGTCAGTGCACGGCAGGTAGGAAATCAAACAGATGTTTTTTGAAAGTTGAGCGAAAGGGCATGTATCAAGTGGTACTCGTCCCATGGACGTCAACCTTTGCCTAACATCCCACTGCGGGGTAGGTTGTAGCAACGGAACAATTCCGCTACTTCAACAGGCAAAAATTGACGCATGGAAAGACGCTCATGTACCACTGTGGCTTGTATGAAGAAGATAATAAAGATAAAGGTATAGTTATTCTAGCGATATATTGTGTGCACTCTGTTTATTGATGCGCACATGGGAGAGGAACTCTCTCCTTTTTTGGGTTTGTTTTGATTCGCAACGACTGAGATCACTCGAGTTTTTCTCGTCGTCTCAAACGTAGAGACCTCGGAAGAGAAACACCGTGAAGTGATGCGATACTGATCCCCACCAGTATAATTAATTTCATATTGATTTCATTTTTCACATATTTCTGCTTAAATCGAGATCTAATCTAAACCAAATTTAGCATGTTGAAGCATGAATTAATCCCGCAAATGAAACTACATTTGGCATATTGGGTTTTTGGAGGTAGGATTTCTATATACACAGTCAGATTATTTTACAGAAATCTGTAAAATTTTACCGAATTCTCAACAGCTGAACGTTCGGTAATCCGATTTTATGGATTTCGGTAAAAATCCGGTAATTTTTTTACAGATATCTGTAATATTTTACAGAAATCCGTTAAATCGGATTACCGAACGTTCAACTGTTGAGAATTCGGTGAAACTTTACAGATTTCTTTAAAAAAATCTAAGTGTGTAAATATAAATGAACTTTCAGCGTGAAAAGTTTCGCATGATTGTTTGAAACCCCTTTTCTCTGAGGGCTCTTATACAAATGAGACATAAGTTTCTGCATTACTCGAGAACTAATCAAGTAAATGGAACGAAATCTGGCATGTGGGTGGTTTCGAAGGCAATCATTGTATGGGGGTTTGAGAAAGGGTGGGCTCCCATACAAATGAAATACAAATTTTTACCAAACATGAGAATTATCCAGGCTACTAAAACACAAAACGTGTATTTTTTTGGTAAGAAGCATGTTCTGCCCCGGAAGTTAATCTAAGGTTATGCAACAGAGAATTACGTTCAATTTGACAGTTTGAAGATGAATGCTTGGTCTACACACCAAAATTTCAAAATCTTGTTCGGTACTTTTTTTGCTGAACTCGGTATGTAAAATAAAAATTTCACCGAACATTTTGTAAAATATGACATTTTACTATATTCCAGCAATCAAAAATACTGAATTTCTGTAATTTACAGAAAACTACCGAAAATTGTAAAAAAGCACTACCGATCAAAACTGTAAATTGCTGCAGTTCCGCAACACTGTAACAATAATTACGAATGTACTGTAAATTTCATCTTTTGCAAAATATACTGTAAAAAAGTACCGAACTGATTGTTAATTTATTCCATGCTGTCAAACACATCCTTTTTCCGCCATTTTACAGTAGAATATTGACCAGCTCTGTTGAGCTTCGTGGTGCAGCCAAAAATAAGTGCCAAAAAAGGAGGAATGGAACGCACCTTTCCGGGACCGTAACCACATTCGCCAGGAAGGGAATTTTTCGGCTTACCCCAGGGATCATTTCATTGGAGCAGCGTTTGATGCTTGTTCATTTCCGTTTATTCAGATTAGAGTTTCAGATTTATTTGAGTGTTAATAAGCATTTGAAAAATGTGTTAAAACTGCATGCTTATCTTCAATGCAAATAGATGGACAGTGTATCTGCACACATATTTTCAACGATGTTAAAAATATTTTACGAACTTCCCATTTTGGTGTGTTTGAAATGTTCCTACACAGAAAAAAAAAAAGCCATGATAGAAACTAACGATCCGAGGGCTAAATTAAGAAACGCACACACACACACTTCTTTTTTTATACAGAAGTTACACACATTAGCAAACGAAGATATTTTAACAAAACTCATTCCAAAAAAAAATCACATAAATGCGCCAGTTCTATTAAATGTCCATTTATTTAGTTGCAAGCGTAGCAAGGCTCGCATCAGATTCAGCTAATATATCCATAAAGTCTATGCGTGGACAAAGATTCATGAAAATATGTGACCCTTC
Source organism: Aedes japonicus (assembly GCA_034211315.2). Taxonomy (NCBI): domain Eukaryota; kingdom Metazoa; phylum Arthropoda; class Insecta; order Diptera; family Culicidae; genus Aedes; species Aedes japonicus. The sequence continues at coordinate 232,606 of JASCZW010001316.1, read as the reverse complement.
GGCCCAATCTGTAGGAAAATAAATAAAAATTGGGGATTGAGGAGCAAAGAGATGACATCACAACTGGTCAAGCGGAAAATGTTGGATTTGTTTTCTTCAAGCTTTGCGCAAGCTTTCCATAAGTGAATTAATCCTGGTGTTTTTATCTTATGTAAAATAAAGATGTGGCATTTAAATTGAACTGGTCTGTGAATAAACGGTGATGTTTCGTTTTAATCGTAAACGTTAGGGTTTGTTTTTTTTATCTCTCTGCATTGCTTTGCTTGTAGATTGTGCAATTTCCTCGTGGGAACAAGCGTAAGGGTCAATGGACTTTCAATTTTTTTGTTCGCATTCATACGTCTATCATGACTCATCCTTTTTATCCCGTACATAAAGATGGAACGTATTGTTCAATCATGCGTTGATCATTGCTGACTATGTATAACCTAGGACAGGACCTGCCAGCTCAGAGAGAGATGACCTGTTATAAATTTATGATTGCTATGATACGGGGTCCAGTGTTGCCAGATATGTTTACACAGTAATTCCATTGAAAATAATGTAATTAAAAATATAATCAAAATTCGTCGATATTCTTTTAATACTTGATAATATTTAAGAAAGTAAACGTTTAACAATTGTCAATATTTTAGAGGTTCGTGAATTTGAGGTTGTACGAATACAAAACTGCCTTACAGGGAAGAAAAGAATGATATTTGAAATTCAAATAAATAATACGCGTTACTTTTAAATCTTCGTAAGATTTTGCTGATCTTTATTTTTTCAGAAAGTGAACTTTTATTTCCGCATTTGTTCAGTTGTCACAAACGAAAAAAGTGAAAAAGCAGTGACTAGCAACACCTCCAAACTGATTGCTTGTAACGTAACTCAACGGAGGCGGTAGAGGCGGTTGTCACAGCGACCAATAAAAAAACGGTCTTTTTTGACAGCTAAATGGTCTTGTTTTAGCACTAACAGCTGGCAGGTTCTGTCCTAGTGTATAACCACGGCAGATAATCAAATGATACCGTTAAGCACAATGTCTATGTCATGTAAATGGAAGTCCCTTATACATATGATATTAACAGGTATATCGTATTAAAATGTCAGTTTTGATTTAGAATTGAGCTAATCAATAGGTATATTTAGAAATTTATTTATTTGAAAAACCAATGCGTTAATATAATCACAGTTAAGGCAATATTTCTGGCAGATACAGTACAACAGTAAACATCCATACTTATCTACTCCTAGTAGATTTTGCTAACAATATATTTTATTCATCACTTTTCGATAAGTAGCTAGTCCCTATTACTCCAATTACTCAACGTACCTTAAAACGCAAACTAACGTACAACAGAACATGCAACCCAAAAATGATAATCGCCATCCCCCCTACATCCACCCAAATGTTGCTACCCTCCATGTCCAGCATTTCGAGCACCTTCTTCGCCTTCCTGTAGTAGCAGAACATCTCGCTGCAGCCCAAGTCCTTCCGATCGAATCCGTAGGCCGCGATCGAGGTTCCCTCGAATGCAAACCGAAATGGTGAAATGTAAGTCAACGGCTTAAACACATCGAACAGCTCGTCGTATCGAATGAAGAACCCACTGAAGAGAACGGCCGGGATCAGCGTCGTCGGTACCACAAACGGGCTGACCTCGATCGGGAACAGACTTCCACCCAGCATGCCGTAGATTTGCGCATACCATCCCATCAGCACGCACATGCACCAGAACAACACCACCCGCTCGGTTTCATTGATCTGTCCGGTCATGTAGTAGGCTATGATCTGAAAACAGGTGATCCCACCAAGCATCAGCGGAAAGTCGGCCACAATCTTCGAGAAGAAGTATGCAGGAATCGAGTAGCAGTTGCCTTTGTACTCGCGGATGAACACCGCCATCTCCAAGGGAACTTAAAGAACGAAAACGAAAATATATTGATTAGTTGACGAGATAATAGAAAATTTGGCTACTCACAAGTGAGGACAACAGTCATCGAATTGGCAAATGCAACGAACATCAGGATGAGCATGAAGAATGCAATGTTTGAAATGACCTTGGCACCGTCGTCTCCGATGTTGTAGTAAACCGTACCGACGATGAGGCCGAAGAGAATGTGGCCCAGAAATCTCAGCACAGCCAGGGTAAAGTTCCGGATCGTCCCAAGCGAGGTTCTACGCGTGAGAATCACAAACTGGCGCCACTGCGAGATCGGATACTGAGAGCCGGTGTCACACTCTTCCAGCGGCCTCTGTTCTCGATTTCCGTTCTGATGATTGCCACTGTGGTTGTTGTTGTTGTTGCAGCCTGGAGCCGGCGGTGCGGCACGACGATGATAAGTAGTGATTGCATAACGTGTGATTAAATATCATTATAACTTACCATTTTCAATGGGTACTGTTTTCATCTGCTCTATTAACATGTGAATTTTTTTCCCATCCGAGCTGGATTTTGATGCCATTTTGATGACTAAAAAATTACTACTTTATAATAGGCCTAACTAAATGTCATGTTTATCCTACCGAAATCTGCTCGATTGTAGTATTGTGGACAAATCATACCCACTTCGGCGAAAGTCGATGTCAGCTGCTCGAGCGGTCCTCGGTACAAACATTGGCCATCCGCCACCACGTAAATGTCGTCGAATAGCTCCAACAAATCTGAACTCGGTTGATGGATCACACTAACCACACACCGTCCTTGCCGCGCCATGTCCTTGAGGTATGCAATAATCTGATACGAAGATTCACTGTCCAGCCCACTCGTGGGTTCGTCGAAGAACATGATCCGTGGGTTGGATACCAGCTCCTGACCGATCGAGAGACGTTTCTTCTCTCCTCCGCTTAGAACACGAGCCTGGTTGTTGGCACATTTTTCCAGCCCCAGAAGCGTAATAATTTCATTGACAATTTTTACTTTCTGAATTTTCGGAACACTGGACGGCATTCGAAGATCGGCAGCGTAGATCAATGTTTCCCTAACGGTTATGTTCGGTAGGAGCATCACATCCTGACGATTGTAAGCAACCATTTGTCGGTATCGCTGCCGATCGACGCTCTCGTTGTTGATCAGAATCGTTCCCTTGACTCCTTTCACCCTGTAAACAATTGAAAGTCGTTTAGAGATGCACACGAACACGGTCAATCAACAAGTACTTGAACCCGCTGAGAACGTTCATCAGGCTTGACTTGCCGGCGCCTGAAGGTCCGAGGATGGCAGCCAGACGACCGGATTGAAACGAGCCGGAAACATTTTGCAGAATGCACTTCGTACTCTGCTGCACGGTGTAGGTGAGGTTTTCGAACGCCAGGACGGTGCTGGACATGTCCATCAAGGGGATTGCCACCTCCTGGGTGGGATCGTTTGCTCCCATCGTCGTCGGTTCTGTAAGATCGCGAGTGGTGTGGTTATATTTAAAGTTATCCTGCAAGAAATGTAAACATGATGCTGTGAACCTTGCTTCAATTTTCGGGAGTTTGTTTCGCTATTTCATCGATAAAAACACGCTTATTTCTTCTTGCCGACTAAGTTTGCAGAGTTTGGATTAACTGCACTGGGAGACAGCATCAGGTGATGCTTAACAACTGAACCTGATTTCTAACATTCGGGAAATTGCTGAAACAATTGACTGATGGCGAATCTGCCGGTAGTCACAGGCCGACTTATGTTGAAATGTATGGGCTTGGAATCATTCTGTCAGAACATGAAGACTCGTAAAGACTCATTGAAAAGCAAGATTTTTCCTTCTCACTCGAATTTTTAAATGATGTTTTTCATTTATATATAACTTGAAGAAATGATGGATTTGATCATTTTCAAAGTTGCACAATGTGCATTTACCAATTTGTTGCTTCATTACTATACAGTCAGAGACCGAAATTTTCGCCTACTTGAGAAGAGAAACGTCTTTTTTCACCCGCTTGGAGAAACAGATGAGAATGTGAGAAGCGAGAGACTGTTAAACGCCCACAACAGTTTTCCCGAGAAATGCAAGGACAATTTACAATTTTCGGAGAGCATGCATCGGTGCAATCAGTTGGGAATGAGAAATAAATACACAAAGGTCTTTTTTTTACACGGTTTGTTTTCGGCGATAACTCCAGAACGAAACAACTTATCGACCTCATTCGAATCACGTTTTCCGTTTTGGGCAAATAGTTATCATATGGCAGTTTTTCAAAAAATTCACAATTTTTGGTGTAAATACTCAAAATTTCAAAAACTGTATTTTGAACATTAAATGGTACATATGCAACATATGCAAACAAATTCGAAGTAATTTAATATGATCATGCATATGAATTGATCAACTCTATTTAGTTTTTTTTACGCGGTTTCATAGTAAAAGTGGAACGTATCCCCCGTGTAAAAAAAAAATTTGTGCATAGTAGTAGCTTTTGTTGTTTTTTTTCACTGTGTTTCCCTGTGCATCACAATCATCCCAATAGAAGATACAAAAAGTTGGTTTTCTTAATAGGTCGGGCCTCGTTGGATTAGGATTCATCTTGATAAATGACGCGATTAATTTACTCAATTACTATTACTTCTAGATCTCGGAGAGGAACGATGGTGAGTGGTGCAAATACTGGTCCCCATCCCCACCCATATAATTTATGTTTTCAATATATTTATGATATTTTAACTTTAATTTTCTTTTGTTCATATTTTAAATATATAATTAAAACATTAAACACAGATTATCAACAAAATATCAATTTCTTTAGTACAATATTTTCACTATACTCTTGGATAAAAATTTCATTCATTAATTTATTTAGTTTTCTTAAAGCTTTACATATATGAATCGACTAATTTATTGAATCGAAAAATTATTTTTAACTATTTTATGCGATGATCATTTTATTATTTTAAGTATTGATGAGTTTAAAATTTTTTCATTATGTATTACAATAATTATCTAGTTTTTAAATACAATAAGAAAATTATTTCTCGCATCAGTTTATTTATTTTAATTGAACGATTTATTTGTTTTATAATATGTTTACATGTTCAAAGATTCAATTCTTATTTGATTGATTAATTGAGCTGTGTTTTATTCGATTAATTTTCATATTTGTCAATATATTGAAAAATTAATTCATAATGAATTATATTTTTGATTTATTTGTTTTCAATTACTAATATCGGTGATTCATTAATTTATTAATCAATTTTGATACATAATCATCAATTAATGGAGTAAAGAAATTGATGCTTACATTTAATATAATTGTTTTAATAAATTGGGATATTGTTTTGCGTTTGTTTATTACTCTAAAACAATATTTTATTTCAACATTATAAACTTTTTTTTATGTTTTATAATTTTATCACTCATTAAGTTCATTGATTTCTAATAAGTAAACAAACTAATTTATTATATTTACTTCCTGAACCCTGTGCAAACGTTGCTACGCTTGCATTTGCCATGAATAAAATTGTAATAGAACTGACCCCTTTATGATTGTTTTCGGATCTAATTCCTCCTTCTTGACTTAGAAAGGATCCAAACTTCTATAAGAATATGCCTCTAATCCGAGAAACAGATCTTGTATTTGGTTGAAATTTTTGACAAACAGAAATTTATTCTTTTGTAAATAAATTTTTCTTATTTATTAACTTGATTTGTTTTAAAAGTCTGATATTTGTTTAATCTTTCAATCTTTCAATTATTATTTGAGAAATATTTAATAGTTTTATTAATTATTTCATGACTAATAATATATATATCTATCAAATTGTTTGACTGATTTATTTATTTATTCATTATTATACATTAGAATTGATTGATTTATTAATACAAAAATTGATTTTTAAACTTTTTAGGTAAGTCATTCATTAAGATTAATTTTAATCACTATATTAATTTAATTAATTTTATTTATTGAGTAATTTATACTTTGTTTTATCATGCATTTATAAATTTATTGAGAATTTATTTATTTGATTATGTTTTTGCTTGTTTATAGATTTTTGAATTGTATTAAAAATCAATCAACTTCTTTGTTATTATGTTAAAATATTTACTTATTAATTAATTAGTAATAATATTCTCAAATTGATTAATCTATTTTTTAAATAGTTGATATAATTACTTATTACTTCGTGTTTTCAATAATCCTCTAGATTACTATTCGATTTATATATTTTTTCATTAATTTATTAATTAAATAAATTATTGCTTTGAAGTTATTTAATTTTTTCATTATCGGATGATTTTTTAATACTTTCAATAATTCAATGCTTCGTTTATTTATTAGTTTTGTTATTTAACTGTTTATTAACTGGTTAATTCATTTCTATGTATATTCATGAGGTTTATTTTTTTTTTGTTTCTATTTGACTTTTATAATTTATGAATTATATTAAAATTTATTTGTTTATTTATTTTTAGGTTGATTGTTGTTTATTATATATTGATTAGTAAGTTTATTTTTATTTTTTTGTGAATCAATAGACGTTTCTTGCCAGACCAAACGTCCATTTTTAAATTATTCCTTTAAAGGCCCGGGAACCGTAGAATAGGTGTAGATTCTAAGGGGCTTAGCTGAAAGCCAGCAGGCGGGTCGTAGGTTGCGGATAACGAACAGCCATCAAAATGATGGTTAGCTGCGAATATCCGAATAAGCAGTCCAGGACAATCAGCGGAGGCTGACCAGGATGTGGGGGGACTGCGCAGTTTTTGAACATTGTTGAATTCTTCCAAAAACCAACATTTATCCGAAAGGCAGCCTTGTCAAAGCGAGTCACCCCACTATATGAGTAAAAGTCTAAGACTAAAATAGCGTCTGTCTGGCATCCAGCGGCTGAATAAGAAATGCTTTTCCCCGCAAGCTACACCAAAGATGGCAGGCTCATTACGGGGATAGGAACCTGAGGCAAACCACCTACTGTCACTGAAGTTAAATTGTTACAGAAACTAGTAATGAAAGACTACGGACGGAATCTACGGCATCGACTTTTAGAATGAAACAAAGGACACAAATTGGAACATGGAATGTTTTAATTTTAGGGAATCAATTTATGAGAGAATAATCCAATGTTATGCGCAAACTGATACTGCCGAGCTACAGGACAAGGAAAACTTTTACAGTCAACTTAATGCCGTCGTGGAACTTAAGGGTGATATCAAGATCTACACTGGCGACTTCAATACGAAGATCGGCTCCAACAACACGGACTATGAACGTGTTATGGTACGTCATGGTCTCGGAGTAATGAGAGACAATGGTGAGCTATTTGCAGAATGTTGTGGCAACAACGACATGGTGATCGGGGGCTCTTTCCCCATCGACCAGTGCACAAAGTCATGTTGGTTTCCCGTAATGGACATACAGAAAATCAAATCGAAAATGGAGACGGAGGCTTCTTGGTGACCGAAATAAACGCAGTGCCGAAAATCACATCTGTCCATCACCTTCTAATCGGCGAGATCCGCCTGCGCATTGCACGGATCAATCGACGGGAGGAGAGGTCTGGACGGCGATTCAAAACACGCCGACTATAAGATGCAGAAGTGAAAAGTTTGTTCGTTCAAATACTTCAGACTCAAGCAGCGATGTTCAGGAAGGTGGCAACGTGGAAGAACAATGGGCGGCCATCAAGAATACATTTATCGAGACGTGTGTGAGTAAGCTGGGTGAGCTGCGCACACAACGAAAATAGTGGATCACCGATGAAACCTGGAGGAAGATTGAGGAGCGTAGAGAAGCTAAAGCTGCGATAGAGCAGACAAAAACCAGAGAAGCCAAGTACGAGTCCCGTCAACGGTACTCGGCTTTAGAGATGTAAGTAAAACGATGCTGCCGACGGGACAAACGAGCGTGGGTGAACTCCCTGACCGACGAAGGGGAGAAAGCCGCAAACACTGGTGATATCCGCCACTTCTACGATATCTCACGACGCCTGAGTGGAGCAAGGGTGAATCCAAAGATTCCTGTGAAGGATGCGACTGGGCACTTACTTACCAACCCCACTGATCAGTTGAAACGTTGGTTTAAGCACTTCGAACAACTTCTGCAAGTTACGACGTCCAACCAACCATCAACATCTTGGCATGATCGGCCACAGATGCGGCGCATCACTCGTGCCAACTCCGAGGCCCCATCATTGCAGGAGATCGAGCAGCTATCTGAAGCATGAAATCCAATAAGGCTCCCGGGGTCGATTGCGTGTCAGCAGAGAGCTGACCCCATGCTATCCGCACAAATGTTGCATCAATTATTCTGTAATATCTAGGGCACTACGACATTTCCGACCGACTGGATACAGGGCGTCTTAGTAAAGGTCCCTAAGAAGAGGGATCTAACTGTGTGCTACAATTGGTGAGGCATCATATTGCTGTGAATTGTTCACAAAGTCCTGTGCAAAGTTATCCTAAACCGGATTCAGGAGAAGATCGACACGACTCTCCGGCAGTAGCAGGCGGGATTACGTGCCGGAAGATCTTGCGTGGAGCATATTGGCACGCTCCGAATCATTCTGGAGCAGGTCAGAATAATTCCAAGAACTCCTCTATTTGGCTTTCATTGACTACGAAAAAGCTTTCGACAGACTTAACCACCAACACTTGTGGGCGCCCTGAAATGCAAAGGAGTCCCGGATAAAATCGTCAACACGCAGTATCCGGGCAGTACGAGGCTTTCACAAGCAGACGGAGCATAACGAAGCCTTGTACGATCCCATCCGGGTAGTCACCGGTAGGCAAGGATGCATATTATCACCTACTGTGCTACTGTTCCTCACCGCAATTGACGAGATCATGGGAGATGCTAATGACCGTGTACCGAACCGTGGGCTGCTTTGGCAGCCTATCACTATGGAGCATCTCAACAACTTCGATTTACCCAAGCAACACAGCTTGTATTAAACAAGTTGAAATTACTGTTAAATGACAAAAACAGGTTATAAATTCAGGTGTATAATATTTTATTTCATACTTTAATATGACGCAAAAAGCGCAAAAAGTGAAGGCTTATAAAACATAAAAAGGAAAAATAATTATCTTCATACAAAAAATTTAACATGCCAAGCGTGGGATTTGAATACTAGTCCTTGGCGTGATAGGTTTGTAGCTTATTTGCTAAGCCAACTCAGATTAATGAAGAGTAAACTCTTAGTATCTATGATATGCTTCCCGTTGGCAGTGAAACCACGATCTTGTACAACAAATTCATCGTAATGAGAAAAAAGAACACGTTCTGCAAAACATTGTTGCTCTAACGTAATTTCAATAGTATACAGAACTGCCCATAAAATCTTGTTATGTTTATGTATTATGAATATAAAGAACCATGTTTTTAAGAACAATAATAAAGTGTTAATCACTTGCAGCAGTGAAAAAAGCATTTTTAGCTCGACTGTTTGTCAGAGTGATATATTGAATACGAGAGAGCCACTCCGAACTTGACATGTTTTGCAATACGTTTATAATACATTTATAATACAAACAGTTATAAATCATTCTTAAAAGATGTTTTGTGTATTACTTGGGTAGCTGATGACGTCTCTTTGTTAGCGCAACGGCGCTCTGATATGCAGAGCAAGCTCTACGACCTCGCCGAAAGCTCCTCTGCGGTGGGTCTCACCACCAACGTCAACAAGACTAAATCGTTGGATGTCAATACGGACCATCCTATATCAAGTGTTCCTACTAAGTATAAAGATATTTTTCCTGATTATGTCACCATAACTTAACAAACCATGACCTGCCCCGTGCGATATCTGCGGACTAACATTTGTCAATGTTATTCGGTTTACATATCATAAGGTTTGTTCAGTTGCGATTCTTTCGCGTCATTTTTTATCTTATCTTGTTCACATGATCAGCATTCACTTATCATCATTCACATGAAAGAGAAGTACAAATGCAAAACTTGCTCAATTAATTTTATATCAATGCAATGTTATGAAAAACATGTTCATTACCATTATAAGCATACCTGTGCGATTTATATATAACGACCCTTTGACCCTCATTGCAATTTCACCGCAACCATGTGGGAGAGATTCGAAACTCTTTTGCTTCCCATAATGCGTTTTCAATACTGTTTACAACGGAGACGCGTATTGGCTGTTCGGGATGCGACAAAATCCATACTAAGAAGTGACTAATCACGCTCCGTCGAATTCCACAAGCGAACTAAAAAACCGTTGAAGTTAAGCAGAAGCGATAGCATATATGCTTTGGATTTGAAGGGATCAATGTGTTTTCCTTACTGTTCTTTATCGCCATCCCTTCTTCCCCGCAGGTCTACGAGGGCAACGACGGCGAAAGGCTCGAACGGAATTGGCTTTACTGGACCGGTGCCTTGATGACCCACCTTTCGTCAGTGCAGCAACTGAAATAGCTTTGCCATATCTATTATCGAATGCATTTTTTAACCTAGGTTGTGATACCTGAACTTATTGCCAGTGCGAACCTCAATCCGATACGAGTTACAAATAAAACCACAACACAATGACTTTCAACACAACACAACAAGCCGACTCAATTATAATACCCGATCCAGGATGGAAGTGCATCAAAAACGAATTCGCTGTATGATAGTACTTTCGGAGACGTTTACGCAAAGATTGACACTTTGTTACGAGACATGACGGTGGAGTTACTGAGTAAGAAAATTGCCGCCATGTCTCACGCGAGCACTGACATCTGCATATGGGTTTTTTTTCCGTAGGAGTGAAGAGCTAATCAGTTAACGAAAAACTCACCACGGAAGAGAAACATCCGATTGGGGAAGAGAGGGAATAATGAATATTCAACACAGAGCGCATATGGGGTGAATTGATCATTTAACATTTTTTTATTGTTTTTCAATAGTAACAGGCTTCAAAAAACATAGGTCCCATTAAAAACTATACTTTGAAGATTGAGAGCTCTTCTATGAGCCAATAAAAAAAAAAAAGAAAGGTCTATTAAGCTTAACAAAAGCTTTTTAACCTATTGATTAATGAATGCATTGATTAAGACAGATATAGATTTATAGAGTGAATTTCTTTATTTATCATTTTCTCAAATAATCAATTTTTATATAAATATATAAATGGTTTCATTTATTTATTTCTCATTTATAAGTTTTTGAATTAATAGTTCTTTGAATCATACCTCTCTTTTAAAAGATATCAATGAATTAATTTGTTTGTTTGTCTATTTCTTAGCTGTGACAGCTCTAATCTGACATGCTTTGATGCATCAAGCAGCTCGCGAGTAACTCAAGCTAAAATAGTTTAAAATTAAATCAATATTCATCGGTTCTTATCGTTTGCAAGGGTTTCAAAAAGTTCGACTTCCAATTAAACGACAATAGAAGATCGAACAACGGTGTATATGTGATTTAATATGTGATACGGGATACGGACAGATCTACTGAGATCCAATGCTCAGGTATGAAAGCGATATGTTTGATTGGTAATTAGCTAAATCAAGATACTAAGTAGCTAGAAGCTTGGCTCGGAGTGCAGCGGGCTGAGCTCGTTTGTCTCGTCTGCTTCCCTTGTTCCACATCACTGGTTCACAGTCTTGTCGTCTGTCGGAATGATGCTGTAATATCAAATAGTAGGTCAAGCTGAAACTGATGGGTTTATTCGAAGTGTTACTCAACCGAAGATATGAAAATAACTTCTTTTCAAGAAAGGCAAAGGCTTACACGAAGAGTAGTATATTATCGCATATATTGAAAACATGGAAAATTGCTCATGCCCAATTGTGCACTCGCGAGAGCGCATGAATTAACGTGCGGTTTGCATGACAGCTGCTGTGTAAAAGCAGAGAGAAAACAAATGATACTTCTCGCTAGCTGAGCAACGTGAATTACTCGAAGTACCTTTAAAGCAACTCTGAAGTTGCTGGCGATAAGAAGCTGTCTTACCCCTTGTTTTTTAGTTTATATTTTTATAATCCTTGTTATTCATTCGTTAATTTTTTTATTCAGTTCAATATTTATTATGGTTTTCATAAATTTTAGTATATTCAAGTAAATGTTTTTCGTTTTTACTAACTTATTGTTTGATTAATTTACTAATTTATTTGTTCATTCATCAATAAATTAATTAAATAATTTTTTCTTACATCAATTGATTATTTTTCATAAATTTATGAATCGGGTTATTAATATATTTATTCTTTTAAATTTAATTGCACAATTTAAACATAATAATTAGCATTTTCAAAAAACAACAGAAAATGTTGAAAATAAATATATGTGAGTTAAAAAACCGGAGTGCATAATTTTTCGTTTTTAAAGAAAAAATCTTACTTCCAAACCGAACTGAATTAATTTCAACAAATTAATTTTGATTACAGACGAGGTTCAACATATAGAACAACATAAAGTTAAGAACTTTCGTTTTTTTGCCACAGCTGCAAATGCCCTGCTAAATAATGAATTTTCGTGCAAATTTGTCGGCAAAAACAAATTTAAATTTGGCTGGAACATCCCCCCGAGCCGTTGCCAAGTAAAATTTTTGACCTGGGATTTGCCCGAAGTCAGCCTTGACATAGGTTTCATCGTCCATCAGAAGACACCCGTCGAACTTGGTCAGCACCTGGTCGTATAGCTTCCGAGCACGGATTTTGGCCACACTATTCTGTTTTATGGTCCGATTTGGCTGTTTGTTAGCTCGATACGACTTGATTCCTTCCCGGAGTCGAGTTCTCCTCACGGTACTATGGGCAACACCGAATTTTCTGGCCGAATCACGGTCCGACAGATTGGGATTCTTCTTAATCGTCTTCAAAATCTTACCACGCAGTTTCCGGTCGACAGTTCCACTCCGATGATTGGCTTGAGGCTTCCGAATCGTCGTTTCCTTATACCGTTTGATAACGCGCCATACGGTATTTCTGGGCAATTTCAGCTGTTTAGCTAGCCTAGATGCAGACCACAATGGATTTTCCAAATAACTGTGCACAATTTTTTCCCTTCTTTCGGCTTCCATGTTGATTGTTTACAAAGTACAGTCGATTTGCGGAATGTCAAAAATACCTACGTGAAGCTGACACGTGGGCACCAAGAACTTCCAAATCCGTCCACCAGGAGCGCCACAATATGAGCAAAAGTTTGTTCCAATTCTAAATGAAGCAAGCCTTAATAATGTAGAAGGAGATGTAAGCTCTTTAACGTCCAGAGTTCCATCAGTGTACGTACGGCAGGTTGTGGAAATTGAATAGAAGTATTGAAAACTGAGCGAAGGCCTTGGATATAGCAGTACTCGAACCCAGCACGCATTCCTTTGCCTCATGGTAATGGGCGAACATCTCCTTCTACATCATAATCGTTACTCCACGTACGGAGAATACAAACAGGGCATTTATAGTATTAATTAATAACTTAATTTTTTTGTTTTATATTCAATTTTCGTTTTCTAAAATCAATGTCTTTATTTGCTCGTTTATTCATATATTGGTAAATGATTCAATTTTTTTATTTTTTTCAATTAATAATGTATAATTTTTTAAATTCATTTAACTAGTAACACTTTAAATTATTTTTTATTTTTTTACTCAGCAATTTATAATTTTAAAAAAAATCATCAAAAACTCACGTATTTATTTATTATTTGTTCTATTTGTTACCTTTTCGCTATTTTATTAATTCATTTTTCATTCCTTAATTTATTTATTGTTTTTTTTTTTTGAAAACTATTCGATCATTCATAAATAGATCTTCATATTATAATATTAAATTTATGAATTTATCTATCTATTATACCATTTTTGAAAATTACAGATTGACTGGTTTATGTTTATGTTTATTGATTGATTTTTATTTAATTCTAAGAGTAATGATGCACACTTAAAAAATAATACCCATAATACCTGCTGAATGCTCCTTGGAGTCTGTTCGGTTCAGAACAACCGAGTTCTCGTTAAATTTTTACTTTCGCACAATCTGTCAAATTTACCGAAAAACTCGGTTGACAAAAATAAATAAAATCAGCACTAATCAAACATCGGTTTATTCATAAATGCCGAACGCTGCCAAACAAACCGACTTTTCTGTTGCAATCACGGAATCTGGTTCTCTTTGATTGTACTGGAATTTAGGTTGAAATAGCTTCATATTTCATAGTAATAAAACCAGTTTACACTCTTACATTTTCTTATTTTCAAATTGCAAGCCAGAGGCATAGGGGCTTATTACGGTTTTCTCTTCACGGTGAAAACGAAGTGGAAACAAAAAAACCTTTTTAAGAATGTCACCCAAGTGAAAAAAATACGAGAGAGTTCATCCAAGGTGACGATTCGAATGAACTCGGTGTTTTTATGGTTGCCACGGCACCATCACGCCACCGAAAAAAGTGACGCAAACCGTAGATTTTCTGAGGGCTACTACGATTTTCACTTCACTTCTATCTCACGGAAATTTCTCACATTTTCAATAAAAAACCAGTTTAAAACAAATTAATAGTTCAATCCAAATTGCCAATCTTTTAGCGCATCAGTATCGCGATAACTTCTCTGTTTCGTTTTTGTGTTCTGCAGCAGAAGTGCGGTAAAAATCGCGTAGTGAAAGTTATCACCGTGAGCGTGAGAGAGCAGGATGATTTGTGAAAATTAGCCAAAAAGTATACCCACGATTGACCTGGGGGCTCTATATGGGATCAAGTAATAAGCCCTGAGCGAATTGAAGTGGTGGCTGGTGGTAGTAAGGCTGATACAACAGAGGTAAAACAGCATATCACAGGGTAAGAAACGGATAGTAGCGTTAGAATGCAGAAATCGACTCTGGAATATCGGTAAGCTTGGCTTTTTTATCTTTCTCGACTCGGGGCGCCAGTACATTCTCACTCGTTATCATCCTATAAGAATTCCTGTTATTATCCTATAAGAATTAAGAAAAGGCAAAAGTGGTTAGATTGAGTGATTGTGTAGGTTTTGTGGATGAGGGTTAGTGTGAGTAAAGTAATCATTTCCTCTCTCTGACACACACATGCACTCAAAAGCTGCATTCGCGGAACCCACAATATATCCAGTTATGGATGAATCGGGGGTCAATCAAAGGGAACGGAGTTTATAAAATATGCAGATGAAAGTACATGTAACGAACTATACAATATAATAAGAGAGGTATGGTTAAAGAATAAGATACCGGAACAATGGAGAGATTCAGTTCAGATTCCTATTCCAAAAAAGAGAGGAGCGAAACATACTAATGATTATAGGAGGATTTCACTTACAAATTTAGGATATAGAATCTACACAAAATGGCTTTTAGGTAGATTGAGAGAATATGCTGGAGACCCTGATCTGCATCAAGCTGCATTTACGTCAAATAGATCAACAGATGATCACATGTTTTGTGTTACGAGATACATGGAAGCGTATTGGAATAGGGGAACAACATTAATGATAGCATCATTCGATATTAAAAAAGCTTTTGATTACGTGGACATAAAATCGATCAGAAATATTTAAGTTGAATTGGAAGTTCCAAAACATATAGTGAATAGAGTTTGCCAGGCAATAAATGCAGAGAAAGCGAGCATATTGTGGGAAGGAATAACCACAGAAAAAATTAACAAAAACAAAGGTATAAAACAAGGGTGTCCTTTGTCACCATATTTATTTACATTAATAATTCAAAAAAATTTAAAAGAAGTAAAGAAAAGAATGAGTAAGCTGAATCTATTAGAAATGAATAACAGTAATCTTCCTATAGTGTTAGTATTTGCTGATGATATTTTGATTATTGCTTCCAACCTTAAAGATATTGAAACATTTATAAAAATATTAAAAGAAGAGCTAAAAAAAGTGTGTTTAGAAGTTAACGCAGAAAAAAGTAAAATTTCAATTAGAGAGCCGATGTCTGATAGGAAAATTCCAGAAAATATTATAATAGATGGAGAGAAATATGAAGTAGTTAAAATTTTAAGGTATTTAGGGACTTATCTTTCAGAGACTTTGGACAGACCACAAATTACTAGGAAAAGATGCAAGCAGGCAGTAGGAAGCTCAAAAATAATTAAAGAATACTTAAGAAGATACAAACCCTCTTGACATTTAACCAAATTAATATATAAAACTGTCATTTCACCAGCGATCACCTTACAGGACACCTTTATTAGTAAAAAGCACCAGGAAAACGGTAGCCAGATATGAGACACAGATTATAAAGGAAATGATGAAGTATTCGAGAGGAAAACCAAAAGGTAGGATTAAATTATCTAAATTATTGGACGATCGGCGATAAAAAAGTAAGAGTAATGCGAATAAGTTATTGGGGACATATACAAAGAAGAGTTGAAGGCCATCCCCTTAAAATGGCAGAAAAGTTAAAATTTAAGAAGAGGAAAAGAGGAAGACAAGTGAAGACTTGGGATGAACCATTAAAAGAAGATAAAGGGGAATTGTCAGAGATGCAGGAAGAGGAGTGGAATAAGTTAATGAAAGATAAGGTAAAATTAAAACAAAAAGCAGAGGAGATTTATAAAATGGAAGCAAGTGAAGAGGAATCTGAGTCAGAGTTAGAAGAGTAGGCATGTGTAAAGGTAATGTATTTAAAGTAAAATAAAGTAAGTAAAATTCAAGCCAAAAAAAAAAAAAAAATATATATATATATATATATATATATATATATATATATATATATATATATATATATATATATATATATATATATATATATATATATATATATTGTGAATCACTAAATACGCGTCAATCAAGCATTGCACATACGCTTGATTGAAAGTTTCAGTATGTCACTACTGGAGCGGGGCTTATTGTGTAGGAAGATAGCTTCGGAATGCTCGCGTTCTTGAAATGGGCTATTGGAGTCGCGGTAGAGCTGTCACCTTCTAATCCCCGGATTTAAGCTTTTTGCAACTGTAAACAGCAAATATGAAACAGTTGCAGGAAGATTCTATCCATAATACCGCTGCCAGACAGTGGGAATTAGATTGTAAACACACAACACACACACACTATCACTTCTATCTCACGGAGTTCATTGTGATACCAGTAATACCATAACAAAAGTGAGGTTATGTGTAAGTGAAATGAAAATGATAGTGAAAGTGACAACCGTAACATGGCAGTTAAAACAAACTATAGCGCAAGATGCCTGTTAATATAATTACAAATTAGTATCAAATATTTACAGAAGATTTCAACTAAACGTGCATTTGGCTGTTGTGCTCTCTTGGTTAATTTTTTTTTCCATTTTTACCTGATTAAATTATAACACAGTATGGAAAATTTTCACGCTGCACACGCAAGATAAAGTGGGTGACTGATTTTTGCGACCTTATCGAGTCAGCTAAAATAACCGAGTTTTTTGGTAGACTTAGCCGTCGTGGAATTGCCTCGGAGAGAAGGGTTTGACATTTAAGAATATTCAGCGAATGCTCGGTTCAGTTTATCGAGTTTTCTTGGTTTTCGTGTACCAAACTCTTGAATATCCCTGCTTTACGGTAATGTTAGGTTCATGTTTCATTTTTATAAGTCAAATATATCATATAGTTTACCGAGATTCGGGTTTGACATGAAAAAACCAGAAAACAATATATAAAAACGATTTATCCGGTTTCTTGTTGGTACTGATGTGATTCTGTAGAAAATTTAACGGAATTCGGTGTTATTTTTTAAGCGTGTTATTTTTCATATTATATTATAAATTAAGTTATACGATGGGAGCGAGTTCAAACCTCACCCCCGGATGAAAATACAAAAAGTTATTTGGTGACAACACACTACAAACATATCATGTAAATTCCTTTCTCCAAAGACCGACACATGCAAGCGTCCTTTAACACATAAAAATGTGTTGAAAGAGGTGAGAAAATAAATTCGATCAAACACATCTTTTGTCGAGTACCTTACGTATGCTTAAAAGGTAATTAATGAATTAAAAACAAGAAAAAAAATTTCAAAACTTTTCATGATTCAGAAAATGATTTATCCGGTTATTCACTCTGGAAAATTTAGTATGAAAACTGGCAACCCAGAATTTTTTAATACTGTTTTTAGTTCACATATCCATAAACCCTAAAGTTGGACAAAGTTTCGTAACAAACTGAGACCCTTCGGCCCAAACCTGTACGACAATATAAATAAATCCCCAAACAAATGACAGGCCCATAGTTTTTCCAGCATTGCTCAAAAACAAAAACAAAACAAATCGCCAAAATTTCACCAATGTAAGCTTGTGAGTAAATAAACAAGAATTTTTTTTTCAAATTTTTTCATGACTCTGAAAATGGTGTTTCCAGATTTTCCAAAAAAAATATAGGGAAGCGGAACCTATGCTCACCATAGTAAATATCTAGACCAAATCGTCAAAAGGTCGAAAGTAACAATTGTAAACAATTACTTAAAACGTAAATTTTCTAGGAATTTCAGGTTGTTTCCATCTACATCTACTACCGACGGGTAGGTAATAATTCCCTGTATCTGTTTCTGCTACTATTTGGTTTATAGGAGCAAGCAGATCACAGAAAAATACGCTATAAGTCATTGTTAACAAATGTTACTTTCGACCTTTTGACTTTTTTGTCTGGATATATTCATCACATTCTGCAGTCATTCAACTTCAAACGTAAAAAGATGTTTAATATCTCCAATAAATGGACGCAGTTACCAAGAATACATAATCCTGGCAAATAAAATTAGGTCTTAAATATAATTAAAAGGTACAAAAATGTTTCGGAGACTTAAACTTCATAAAAATAATGAGCAGTCAGATTTTCATCACAATTTCTTACATTTGCACTAGAACTTCGTCGTATTGATCTAACCGTACTAGGGAATAAACTCGAGCTCCAAGTTTTCTCTTTAATTGCACTATATCCTCACACATTTTCGGTGCGTAATTGCACAAACCATAAAAATCACACTTCACTTATTACACTAGCCACACTAGAATCTACAAATACGTGATAAAATACTAGAAAACTATGGGATTAATTTTCACAATATACAATAATACGTTCGCACCTATTCTGAACCGTGTTTACATTCGACGTAATCGCTTGATGTTGCCAAACTATTTCATTATGACTCTTATTCGAATGAAATGGGTTTGGCAGTACTTCAATATCACCTTTTTTGTGGAAGTGCTACAAATCACCCAGAGTTGAACTATTTTTTTTTCCATAGATTAAATAAATAATAACATACTTCCCCTTCATACAATGGCATGACTAGGATAATCAGTGGTTATTAAAGCTTGATCAAGTCTAACAGAGAGGAGAGCCTATTGTTGTCGGACGTAGTTTCCGTGCTACAATGGGTGGTAGTACATATCTTCATACATTAAATAAATAATAACATACTTCTAATTGTAGATTTTTTCAATATTTACCGAGAAATAAAATTCCACATATTTTTCCATCTCTGTTGAATTTGACCGCACTGCTCACACACTGTATAGCATACACATGAACACTAGTGTGCGTGTTCAATCATCCATAGAGCATGCCCAACGGTTATGATGAGTCTTGTTGCCAATATTCTCATGGATGAATAACAAACAAACCCTTTCATTTTGTCTTGGTTATGTGCATGCTACCCAACACACGTGAAGTACTGTCAAATGATCTACTTCATTTTTGGGTGCAGTAGTGAAGAGCGAGTACGATTTACATATGCACACAAATGGGTAGAATGTTTTTCGTGATATTATTAAAATAGATTCATAGCAGTGGCAACTTTTCCATATTACATTGGAAGAAAATTATCGGAATCAAATGTTTTGTGTGTTTGCTACAACTTGCTAAACGATTAACGGTAAGTGAACGAATAAATTGTGAATAAGTTGTGTACTCAGTGTTCGATACTCAGTGCATATTAACCGATTTCCACTGGAGGTCTGCTTATTGAGCTCAAGATAGGTTCCCCTTTCCTGGATTTTTTTTAAAATTATATCTTTTTTACGATGAATCGTTCTTGAGTTATGACATTTTCAAAGTAAGTGATGTTCGGAAAAATCGGAAAAGTTCAATTGGCGTTTGCTAAAAAAATCGGCAACCCTGACTTTTTTTAAATATTTTAACTCAAACTTTTTTTTTTAATGGCTTCCACGAATTTCTCGACATTGAAAATTCCTTTCATTGATCCAAGACACGATCATTTTGATAATAAAATGTCCTAATATCCGTTAGAATTGGTGGCTTACATGGGTAGACTTTGTAACACCTGAAATTTGCGGAAGAAGCCATTGTTACCCTAATGGAAAATCTGTGTCGTTGGACCCAGGCCGTTTTATGTCAATTATTAACAAACAATTCGTATTCACCGTAAATTGGTTCGATCATATCTCCGGAACTGATCGACCGACTTGAAAACCGGTCCAACGATTCCTGAGAAACATGACTTGCTTAATTTTGTCACAAAGTCTCACCGAGCTGCGTGGAATGCTATATCACACGTTGCCCTCCGGATCGCGGTTTCAAACGGTGTATAGATTTTATTCGTTAAAGATGGTTCAGTATTATAGAATCCGCATCAATGAGCATCGCGAAGGTTTGTATTTGATCACATTAAGTAAACAAAGTGCACTTTGTATTGAACAAACACGTCTAGTATGTCACTGGGTTGAACATGCAGACAGAAACTAGCACTACTGTACTAAGGGCGGGAGATAAGAGTCACACTCTTCACATTCATATCTTGTTAACTAAATAATTCTGTTCACGTTAAGAGCAATACTAAGCAATCAAAATTGACTAATCACAGAACGATTTTGCGACGAACTGCAAATTTCTCCAGGGAACTGAGAACCGTTTGTAACGAGGACGAAACTAACGCTGAAATGAAGAGCAATTTTCCTACATTTCACTTTTCTGGGCTTTTCAACAGGCTGGGTCTATCCGGCAATTGATTCAAAATTCACCTTTGCACTCTGTTAATTACCAATAAGGGTTTGTTGTAGACCTAGTTTTCGTCTTAATGTAAAGCACCCGTTGCTGATACCTAAGACATGCATCTAGTCTGTGATTAAGTCCAAGGACATGCCTCTGGGGGTGGAAGAATATCTCTAATAACTAATCAATTATTTACATGTCTCTTCGTTTCTTCAACGACAACACTGTCGACACACAATGAACAATGCGCACTTCCTTGATACAACCGCCGACCGGCCGCTTCGCTATTTGTGTGCGAAACCAAAACAAAACAGCACGATTCGTTTTCTGCATGCGCTCTTCCTAGTTTGTAACACCATAATTGCAAGCCAGTTCCATTGCATAAGTATGAAAATGATACTCAAACATATGCACGGAGTCGCGACAGGGCGTCGTGAATGTATCAATCACTTTCACTTGTAGACGAAAACCGCACGACCAGTTGCACGATATTGGCACAACACACTAGCGAAAATTAACCACCTCTCAAACTCAAAAAGCTTTCACGTAGCGCCACACGAGAATTGTGTCAAGTTCACATTAACTATTGCAAAAATAAAAGCAGACTCATCATTACCGGGTGTTGTGCCGTGGTTGGTTCTGCTGAAGAGTCGCATGGATTGTCCTCCACGCGCACTGACAAACGGTGCATCTGCGTCGGCTCGCGAACCGATGAAAACTAACGCCAAACTGAGCAATATGAAACAATTCTGCCCCGTAACGGTAGATTATAGTTTGAGAGGAATAGGGTTACTAAACTGCGATTGAATGATAGTTTCCTTGGTTTGGCGGGGGAACTTTAAGGTACCGGCTTCAAATGAATTCATCGAGGATTGGTCAAAATTACCTTGGATATTTGGATTTTTCGCAAAAGTTTTTAACGGTTTCCTTAGCAACCATCAGTTGAAAAAGCATGTGATTCGGGCTTCGGTTGGCAACTCGGTAAAATTCTCTCACTCTCAATATTGTGCGATATACATAGCCATGTTTTGTACTCTCTCTGTTTAATATGGTGATGATCCATAAAATACGTCGGGCTGTGAATGGCGAGTGTTTTGAGAAGCGTGGGAGACATCGACGGAGCTAGACAATTAGTCTGGAGGGGCTTGGAAGGGGCCTACGCGAAGGATTATTTTTCTTCTATAAGAATATTGTAAAGAGCGACGAAAGTATTGTTGGGGATAGGTTTTTTTTAACTTACTCGTTTATTTGTGAGGCTCAAGTGCCATAGGCATAACGGAGCCGAGTTCTTTTTAATTTTTACAACGACAATAACTTACTAACTATGTTAATTTAGCCGAAAAACTCGCGGCTTGGTCGAGGTTAGGGATTACAATAATTCGGGTAGGAATGAGGAAGTAGGAATCTTAACGTTGGCTTTCAACAGCAGATTGGAGATGCGATATTGTTGCTGTTGGTCTGGCGCAGATGTTGCGTTGCATTAAGCTGTAACGATACAACAGAAGCGGTATTACGGGGAAGGGGTTGAGGTGGACATGTTAAAACGACAGCTAAGAGAGGATCAAACGAATACATCTATTTGTTTCAAGAACTTGTAAATTAGCCCCATATAGTCCAAGTCCAGCTTACCCAGCACATCTCTGGTTTCTCTCGGGCCCGTAGGGATGCGCAAAGATCAGATCTGGCAATTTCGAAATCGAGGCAATACCAGACAAAATGGTTGGTGTCCTGATAACCTGCACCACAGCCGCATTGATTGGTGTCTGAGAGCCCTATTCGATAGAAATGAGAGCCTAGCGAGTAGTGATTGGACATTAGACGACACATTACCTTGATAAAATCCCGGCTAATATCCAACTCTCTGAACCACGGTTTTTTCGATACCTGTGGGAGAATAGAATGTAACTATCTGCCCTGCACCCCATTTTTGTTGCCAGCTGTTGACGGAAAATAGCAAAAAATTCGTTGAATGCGATTTGTCGATCATAAATATCGCCGGCCATAGCGCCCACCTTGGCAAGTGAGTCCGCTTTCTCACTACCCGGAATGGAGCAATGAGAAGGGACCCAAACCAAGGTGATGGTATAGGAATTGTTTGATAGAGCACTCAAAAGAGATCGTATTTCGCTAACGAAATACCGTGAGTGCTTTGCTGGCCTCATCGAACGAATAGCCTGAAGTGAGCTGAGACTATCCGTAAAATTGATCAGAGGGAAGAGAGGCCATTCGCTCTAATGCATAGTGTAAAGCCGCCACCTCTGCGACGTATACGGAGCAAGGATTTTGTAGTTTGAAGGAGGCGCTCTGAATTTCGTTAAAAACACCAAATCCAGTGGAATCATTTGTTTTTGACCCGTCGGTGTAAAACTTCCTGTCACATCTGATATGGCCAAACTTACTTGCAAAGTCTTGGAAGTAATCTCGATTAGGAACATTCGAAGAAGGGCTCACCTCCAGAGTCATGTATCAATAGTACAGTGTCATGAACTTAGTTTGAGGATTTCGTTCGATTAGCTTTTCAAAATTTTCAATTACCAATGGATTTAACACCTCACAGCGGATGTGGAACCGGAACTGTGGAGCTATCGATAACGATCTGATAAAAGAAGAACTCCTGCTAATACCTGCTAAACTCATAGTATGAGTTGAGTTCATGCAGCCTAACGCGATACGAAGACAAAGGTACTGGATTCGCTGCAGCTTCAGAATATGAGTTTTCGCGGCGGATTGAAAACAGAAACTACCGTAGTCGAGAACCGACAGAATCGTTGTACGATACCGCTTTATCAGATCTTCCGGGTGGGCTCCCCACCATGTTCCGGTGATAGTACGCAAGAAGTTTATTCGTGCTGGCATTTCTGAATCAGATACTTGATGAGCTTTCCCCAGGTGCATTTAGAATCGAATCATAAGACAAACTTTGAGTTATTGTTTTACCCATGAGTTGAAGCGGTATTTGTGCTGGTTCACGCTTCCTAGAAAAAAACAACTAACTCAGTTTTCTCCGGAGAGAATTCGATACCCAGCTTTACAGCCCAGGTAGACAAATTGTCTAGGGTATCCTACAATGGTCCGTGCAAGTTGTTCGCCCCTGGTCCTACAGTTGAAACAACGGCGTCATCCGCTAGCTGTCTTAGCGTGCAATTTTCCATGAGCCAGCAGGGGGACAGGTTATTTTAATTGATAAATCAAGACAGGTTTAATCGAATAATTAGGTCTATTCTGCGCCCCGGTTAGTCGAGATACCTTAAGAGAATCGAATGGGGTGAATATATGGGGCTAATTACGGTTGTCACCTTCACTATCACTTTCACTTCCCTTACTCATCCCTTACTACATTCGTGATAAGGTTTTTTGTTTCCACTTCGTTTTCACCGTGAAGTGAAACCCGTAATAAGCCCCGCCGACATCCATCTGTTCACGCCCATGGTTGGGGCCAACTTCCGTAAGATCGCACGGTAGGGCATAGAATTATTTATGCAGGAGGTTTAATGAACGTTAGATTTAAGGAAACGCATTCCGAAATTAGTCCATTTTTTAAAACATATACGTTATTTATTGAACGTGACTGACAAGTTTCATAGTTGGTGTGAACTAGTTGAATATTATCATATTAGAATTTGTTGGTAGCTTAACTTGGAGTTGTATTTAAGCTGTAATGCAGCCGTTTCCTATCATAATTAGTTCCGTTTGTGCATATTATCGAAATCGTCACATTGCAATGCATTGCATTGGTCCCAAAATTCTCACTTCTAAGCATTAGTTTCAAAATATATCAATTCTAAATTTTAATAATTGTTTTAATAATCTCCAAAATGTCAAACGGGCATAGCTACTATGATCGATGTCTCTTCATCGATTTGCTCCTTGGATTATCACTACGGACTGATGTTTTTAAATTACTTGAGCAAAGGGGCTTATTACGGTTTTCACTTCACGGTGAAAACGAAGTGAAAACAAAAAACCTTATTACGAATGTCACCCAAGTGAAAAATATGGAAGAGTTCATCCGAGGTGACGATTCGAATGAACTCGGTGTTATTGTAGTTGCCACGGCGCCACCACGCCACCGAAAAAAGTGACGGAAACCGTAGATTTTCTGAGGGCTACTACGATTTTCACTTCACTATCACTTCCACCTCACGGAGTTCATTTTTCATCACGGTGATACCAGTAATAGCATAAAAAAAGTGAGGTGAAGTGAAAGTGATAGTGAAGGTGACAACCGTAATAAGCCCCAAAATAAACTATCGGCCAAGAGAAATAAACCACCCCTGTTACACCCATCGTAATACGAAACAGCTGATTAGTCTTCTTACCAGAAATGGAAAGTCTGCGACCAGCTTTGAAAAGAAGTAGGCAGGCAGCGAATACCAATTGTTCATCCGCTCTCTCATAAACACGGCAGTCTCAAGTGGAACTGAAACGAAAAAAAAACAATCATTTCATCACTTAATCCCCAATCAAACTCCCAAAACCCCGCTTACACGTCATCACCAGTGGCATCGAATTGGCGAAGAACAGAAATATCAGGAAAAAGAACAAACAGGATGCATTGCTGAGCACCTTCGATCCGTCGTTTCCGACCTCCCAAAATACCACCCCGATCAGCAATCCTACCAGCAGGTGCGCCACTATCCTCATCCGCATCAGCTGCATATCCCGGAACGTACACAAGGTTGTCCTTTTCGTGAGCGTCATGAATTGCTCCCACTGCGACACGGGATACTGCCTATCCGCCGTATCCGAACTGTCCGAACTACTACATTCACTTCCCACCAGCATTGAATCCTTCTCGCTCGTATTAACACTATCGTTCACATTCTTCCCATGCCCTAGATAATCTTCCTTGCACTTCCCTATCAAATCCAACATGTTGCCATCGTGTTTCAAGCTGGCCACTTCTAGAGCAAAATCCGCCCTATTGTAATAATTTGGACACTCAAACCCACTGGCCTTGAACGTGCACACCATTTCCTCCAGGGGTCCCTTATAGATACAACATCCTTCGGACAGGACCATCAAATCATCGAACATCTGAAGAATACTGGAACTCGGCTGATGGATCACACAAACCACACAGCGCCCACTCAGAGCCAAATCCTTGAGGTAGGCTATCACTTGCATGGCGGCAATGATGTCCAATCCGCTGGTCGGCTCATCGAAGAACATTATCTTCGGATTGGAAATCAACTCCAACCCGATGGACAGCCGTTTCTTTTCTCCTCCGGAAATGGCCTGCACGGGATTGTGGGCACATTTCTGCAGCCCTAGCAGCTTGATGATGTCGTTTACAGTCTTTGATTTCACCACCGAGGGGACGGATTTGGGTAGTTTAAGCTCGGCAGCAAAGTCCAAGCTTTCCGTAACGGTCAGATTGCCCAACATGCTCACGTCCTGAGAGGTGTAGGTAACCTCGCGTCGATATTTGTCATGCTTGATCGGGCTGCCATTGACGTGAATTTCACCGGAGATGTTTTTGACTCTGGAAATGGAACATGATTAGTTGGAATGGGTTTTATATCGGGGATCTGACTCACTTAAATCCACTAAGTATGTTGAGCAGGGTTGATTTTCCAGCCCCGGATGGTCCTAGGATTCCAGTTAATCGCCCGGAGCGGAAGCTCCCGCTAATATCCCGCAGCAGATGCTTGTCCTTACCGTCGGTTCCCTTTACCCGGTAGGAGATGTCACGGAAGCTCAAACAGGTACTCGGTTTCAGGTTGTCTATGCGAAGGTCGATCGAAATTGTCGTGTCGGTTCCCATTTTCGAGTGATCAGGTGAAACGCTGCAACATTCCGCGATAACGCACGCAGAAAGCGTGCAGACGGACTGTGGAAGCGTCCGCCTCGGCAGATGATAAAGTAGTTGATTGAGGAATAACTCGCAGAGGTCAAGGATGATGGCAGCGTATCGCTGGGAGTAGCTCTGGAAAGACGGGAAGAACATATTGTTGTGATTAATAAATACACTCAATACAATTAATCACACGAGATGTGGTAGTGTAAGCGCTCTGGGCGAAGGTTGGGTTAGACATGTTCGATTATGTAATTTCAGCGCCAACATGTAAACTTCAGAGTGACTCCACTTTGGGCGAAATGAGTCAAAAACGACTCGAAACGGAGTAAAGTTGGTGGCCGTAATTTGGGAAACCTGAGAGAGTACGCGAGAGAGAGAGAGAGAGAGAGAGAGAGAGAGAAAGAAATTATGAGCAACATTGTTTGCTTATTTCTCTATTATTCGTCATTTGTTCGTAATTCAAAGAAAGAATAATAAGTAGCTGAGAAGGGCGTGAGACGATTGAAAGTTTTGAAATTTGAAAGAACTGCTTATGATTGAAAGAAGGAAAACTCTAAAAAAAAGAGGTCATTGGTTTCAGGGATTTAAAGAAACACTAAGTTCAATTTTTCACCTTTCAAAATTTGATCTAATGGGTCGGCTAAATGACATTTGGCCTTTCGACCCATTAGATCTAAAGGCTGGTGCAGCGTCGAGCGTCACGTCAGTATTAACCTTAAAATTATCTAATGGCCAATAGCGCGGTATTGTGTGTCAGGTTTTAATTCAGATTAAAGATTGGACAGTTTAATTTACCGTCATCAAGCCTCAAAAGCGTGATCAATGGTGCTGCTGAAAAATAATTTACAGTAATATATCCTAAAACCTTAGCTTATGTTCATCAACACATGAATAATACGCGTTGATTAGTTGATAGTTGATTTTTTAAACTAAATCTTTATAAACATATAATAACATTTTCAGCCAGCTAATGCAATGGAAAAGTTCAATAGAGATTGGATAAGAGTGCCAAAAATCGTTGCTAATCAATCTGTGCAGAACCGTATGAAGAACGTTAGAGGAAAAGCTCAAGAACTTACTTATACATGAAAGAAGTCATCAAAAATCTTTCATGAACTGTTGATAAACAATGTTGAGAATCCATATGAAAGAATAAAAGTTGACACTAATAAATTTTTAATGAACTGAAAATGTGTCCTTTTTTTCTGGGACGGTCTATAGCAGGGACAGAAACTCCACAGACATGAACATTATTCCTCCACATAACGTCTTTCTGAGAGTTGGGGAGTTTAGCTTGGATGGGGTCCGTGAGTGTTCTGTGTCAATTTCGTAGAAATCTGAAACCAATTCATCAGAATCAAATATCTGAAACCAATTCAACTTAAATTAGTGCCAATTCACGCATTCTAGCCACAGGGCTGAAGCGGCTGTCATCCACGAACAACAATCGTGAAGCCGAAAATTTGGTGCTGCGTGTGGTGCTAATTTGACAACTCGGATTTCTTGAAGGCTGTAGGCAGCAAACACAATATACGCGGTGGAAGTTGGCATAATTTTCGTTAATTTGATTCGAGAGTAAAGTCTTCCGTGTTGTACTTAGTGCAGTGATTATCACAACGATAGTATTTTTTCATTGTTTATCAGCCAGGTATAATAATGTTATATCTACATTACTGATACTAGTAGGTTGATAGTAGAAATATTATAAGAAATTATAATCCTCTGTGAACCGAGCTTAAAATGTTCAAATTGTCACTAGCGCCACACCAAAAGTAGCAGGCTTCAAGAACTAACGCCTGCTTCAGTCCTCTGATTCTAGCACTATCACGGAGGAATCGCAAAACAGACAGGTTAGGATCGACGCCAGTGTTCGGTTGAACAAGGCTTGAACTGAAGATGTGAGCAGCGTCTAGCAGCGGGAACGGAAAAGTGCACACACGTGCACGTCCATCCAACTTTTAGGAGTGTTTTTTCCTCCGTCGAACACACATAGTGAACCTTACTTTGGAGTAAGGTCCGCTTGTTCAAGTGCGAACAGGTTCAAGTTGGCACAAATGATTTTTGCGTGAGCCGTTGCATAATCTTAGACAGACAATAAATCATCGACTGCTGTTGTTGTCGATGACTACACTGTCGGCAGCAGGCGAGAAGCACAGTACACATACTTTTTTATGTTGAAGTACAAGTGGAATAGGAAAGAAGATTAAATTAATATAGGGTAAAGGCCAAAACGTAATGTGGGCGAAAACGGAAAGTTTGACAGTTGTTGCAAATTACGTCGATATGTAAGGATCAACTCATGAACGATGCTTAGGAAATTCATAAGCCTGGCATATGAATGGATCTCGTTTTACACGACGTTGCGCGTGTATGCCTTTAAGCTTTCCTGTGATATAGACTAGTGGTCCAATCACTCAACGTTTAAGGTTCGAATCCAAATTTTTATTTTTTCAACATCATTATATTTCTTAAGGCAAATTTACCCTTTTGTGTTTGAGAGGGTACCCGGGTCCCTTTTCAGGGCTTGCATTATGAAATGAAACAGGAAACTGAAATTCAGTGAAATCTTAGTAAAACTAGAAGGCAACTTTTGGCATAAAAGCATTTTGTATAGTAGCAAAGGGAGCGGAGGGAGGAGGAGGGGGGGGGTTTTGTGGAGCTCGAAGGTTCGATTTTTTTTACCCCTTAAGTGTTCAACAGGGCATCCGAGTACGCACCAAGGTCAGCTGTAAATGAACAAATAACCAACAGGTGATGCTTGATACTAACATGCTTCTTCAATGTGAAAACTCTGTTGATCTAAAACTAAGACATTACCAGAGCCGGCCCCTCCTGAATGCAGCTCAAATAAAGGAAAGGGTAGGAATGTGTTTTATATTTTCTAATTGTTATGTTTTGTATTCTCCGTGCGTGGACTAACGTTTATGATGTAAAGGGCGATACGGTCAAAATTTGGTCAATATCAACTTGACGTATTTCTTTCAATTTTGCATTTAAAAAACCTGAACACCCCTCATTTTGAAGGTGTGTGTGTGTAGAATGTTGCTCTTATTTTGATTTTGGAATTCACTCTTCAGTTGTCAAAATGCCGTCCAAGCAAGAAGAGCAGCGTATCAAAATTTTGCTCGCGCATCGCGAAAATCCGAGCTACTCGCACGCAAAGTTGGCAAAATCACTAAAAGTTGCCAAATCAACCGTTACAAATGTAATTAAAGTGTTTGGGGAACGTTTGTCGACAGCCAGGAAGTCTGGATTGGGGGGAAATCGAAAACCGGAAGCCGCTGAGACGACAAAGAGAGTTGCCGGTAGTTTCAAGCGAAACCCTAACCTATCTCTCCGAGATGCCGCAAATAAGCTGGGTGTATCGTCTACAACCGTGCATCGAGCCAAAAAACGAGCCGGACTATCGACTTACAAGAAGGTAGTGACTCCAAATCGCGATGATAAACAAAAGACGACGGCCAAACCGCGATCCCGGAGGCTGTACACGACGATGTTGACGAAGTTTGACTGCGTGGTAATGGACGACGAAACCTACGTCAAAGCCGACTACAAGCAGCTTCCGGGACAGGAGTTTTATACGGCAAAAGGAAGGGGAAAGGTAGCAGATATTTTCAAGCACACGAAACTGTCAAAGTTCGCAAAGAAATATCTGGTTTGGCAAGCCATATGTACCTGTAGCTTGAAAAGCAGCATTTTCATAGCTTCCGGGACTGTCAACCAAGAAATTTACGTGAAAGAGTGTTTGAATAAACGTCTGCTGCCTTTCCTGAAGAAACACGGTTGTTCCGTACTGTTTTGGCCGGATTTGGCATCTTGCCATTACGGTAAAAAGGCCCTGGAGTGGTACGCCGCCAACAACGTGCAGGTGATTCCCAAGGACAAGAACCCTCCCAACACGCCAGAGCTCCGCCTAATTGAGAAATACTGGGCTATTGTCAAGCGGAACCTAAAGAAGACCAAAAAAACTGCTAAGGACGAGCAGCAGTTCAAGTCAAACTGGCTTTCTGCGGCGAAGAAGGTGGACAAGGTGGCTGTACAAAATCTGATGGCAGGGGTCAAGCCTAAGGCCCGGCAATTCGGATTTGGAAAAGCGGAAGCCTAACTGAATATTTTTCCTGAATTTTATACTAATTGAACTTGAAAAAGAAATTTAATTTGATTTTTTAAATAAACGATTTCACCGATTTACACGCGTTTTCCCTTGACCAAATTTTGACCGTATCACCCTTTAGAAGGAGATGTTCGCGCATCAGTGGACAGTAAAGTTTTTTGTTAGAATGAAGAATATAGAGAGAAAATGTTGAAAGTTCCGTCAGTGTACGGTAGGTTGGAAATAGAACAGATGTTTGAAAATTGAGCGCAAGAGCATGGGTACAGTAGTACTCGAACCAAAGACGTCACCCATTGCCTAACATCTCACTGCGGGGTAGGTCGACAGGCAGGTCAACAGGCAAAAGGTGACGTTTGGAAAGCACAACCCGGATATTCCGAGGGAACCCATCAAGAGGAGACAAATACAGTTTTTCACTCGAAAGATGTCGATGTTACTAAATTTCGACCATGCATGCAGATTTTGACAAAACAGCTATGGTCACTAATTCAACTAAGGGTCTTTGACAAAGGATATTTACTTTCTAGTCAATGTCCAGCATTTGTTGTTTTCATTATTCGCTAAATTAATAACGAAACAAAAAAAACTCAGTAAAATACATTCATGGAGCCGGCAAAGTGAATAAACATTCACTTCCCCAACTGCCTGGATAACAACCGGGGTGTACCATCCCCTCGCCCATCCACGCTACACCACTGCTCATAAATAAGTAAAATAATAAACTAAGAAAGCTATGTCAAGCTAGAAATGCAATCAAATTTACCAACAATCAGCCCTAAGTGCCACATGGTTCTCATCTTGGCCCATTATTGATTTTTAATCATCTGATTAAGGGGGGATATACAGTTAGAATGACCAAAAATTTCAATTTTTTTTGCATGAAAAGTTAGTAAATTTTCCGTAAAATACGTTCCTAAGACCTTTTTTTCGAAACTCAAACTCAAAGTTTTTCGTTTCATCATTTTTCGAAGACGCCTTCTTCGCGCGCAGACCGATACTTAAAACTTTCAACGCGTTTTTCTCAAAACAGCATTTTCGGAGTTTATGCCGGTGATAACTCAAAAACTAATTGTTCGATTAGGCTGTAACTTACAGGATTTCTTTAATATAGTATTACCTTCTATATGAAATAAAAATTATTGTAATATGTTATTATTAAATACGGAAAAATGTGATAAAATGGCGGGAAAAATGGGGATTTTTTCAAAAAAGACACTCAAAAAGTGTATTTTTCTTTTCTTAACTTTTTTTTTAATTTATCTACTAACTGTAAATGTAGTTAATGTGTTTTTCTTGGGTAAGCAGGTTTCAGATCAAAATTGTGACCAGGAGAGCCGGCACAAGCAAAATGCAACGACTTTTTAACGCACTCTAACGGCCGCCATTTTATTGAAAAAAAATTGAAAAAAATATTTTTGTACACCACATGGATACACTTATAATTGTAAAAAAGTTTCGATTGATTTGAGTTAAAACTTTCCCTTGAATTTTTTTTTCAGAAATGAGTTTTTTTTCTCGTTCTAACTGTATATCCCCCCTTAAACCCATATTGGTTGCGAGATCAATTCTCATTACCTATCGCTATTACTCAGCCGTACAAAAACCAAATGACGAAACAATTCTATTCAAGAATAGTTTCACATAGTCAATAGTAGTGTAAATAAAATCAAATCACGACATGAAACATGAAGTTGTCGCGAGGCTTTAAATTTTTACCGAATATTTACATTTTTGCGTTTAATGCACAAATATAGCCACAACATCGGTTCGAAAAAGGTGGCATCTTTATTTTTGCCAAACTTACCATTCTTCCTCCCATTTTTTTACTTTTTGGAATAGTTTCATCCATCAGTTCAGCATGTTCAATTAAGGTTTTAATAGTGGTTCATTTTCCGAAGATCGAAATTATTAAAACAAAAGTTGATCTCTCGCATATTTTTTAAGGTCATAGGAGCAATTTAAATAATCGAAAATCGACATCAAATGGATCGATCTCGTAAGTATCATAATAAAGATCACCCAACCCTAGTTCGCATGTAAATAAAGGTAACTGTCATTGGTCTCCTCCTAAAGGGTTTCCCCGGAGCATATGGATTGTTCCGGAGTGGCCAATACGGTTATTGGTCGAATTCAAAGCTAGAAGTAGACCATTAATGAAAAATTTTGAAGTTTGAGTCGTCAAAAAGCATATTCCGATGAAAATTTGTATTTGTCGCCGCCTCACGGATCGTGGCAAAATTTGCTCTCTACCGGCACACATTCTTTGTGACCAATCGAGTCAAAAAGGGCAGTACTTACCAGAAACTGAAAATAAGGACTCTAAAAATCATTTTTACTGACAGGGCTTTCAATTTGGTTACATAAATTTACCACAATTTGAATTTGAAATTCGGGTCAATATGATCCGAATCACATTATTCGCCACAAAATGTTAACACCCAAGGAAGGTTAAATTGATGCAAAAGGTCAATGTTTACCCAACAAGTGTAAGAGATCAAAACGAATCCTTGCAGGATCTCCCAAAAACTGGAGGAATACACGGTTCCAGCAATCCCGAATTGGATCAAAAAGTCGTCGATAACATTCAGAAGAACAAATCAGTCTCTACACATGATTTAGCCAACAAACATTGAACCAGCATCGAGATAATCCTGTTGGTTAAGAAAAGTAATGATTTGACGGCAAACAGGAAGCAAAAAGTAACAAAAGAATCCCCGGAGCAGAACTGTCGTGCCGAAATGTAGGCCAAAAAGATGTACAGAGAAGTGTTCCGATTGCAGATACGACTGTCGCGACGGAAAAAAAAATGGTAAGAAGATGCTTGTTTGGGAAGCAATTTGCACGTGTTGCTTGCGATCTATCATTTTCTACACAAAAAGAACAATAAATGCTGCAATTTACCGAAAAGAGTTCTTGCAGAACAGGTTGGTTCCACTACATCGGAAGTATAAGATTCCTCCTCTCTTCTGATCGGATCTGGTTTCTGTCCATTATGCTAGATCAACGCTAGGGTTGTTCTCTGATAACAACGTTAATTTCGTAGTCAAACCCACCGAACTGTCTTCATGTATCGCACGCTAATGGGCGAACGTCTAGCGAAACCTCAAAATGGCAGGCACACTGGCGTACAACTTGTCAGACTTGAGTGAAAACTTGTCAGCAGCATCCAGGAAGTGCACATAAATCCATGAGCAAAACTTGATGGGCTGTATAGCTTAGCTTAGTTAGCTTAGCTTGACTAACTGAACGTTTCAATGGTTGCTACTCCGTGATTGATCAGAATCAGTGAATCCTTGCAATCAGGTGGGAATAGGGAAGGAAAGTTAGGGTGACCTTTGTTGTTTAGGGACCGTGTTTACCTCTGCATCATCTTGATAAGTGATGTGATCATCTATAGAATTCACAATAAGATTACATTATATTTGATGTAGGTCAAAAAATAAAGTGATATAGGGACAAAATCGATAAAAATGTCCTATTTTGCTCCGCGTTTTTGAGAGCCTTACCACCCTTCAATTTTCTGAAAATCCTTTGCGGGGTCTGACTGGTTGGCGTTCCAATGATCATCCAAGGTGTCATTTCTAGCCGTGCAGCTGTGTTGTTACACAAAACACGTAGCAGTAGATCCAAGTGCTGAGAAACTTTCTATACCAACCAACATACAAGAACACAGTTTATGAAAACCACAGAAAATGCTTCGAAAATTTACATCTACTACTGAAGGTAAACAAAAACTCCTCCTGTTGTAAAATCTAAACTTTAATCGTCGATTTGATTAGCAAAATTAGATAGTCTCTCGAGGTACACACTGCGAGAATTCGAATCGGTATCCGTAACCTTTTCACACTTCCGGTGAGCACTATTCACTTGCTAGCAACTGACTTTTTTTTCCACAAAAAATGTTAATTCATTGGCGTGCCCGTGAAGCTCCTATCACATTCAAAAACGTCCTTCTTAACGTCGAAGAAAAATCATGAAACATAAAAATCACAACCAAAAACGCACAAAGGAAAAAACGTGACAGCTCACGAAAACCCAACCGCTCGTGGGCAGCGCTTGCTGCGATCTCTCTGTGGAAAACTTGATGGGCTGTATAAAGGCTAACGTACGATCATTCGAAATTAGCTATCAGATTAATTTGTCAGTTTGATTGATATTTAAACATGGTAAGTTGCAATAAAATACATCAAAATTGCTATTTCTAGGGACTTCTATTTATTAGGGTGAATCTAACATTGAGAGACACTCTTTGATTATTTTCCAACCTCCTCTACCTTTTTCATTCTATTATTTGTAGAGTATGCTAGACAGCACTGTTGTGTTACGATCTATACTAAAGAATCCCTCGAACGTTTCATAATGGCGCTGTCTGTAATGAATGAAAAAGAACGAGACAGGAGCTCATGGTTAGATTCACCCTATTAAAAAAAGGTCCTAGAATTGGCTTAAGTTATATTTCAATTTTTGGATGTTGGTAACTACTTTTTGATACACTCCTTGCGTTGATAGTGGAATATATAAAACGAACACTTTGCTTATATGGCTCTACCGATTAAAGCGGTCAAACAATTTCTTTGCGATTCACTTCTGCTCAGACCTTGAAGTCAGGTATCAAAGCTTGATACAGTTGTAAATAATGCTACACGACGCTCAATAAATACAAATAATAACCAGTCAGCATGGTGTTCCAGTTCCGCTTCACGATCAACTTCGTTAAACATCCTTATCAGCTTACGGTTCCAGACCATGCATACAAACACTGACACTCGTAACATCGATAGAATGCAATAAAGTCCAGACGAGCTAGACAGGGATCGTGTACGATGTAGATAAAGGAAAGCAAAATTACCTCTCTTGGGGTCGACAAAAGAACAACAATAACGTGAATAGGCGTTAGTCATGTTACTGGTATGTAGATTTATGTTCCACTATAGGCATCCGGTCAAAACATCTATTGATCATTGTAATAGAACTCTTACATGAACGATGCATAACTCAAATTCATATTCAGTACAAAATCGATTTGTTTAATTCGCGCTTAGAATTGCAAACAGAGCCCTTGCGTGACGTGCATTATAAAGTTGTAACCGGATATCGAAGTTCCATGTAACAACAAGCTAGATATCAAAAACCGACATAATTCTGGTGGATTTGCCGGGGTTTTCACGTTAAGTCCGAAAAAATTAACAATCAAATAAAGCGGCCTTGGATCGATTCTACAAACTTAAACTTATTGATACGAACGCTTATCTGTTTACCGAAGTTGCAACGGCTGTTTACTTTGCCAAACTTGATAACAGATACCACTACTGCAAAATCTTAATTTATTGCCACCAACTAGAAACCAAAGACACACTGTGTGTGTGATCGAAGAATTACCTCACTTTTCCAATATATTCACTCGAACACGCTCCTTTAGTTCGACGCCGACCTACGTATTAGCATAATGGCCTTACGGCAAACTTCGCACTAGGTTACAAAACGTGAATTCCTCAGGACACCACAGATTGATCACTTACTCAAATTACACCGTTCAGACACACTAATCTTAGCTTCGAAAACCAATCACCATAGCGATTTGAAAGAACCTGTATCCACTGGATGCAAACGACTTCTATCGATATTGCACTTCACTCCATCAACTGATAGCAGAACGATTGTTGAAGATTACATTTCTGCAGGTGGCTCAACGAGCTGATAAGCACTCACTCGATTGTTCCCTCGATTGTCGAACTGTCTGGCCGAAGATATCCGCACAACAAAGACACTTTCCAATTCCAGCGCAACTCCCGTGTTGTCCAACGTCGACAAACAATAACACGTCCGAACGGCTTAAGTGTGACCGACTAATTGAGCCTGAATCGCGCCGAGACGATGTTGCTCCAGCGTGGTTGGTGGTTGCGTTGGAAAGAGAGTGAATGAGAGCGAATTAATTGAATCAATTTAGAGTGAGTTCGTATCGGCGTAGAAAAATGTCTGCCACGCCAAGCCCGTGTTCGGATGGCACCAACACACTCGGTTCGGTCCAAACACGGATGCAAAACAAGTGACGATGCTCTTTCACTAGACAACAAACTCACAACAACGATCGCATCTTGGCTCGGACCTCAGAGCGAAGGTTTTCCGCTATGTTTCTATTTTGCTATGCCCATGCATAGGAGGTGAAAGATTGTGCCGCTTTTCTGCATTGCCTAGGTTGGGTTGCGTTTAGTGGTCCTCCACTTCTCACATTTTATGCTTGAAAATCTACAACGTAGGATAATATAACACCTTCCAGTTCCTCAGCACCAGCTTTGAAAGGGTTTATGCTCTTATCTCTACCTAACATGCATCAGACACATGTCAAACTAGAAACTGAATGTAACGAGAGAAAGTTGTAGATAAGTTTGTGTCGGTGTTCGTGCAGCTAATCTGCAGCATCATATGGCATGACGATTGCACTGAAACAGGGAGCTGGCGAGAAGTCATTTTGCTTTAGCCAACATCTCTAACATCCAAACGTCAAAAGATTCATTGTTTGTAAACAATACTGGGGCTCGTACCCGTAGAAACAAACGTCAGACGGGCCTTATTCAAATAAGGCCCGCGATATGTTGCATACTGTCAAACGTTAGTAACACGGATAGGGTTGCCAGGCCCCTGCACTGAAACGGTGATGAACGGATGGACCCAAAACAAAACAGATAATAGCAACTGCCTACTTGAATGCAAGGCGGAGGAACTTTCAAGCCTAGAACTGGTCGAAGCGGTGAGCTTTATCGAGCAATAAATGAACGCAAAGCTCGTGTTCAAGTTTGATGAACAGCTCAAGTAGAAAGGAAGATAAGTTTCAAAAAGAACGGAACGGAGGGTAAGTATGATTACACGAAAAAATTATTTTTGTTCATAAGTTGCAATAACGGTTATGCCGTTTGGTTTATAGAAAAATATAAGAAATCATTTTTTTCTATTTGAGTGTAACACTGCCGACTTCTATTTGAGTGAAAATTTGCCGAAATCATATCATGAATTAAATTCCGAAAGTTATTAATAATTTAAGAAACCAAAATTTATCCATCTTCTGAAGAAAGAAGAGGTTCTGTTGAAATTTATTTACCTAGGTATGTTAAATTAGATGAAATTTGGAAATTCAATGTTTTATAAATATTTTTAGTAAATTTACACATCTCTCATATGAGTTTGAGCTTACATACAATTAGCTTAGTTTGTTGATACGTTCAACTAAAATGTTTGCCCTGTCTTCACGCTAAGATGTGAATATCTAAAGATCGTTAAAAAGTGCCGATAATTGCTCAAAAAGGCACCTAGGCAAATTGAGTGTTAACACACTTTACCTGTGTAATGGTTTTGAAAGAAGATAAATGTTAATATTGACCGATTTTTATCGTTACTTTTTACTGTAAATTGGGTGTTTTATGTAGTTTTATTTCATAAAATGGTGTGTTCAAAAGAGGCTTGCAAATTTACAATTTATCCACTCGGATTAGTATTCTAAATTTTGAAACAGTATTACAGAAACAATTTTCCAGTACTATAAAAAAGTATTAATAGAGTATTACAACATGCCATTGATAGACCTTTATAATAATATGACTTGTTGGGTTATTTTCTTGGCTGTTGGATGACAGGCACATACGTTGATTTAGTTTAACAAGCACGGCACGGTTAGAAATAAAACAAATAAACCACGCGTGTTCTCCGCAATCGGACACAATCGGAAACACTCGGCTGTGGTGTTTGCCGAAACAACCCACACGATGTCCGAAGCCAAACCACGAGCACTGACACTGGTGTTGTACCCACCGCGTTGCGTGTTAGTCTGAAGGCACGAAGGCAAAGTGGGGAACATGATGCACGTGGTAAAAATTAGCTCGGCGTGCAGTGTAGTGTTTGGACATGGCAGGCTGCCACATCACCATTCTAATGTGCCTGAACCAAATAAAAAGCTTGTAATGATCACTTGAAGATGCGATGGTGGATCATTACCCTGATATTCCTAAATGTGGCATGAAGTAAAACGTCTCTTTTCTTCTAAAAATTAACGTGATTGAATTGAGTAAACGCGTGGAAACTCATCGGGAAAGATCTCTCATATGCATTCGTCGAGTCATTCTGAACGGCCATGGAATATCATACGTATTGCATGTTACCAATGCCTTATCTCATTTCTCCTTTCTCCTGTTCTCTTCACGCTATTTCTAAACAACCCAAATTTGAGTACGATGGACTCAAATTCGTCTTAAGTATGGCTACTCAAAAGTGAGTAAAGATAGTTCGTAGTGGTAAGATGACAAACAGTCAACATCGGCTTGAATCCTTCAAAAGCAAAAACACCAGGATAACCAACCCGGACCCCGCGATCGTGAAGGAATCTGAATGTGAACCGGGTGGATCCCGCAAAAGGTTCTTAGACACTTGAGCGGTAATTGTTATCAGTTTTCACCCTACGTCAAAATAAGATTTTATTTATAGATGAAGAATATATAGGTTTAACCAAAACTATTTTCAGCAATTTGTTTCTAACTCAATGTAAGCAATCAAATGATCACTACAAAATGTACTAAATTTCCATTCCATTATATATAACGTGGAAAAGGAGGGACCATCAGGGCACTCAAGTGAAACGATTTGGATAGGGAGAATGGGACTGCCTCCTTCCTATTGTTACATTTCGCGGAACGAGGGTGGGCTCTTCGGCCACATCTTTTGGGTTTATTCTGTCAATCTAGGGCTCAATTCATGTGCTGTGTGTGTAAACTTGCTTTTGAAAGGAGATTCTCTTCCCTATATTCACGGGTTTCACGTAAGCGTCTCTGCTAAGGGGTCATTCAAAAACTACGTGCACTCATGAGGGGGAGAAGGTATCAAAATTGGAGGGAGAGGGGGGGTATAAAAATGTGACATCCCACAATTTTGCATTGGGTAATCTAGTTCTATCGGCGTTGCTACGAAAACAAAAGCGTCGAAAAGTTTCACTTAGTCGTGTGAGTGCGAACAATTGTTTACTGTTGTCATACATGTTCGTATCGTCGTATCGTGAGCTGTGCTTCATTCTGAAACTGCGTCGAAGTTTGTTTTTGTTGAAAATACTCTTGTGTTCGTTTTTGGTGGCGTTGAATTTTGAATTGATTCAAATGCTGGTCGATGCATTTTGCCGTGCATACCCGCTGAGAAAAAAACGATCGGGAACTTTGAATATAGCACCATCCTTTGCGAAAATAAATCTTTCAATTTTTTTTCAACCAGAAATTTTTATTCCAGAGCTGTAAAAAAATTTCCAAATCTCTCTTTTGAGATAAGAAAATATGTGTAAAAAATTTAACAATTTTACTAACAGTGCACAGTGGTCCAGAATGCGAATTAGGCTGAAAAAATGCATTTTCAGCCTAAGTTTGAAGTTTTGGGGCAAAATTGTCTTCTTCAAAGTTGTTTCAAATAACAAGGCGCATCTTTTTGTGCAAATGAAAACAAGGGTGGTCCTTATTTTCAGAAAAATCGAAAAACTAACTTTTTATTTGCAGAAATATTGGCATACATTCTTTGTAAAACTTGTAGATTGAATCATTTAAAACAACTTTGACTGTATAACTTTTAGAACTGTATAACTTTTATAACTGTAGAGCATTTTTTTACCTGCGTGGCTTAAGAAGGTGTCCCTACAAAAGTCAGTTATTTTCTTTTTTATTTCAAATTTTTCAGCAAAGTTGTCTTCCCATTGATTTTAGAACAATGAAAGTTGGTGTGCTGAAATTGTCTCTATCGTATGTGAAACTAAAGTTATTCTTATTTTTATAAACAAAATAGGCCTTTTTCATATGTTGATTTTTCTAGTTAGGGCAAACCAAAAAAAATATTTCTCAAGAACATATGTACGGCCATTTATTATTGCATATCATATTTGAAAACTGGAGATATGCTATTTTTAAATTGAGTAAAACACATTGGAAAAGGGCATAATTTTATAAGAAAATCGTTAATGGTACGAGATACGGCAAGATTTTAAAGACAAAGCTTTTATCTTTTCAAGTTGATTCAGATGATTTTATCTGAAGAAAACTTTGTTGAAAAATTTGACATAAAAAAATTGTTTTTGTTTTTGTAGGGACACCCTAAGTTATCTAAAAAAAACTGTCCTTAACAAAAACATCAAACTTAGGCTCAAAATTTATTTTTCCAGCTAAGTTCGCATTCTGGACCACTGTGCAGTGATTTAAAAAAAATACTAATTGGCGCACTTATCGTCGTAGGAACACATTCCAACTATATTTATAGCTTTTCTTGACAGATACACGTATTTCATCTACAATGTACAGACTTCTTCAGTGTAGTATACTAATAATTCGACTACTTACACTACCAGAACTTTTGTCAGAGTCATAATGTTTTGCGCATCTTCTCTACAAGAAAAATTGGAAATATTTCCACAAAATTTTCCATATCTCGAGAATATAAAAACATCCAATATCGATACATCATAATTTTGAATCGCAAAAAAGTTGGTGTGAATTTTTCCCGAAAAAAAGGTGTTTTTCTGGTTGTTCCGATCAGTTTTCTTTAACCGTGTAACAATGTTGTGTAAAATATCTATCCACATCTTTTGTTTTCAATTGATAAGAAAATTTCTAACACTTTTTACAACTCAATTTATGTTTTACAACGATTGCACTGCAAACTGAAATTATACACCTGAGCTGAACTGCGATCAGTCACTGGTGTGTAAACCGGGTTTTCCCGATAATGGGGTAATTTTTGCTTAAAAATGAGAAAAAAAAACTTGTTCACATATCAGACCCGGGGTTATCTGATAGATGTGTAAGTGCATTTTAAGGTGTGGATCATGAATTAATATATTTTAAAAAAGATTAATTTATTTTAAAATATTTTAAAAAGGATTCATTTTTGGATCTTCAAGAGTTATCTCACCTTTAATATTTATCAAAAGTAATAAAAATATACAATGAAATTATTGATTGGATGAAAATTTCTGAATCAGATTCAGTCATTTAAAAATTAATTACAAAAAACACTAACAGATAGGAGAACCCATCGCTGTCGGACTTAGTTTCCGTGCTACAATGGGTGGTAGGTAGTACATATAGAGTAACTTTCGGCCCTGTGCTGGTTCGTCTCTTACACTGCAAATGTGTTTTAAATATATTTAACAGTTTCCTAGCGAGGATATTTTTTATTTTTATATTTTCTTAAAGATCCATCCAAATTATTTTCAATTCATAAACCAAAATACAAAAGAATGTTATTACTGTCGATGTGGCTGCTGCTTCGGACCGCTGTAGTGGTGAGGTGGTGAAATGCGATATTTGGTGTGGTGAGTGACCGAAATGCGGTATTTCTAATATCTTCTATAGCGAATCTACTGGGGTACGACGTTTCAACATTATTGTTAAATAAAGAGTCCATTATAAATTCAAAAAAAATATCGTGTAAAAAAGCACAAAGAGGTGAGAGCAACACTCAAGCCACAGATTAGTTTAAAAGTTCACTGCCCAGGTAACCAATAAGCAGTTCCAAAGCGTCTTTACGGCAGCCTGTCAAGCAATTAAGTCGCTTTAAATGCCACTTTTGGCCCAATATACGGCTGCTTTCCTGCAACGCTTTGATAATGCTTCATTAATGCCATTTTGCATTCGAAATGCTTATTACATACCATTCCCAAAACTGAACGATTGGCTATAGTTGTATTTGGAGATGGCATCTGTAAGCTGTAAAATTTGCCCGTGTAATCGTGAAGTTATTAAGCTAACGCTTATAGTTTTGAGTAGAAAATTTAATGAAAACTTTTCAAATGATAGCTCCTGGTGCTTTCCATAATGCAAGATGGTTGGCAAATATTATTTATTCCTTGAAAATGTTTCTCTACCGGCAGACTATTCTCACTCAGTTTAGTGTTGTATGTTAGTGTATGTTAGCAAATGCGTCACCGATTTTGCGTACAATTTTTTGAAACTCAAAACTTCAGCCAAAAGATGACATGTGGTTCCATGTGAGATGCCAATGCAGTGATATCCATATCCTCAGTGTGGTAAAGAGAGATTCCACACACTCTTCCTACCTCAACGAGAGCTCTTCTCGCTTGTTTATATTCACCACCATGTTTGCCTGCGGGTGGCACAGGCGAGTGGAAAAAAATGGTTTTTATTCACACAACACTCGTTTGTTCTAGAGTGAGAAGAAGAGCTCTCAAATTCACTGCAGCGAATGCAGATAAACTCCCTGGCGCGTGCGCCCCAGTGAGCTCACTGGCGTGGGCTCTTCTGCTAAATTACAGAAGTGATTTCAAATTCGCTTAAACGCTACATAACAAAAGAAGAAAGAAGAATGTTTCATCCCGCTTCCTTTTGCGGACATTTTTTAAAACTTCGCTATCAACCGCACCAGCGAATCACAGAAAGAGCACTTGCGCGTCCTCGCACAAGTGTACGCGGCAGCGATCGCAGGCGCGAGCACGTGGACGAAGACAGATTGGAGCACGTGAAAGCGGTCGTTTAAAAGAGAGAGTGATTCACTCCCTCCAAGCCATTCCATCACAGGCGCACACTTTAACTCTGTCTATTTACCACGGAATAAAATAGCACTTAGCTTTATCTGCGGTGTTTTATGGTTGTATTCTCTGTGAAGGCACAAATCTCACGCGCCAGCGTCACCTTAGTTTGAAATACCATCTCTGTGCCTAGGGTGGATAGCCGACGGCACAGTCGATCGATGATCTTCCAAAACCATATCCTATATTTTCGCTATGATTTCTGGTGTTGATACACTTTTTGAACGTCCTGAGCGTGGATCGTCTTCAACGCTTGTCCGGCCATGCATAAACCACCAAAACCCATCGGTGAACGGTTGGAAATGAAGAAGAAGACTCCTGCAATACTTTCACCATCTTTGCATGGATCTCAGTAGCCGATAAACCTTTCAAAACAAAACGAAATAATCACTGCACGATATTCGCTGACACGTCAACTTCAAATGGCTTGTAAACAAAGAATTAGTTGACAAGTCCAAATGAAATTTTAAGTTAGTTTTTATGAAAGTTGAAATATTAAAATGGCGTAGAAATTTTGGTTTTTATTTATTCTTGTAACAAAAGCGATGCAGGCGCAATGAGGTATATACAGGTGAAACATAAGTGGTTAAGTTGTATTAGTGTTAAGTTGTAACTAAATCTGCTTCTCGTAATAATACATCAGTTAGGCATGTAGAGGAATCAATGTACCAGAAACGAGACGAAGGCCTGCGAAGTTGGGTACAGCCGACTCGTGAGGTAGTGGGTGCTATCAAGGACGTGGAGAAAGCCAGGTAATTGTTACCCATTGTATCTATATTAAAAAAATATTTTCAATAGATTTGCGTCGAACATCACTTAAATCGGTTGAATCGGTTGTGTCGATACTTTGTTCCGCAATACTTTGTTATCGGGCGTAGTGTTTTGTCTATTGTTCATTGTGCGAGTGATCGAGTGAGCATGAGAAGTCGTGGTTCGCCGGGTAAGGTGGGCCGGTGGTGGGGTACATAATTAATTGTAACCCAAGTTATTCGTTCGCCATGCTCGTCGGGCCACCCTATCTTGGAGCAAATACACCACTGTCCCATTTTTTAAATGACTCCAGCGGCATCCGTATTGTTGGTGTAGATCGGTCCAACTTAGCTCTCAGACGCATACATACAGATTGCAGTCTTATTGTCATAATTAAACACCACTATGACACTCTGTGAGTGGCCCGAATAGCATCCTTACCGTTGGTTCAAATCGGAAATCGGTACTAATTTTCAAATTTTTCACTTGACAGCTTATCGTTAACCAAAGCAAATCCTGCTGTTACCCAATCCTGTTATCTTACATCCTAGTGATTTCTCGTGGCAGTGCAAAGGTGTTCTCGGTTTCCAATAAAGCGAGTATTACGTCAACATATTCCAACCCTTTCCTTACTTGACCTGCATTCGGATGGGGCCGGCGCCGGTATTGCCTTAGTTTGGGATCATCAGTCTTAATGGCAGCCCATCATGCAATTAAGTCGCCTTAAATGCAACATAAATGCCGCTTTTTACCCAATATACGGCTGCTTTACAGCAATGCTGTGTTAATGCTTCATTAATGC
This sequence comes from Aedes japonicus, assembly GCA_034211315.2. Lineage (NCBI taxonomy): Eukaryota > Metazoa > Arthropoda > Insecta > Diptera > Culicidae > Aedes > Aedes japonicus. The sequence goes on along the minus strand of JASCZW010001316.1, from coordinate 187,789 downwards.
TATTTTGCATTCGTAATGCTTACTACAGGCTACAAGCATTTAAATAGCATTTGAAATTTAATTTTACAACAGATAGCATTCAAGGTGCTGATATAATGCTAATAAAATGCTTGTACCATCTGAAATGCAGATTTAGGGTTGACTTACTGCTTATGCTAATGCTTATTGGTTACCTGGGTCTTTTCCATTTAATTCCAACTATCTTTGCTTATCTTGACAGATACGCGTATTTCGTCTACAATGGGCAGGCTTCTTCAATATCGTGTACTAATAACTAGACTGTGGAGTTATTCGTACACGACACTGAAGAGGTCTGCAAACAGATCATATGACTGATCGCAAAGTGTTAAAGCAAGAAGTCAAGAAATAGTAATCACTGGTTTAAGGATTCACATTCATCATAAGCTTGTTCAATGTCTACAATGTTAAACTATCCAAAACTATCCACAATTATAGCAGTATTCATCAATTGATGCGAGCCTATACGTATGCAAGGTTTTAAGTCGTTGTTGTTATGTCCATACAAATAAAAATAAATAATTGAAAAATCGAATGTACGACCGTTCCGATTTAAACGAACACTGAAATAACAATATCCTTATGTGAAAATTTCTCATCTATTTGAAGGAAATTCGGAAAAAAACTTCAACTCAAAGAATTAAAAACACGATCGCATGATATTCACTGAAATCGTCTTAACCTAACGACGAAAGCCACATAAATCACAGTCAGTAAAATAGCAATAATACCCCCCAAAATGGCAGCATTCCTTCCAAACCCATACGGATCTATATCGAACTGCTCCAAAATACTGTCCGGCTTCTTGTAGTGGCAATAAATCTGCGAACATTTCAGATTCTCCCTACCGTAGCCGTACAAAGCTTGCATCGCTCCGTGGAACAGGTACTGGAAGAACGACACATCACTCAGGGGCTTCAGGTATGGAACCAAATCTTTGGAATTGATGAAAAATCCGGAGAATATCACCGGAATGATACAGGCATTGGCAACGACGAAGTTCTGCGTCTTTATACTGAAACAGATCCCGGCGAACACTCCAATGTACTGGCCGATCAGTCCACCGAAGAAGACCATCAACCAAACCATGGCAAAGCGATGCCATTCCAGTGGTTGATCCGAGAGGTAGTACATTGGCGGTAGCATCAACAGGGGGCAGATGATCTGCAGGGGGAGATCATTCAGCAGCTTGGAGAAGAAGTAGGCCTCCCGGCTGTACCAATTGTTCGCGATCTCCTTTATGGTAACGTTGGCCTCCTCGGTGTCTGCGAAAATAGAAGGAAATGTTACTCAAAGGCGCTTAATGAAAGTGAAAGGAAGGCTACAATTTATCACAGCCATGGCATTGCAGAAGTAAACGATGGCGAATATCTGGAAGAAGCAACTGGCATTGGCAATCACTTTACTGGCATCGTTTCCTACGTTGTAGTGGACTACTCCAAATATTAACCCTAGCGCTATGTAGAGGGCAACTCTCACTTTAAGGAAGAACTGAAAAAAATGAGTTGTGTGATTGTTTTGAAAAACTCCACTGTTCAGGGAAACCAACCTCGTCCTTAGCGGTGGAAAGTACCGATCTCTTGAATAAGACTAAAAACTGGTACCAAAATGGAACCTGATACCGTCTAACAATCACATCCGGTCTGTTTATGGTGGGGCTTGAAGGCCCACCTTCGAAGATATCTCGCATATCTGCTTTAGTTTGGGCAATCATTGCATCCTTTGGTTCTTGATCCTCGGACGTTAGAACTTCGATCGCGAAATCAGCTGGATTGTAATATTCCGGGCACCTGAATCCAGCGGACTCCAGAGTAGGGATCATGCCGTCAATCGATCCAAAGTACAGACAACGCCCCTTGACCAGCAAGTAAACATCGTCAAACAATCGGAACAAACTGGAAGCAGGTTGATGGATGGTACAAACGATTGTTCGTCCGCCCATGGCCAGCGATTTAAGGTGGGAGATGATTTGTGTTGAAGCAACGCTGTCCAAACCACTGGTGGGCTCGTCCAGAAGCATCACCGCCGGGTTGGTAATCAATTCAACGGCTACCGAAAGCCTCTTCTGTTCGCCTCCAGATAGATTCTTCACCAGTGTTGACGAGCATTTCTCCAATCCCAGAATGTTCAGGATTTCCTTTATCTATAAAAGGATGCTTTGATTACAGTAAGAATTGATTGATTACAGTAAAGTGTTAGTCTCACTTTGTTCTTCTTTGCTTTGGTGGAAGTGCTTCTACTCATCTTCATGTTAACGGCGTAGGTCATAGTTCCTCGAACAGTCAGGTAGCTTAGCAGTGGGCAATCTTGTTCTACGTAAACACTTCGTGGATCATTTTCTTCCACGGGTTCATCGCCGATTATGATAGACCCACTCAGTCCGAACAGGTTCATGCCAGCCAGGACGTTCAACAGGGAAGACTTTCCCGCCCCGGACGGTCCCATCAGAGCCACCAGTCGACCATGTTTGAACTTACCAGACACGTCACTCAGGATATCCTTCCCTGTAAATAGGCATTTGTAATTACAATGACCTTATAAACTCATTGCTTCAACAACAACAACCGTCAACCGTGTAGTAAACATTGCGGAACTTGAGTGTTGATGGCACAAAATCGAGCAGTGGCTTTGTCGTCAGCTCAAACTCCTCGTCGGCAGGCATTTTGATCGTTTGATCTCTGTCCAAGCGGCATATAAGTTCAACTGATAATTGCTATTCTTTCGAACGCTGACTAATCACTCATTCCTCTGATATGCGCCAACAGCGGGATATCCAAATTGCATAACTGACGTAAGCTCACTTCGTTACACTCGACTTCACTCGCGAAGTAATGACTGGAAAATTTAGCAGCACATTCAAAACACTCATCTCACTTCGATTGACTGCCTTTCAAAAAGATGTCAAACGATATCCGCATTTTCTGAAATCGCGATTTCCCCTAATTGCCTTCGACGTTTCGTTGCAAAGCGTGTCAAATCAGTTCGTGGTGGATAGCACTTGTTTAGTTTTACGTTTCACCTGTTGCACGTGCTGCAAGCGACTGACAACACAAGTCGAAACCGATTGATCGCAGCAGGCTGTGCGGTAGGTAAGTCTCACTACGTACGTACAGCGCGCAAATACATTCGTGAAATACGCGGTAAATAGGCGAGGGCAACTAAGTTGTAACAGATTTTCCACTAGTGCACAAGTGCAGCTGCACTTGACTGCAGGTACTCGCGAGGTTACACATCGGAGTTTCGTTGAATTCGGAGCGTTCGATGACGAGTGAATGAATGGTGACGCGGTGCGGTGAGTGGCGAGATGCTTTGAGCGCTGTGATGTCACGCTGTTGGTGGTAGAAGCGGGCAGCGTCGTGTTGTTGGTTTTATCGGGATGCTGAGAAGTTATTGTTTTGATTGTATCATACAAACCTTTCCGGACTTCCCATCACTGGTGGAAATGTGTGATTCCTCAAGCAACGAGGCTACAGAGAATTTTTCGTGGTATATGCAATGCATATTCTTACAGTAAAGTTCAAGATAATCAAATGGCATTCTTTCGAATGGATCGTCTAGAAGAAGTATGTAAAGATAACAGATTTTTAAGACAAACCAAGATTTATAAGACGGGTACATTTCAAGTTCCATTATTTAAACATTTCTACTTTCATTTTGCTGTTTCAGGCCCATGAAGCATGTGGGGTTAGATATCACCAATCTTTTTTTTTTTTTCAAATTAATCATTTATTCGTACAGGCTCAATCGAATCAACTTTACAGAGCCAAATTTTCATATTTTTATACATCATTTATCTTAAAACTAAAGTTAGGGAGATAGAACCGATTACTCGCGGCCGTCTCGAGGTTAATAGGAATTGCAAATTACGGAGGGTAAGAGGGTGGGAATTTAAAGTATGGTTTACATAACATTAAATTATAAATTATTGAAACACTTATATTTATACAATTTCTTGTTTTTTTTTACTTGAACATTTTTTGAAAAAGAAAAAAAACACACACATAAAAAAAACTTATAGTTAACATACAGTTAACATCTAAGGCTAATGTTAGTCAAAAACACATAAATGAGTTTCATGTACTCCAAAACACGTACAGCCAAAATATCTCGAATTGGCACATTGGGTTGTCTACCTCGAGCCCGAAAGGAATCATAAAGCTCAGATCTGACTCCACGATGCTCAGCATAAGACCAAACCACGTGTTCTGCGTCCTGATAGCCTTGTCCACACTCACAGAGATTGCTGTCGCTCAGCCCAACCCGGTATAAATGAGCGTTCAAAGAATAATGATTGGACATGAGGCGAAACATGACACGAATGAAGTCTCGACCCACATCCATCCCGCTAAACCAAGATTTCTTCGACACCTTTGGGATGATAGAATGTTGCCATCGCCCCAAATCTCCTTTACTCCATTTATACTGCCAGCTGACGAGTGACTATTGACGAAAAATAGGAAAAAATTCGTTGAAGGCGATTTGTCGATCATAAATATCGCCTTCCATAGCGCCCACCTTTGCAAGCGAGTCCGCTTTCTCATTGCCCGGAATTGAACAATGAGAAGGGACCCATACAAAGGTGATGATAAAATAACGCAAAGATAAAGCACTTAGAAGCTCCTGTATTTTCATGAGAAAATACGAGGAGTGCTTTACCGGCCTCAAGGAGCGAATAGCCTCTATAGAACTGAGACTATCCGTGAAAATGAAGTACTGATCCGGTGTTAACGAGGCAACAATTTCTAGCGTAAAGTGTATTGCCACTAATTCAGCGACATATACGGAACAAGGAGCATGAAGTTTACGATTGGCGCTATAAATTTCATTAAATATTCCAAAGCCTGCTGACTCCTCTATCAATGATCCGTCAGTGAAGAACGATTTAGTGGAATCAACTTGGCCAAACTTTGCAGCAAATATCACAGGAGCAATCATAGGACGATGATGCTCTGGGATTCCACGAAGCTCCTGCTTCATGGATAAATCAAAATGAACCGAATTGTCGAAATCGGAGAAGCAAACACGATTCGAAATGTTCGGCGAAGGGCTGACATCCTGTGTTATGTACAAATGGTACAAAGTCATGAAGCGGGTTTGAGGGTTCAACTCAAGGAGCTTCTCAAAATTTTCGATCACCTGAGGGTTCATAACTTCACACCTGGTGAGGAGCCGGAGAGATAATTCTGTAAACCGATCCGAGAGTGGCAACATGCCAGCCAGCACTTCAAGACTCATGGTGTGAGTCGAATGCATGCAACCTAACGCGATACGAAGACACCGATACTGAATACGTTCCAGTTTAATGAAGTGCGACCGAGCCGCTGACTGAAAACAAAAACTACCGTATTCTAGAACAGACAAAATCGTTGTCCGGTACAACGTTAGAAGATATTGTGGATGCGCTCGCCACCAGGTTCCGGTAATTGTGCAGAGAAAGTTAATCCTTGGCTGGCACTTTCGCTTCACATACTCAATATGGGATCTCCAGGTGCACTTTGAATCGAACCAGACCCCAAGATATTTAAATGACATAGAATGAGTTATCGGCTTACCCCAAATTTGAAGCTTCGGTTGTGCTGGGTTATGCTTCCTAGAAAAAACTACCAACTCAGTTTTCTCCGTAGAGAATTCGATACCTAGCTCTAGAGCCCAAGTAGACAAATTTTCCAAGGTATCCTGTAAGGGTCCTTGTAGATCGATCCCATTGGGTCCCGTGACAGACACTACGCCGTCATCTGCAGGTTTTCTCGATATACAATTTTCACCTAAACAACCGTCAATGTCTTTGACATAAAAATTATACAAAAGGGGGCTTAAACATGTTCCCTGGGGGAGACTCATTTAGCTAAATTGAAAAGCTGTAGAGGTTCCATGAGAGAAGCTCATATGTTTCTCTGACAGCAAATTGTACAATAAATTGTTCATTAATGGTGAAAAGCCACAAGCGAGAACTTCAACAGATACTGAATCAAAAGCCCCCTTGATATCCAAGAATACAGAAGCCATTTGCTCTTTTTTAGCAAAAGCTAACTCAATATCTGTGGAAAGCAACGCGAGGCAGTCGTTCGTTCCCTTACCTCTGCGGAAACCATATTGCGTATCTAAAAGCAGGTTATTCGTCTCAACCCATTTGTCCAGACGGAAGAGGATCATTTTCTCCAACAACTTTCGAATACAGGATAACATCGCGATGGGTCGATAGGAGTTGTGGTCGAACGCGGGCTTACCAGGTTTTTGAAAGACAATAACTCTCACCCGCCTCCAATCATCCGGTACAATGCTGAGTTCCAGAAACTGAGTTCAACATGCGCCTCTTAGCGACGTCTGGGAGGTTCTTAAGCAAGTTGAACTTGATCCCTGGAGCCGTATTGTCACACGTATTGAAGCAAGGGAAAGAAGAAAGAGTGGCCCTCCCGTATCAAACGCTTCCATGAAGAGTTAAATAATATGATTAATTTGTACTTTATCGTTGGGAGCATAGATGCTAGAAAGATTAGTTTATGCTCCTTTTGCCTGTGGGTGAACTTTTGGCAATTGAACCAAAAGCCTGGCAATAATTGCCAAGGTTATAGCGCCTTATCTCGCTCAATGGGGGGTTAGTGGACCAAAACTTACGACGATGGCTATATGTGAAGCTGAAAATAGCATAAATATATTGTGAAGGGATGTTATAATATAAAATAAGAATAACAAAATGATGAGTCGACAACAGTGAAGGAACGTGCGTCCCCGCAACATAGCTCTGGTCCTCACAAGTTCCTACATCATGCTTCCACGGGTCAAGAGATGACAAAGACCGCCAGCTAAGGGTTGCGTACTTAACTGGTAGTGCAGCCTGGGAACTGTTGTCCTTCTGACTTCAGCTAGATTGAGGAGGTATGTGCCGAGCGTCTGTACACCGAAAAGGTTTGTCCACCAGAGGCTGAGTATGAAACGCTGTATTTCGTCAGCTATACCTTAGGAGGCAGTCCCACCAACGCAATGTAGGCAGCGCGATCCCGGTAAGCTAGCATGCTGAAATCTTACCCTACCACGAAAAATGTAAGTATTCTTTATACGGTATATCATTTTGGATCATCCATGGAATTTCCGAGTATTGTATGAAAATTTAAATTTCTTTTTCCTTCATGGCAATGATAATGCAAGTCCATTTACAATTGCAGCAGGACCACAATCGAAAGTCAAGCAGACTGTACTCATTTTATTCTCATTTTATATTATAACATCCCTTCACAATATATTTATGCTATTTTCAGCTTCGCATTATCCATCGTCGTAAGTTTTAGTCCACCTAAGCGAGATAAGGCGCTATAACCTTTTTTTGCCAGGCTTTTGGTTCAAATGCCAAAAGTTCACCCACAGGCAAAAGGAGCATAAACAAATCTCTCTAGCATCTATGCTCCCAACGATAAAGTACAAATTATCACACTGTTTAACTCTACATGGAAGCGTTCGGTACGGGAGGTCCACGCTTTCTTCTAGAATCGCTCTAGTTCTTGGAATCCTCTCTGCGGCACATACTACGCAGTTGACCTGGCCGATGACAAGAAAAATGATGTATTCAAAAAACCATCATTTTCCAGGATGCGTTCAAGAACTGGCTGCGTTAGTGTGAGATGTGTTGGCCACAGCGAGTTCAAACAAATTCAAAATGCCGTGTTGAATTGATGACAACAACACGTTCCACGATCCCATGTAGCAATCGGTCGATGTGTTGTCTGTTGTACGCACGGTTGTGTTTTTTCACTTCAGTATTGATCAACTCCTCAACAAACAGTATCAAGGACGATATTACCATCATGGCTATGGAACAACGAATAATAAGAGTTACTTCAAATCAGTAGGAGCATCCAGAAACAACGCAATCAGCGAGTTTAGCAACAAAATTAACTCGCCTTATACGATCCTACAGAGCTAAAGGGTGTACCGTTTGAAATCTGCACACTCAAGCTGCTTTTAATCTTGATCCGTTGGGTAATGTTCAGGCGGTACGCCCGGAAAACCTATACGAAGGTTTTACTAAATGGCTCCGCTGGCCTCTGGGCCCAGAAGAAACAACCGAATGAACTAACAACAGACTGATCGGTGTAAAATTGAACGACGTTGTTCAATTTCACGTGCGTGGCACTAATAAGCCCACTAACCGTTCGCTGTGTAATACTTATTTGTACAGCACCAAAAATAGTACCTCTGGTCTATTCGTCTCTCCGCGTACAAGTCCCCTCTTCTACGCTCGCTCCCCACTTCAGACCTACCTACACTACCTATCTTCTCTCCAACAATTCAGTCCAATCTACACCGAGGGGTAAGACCCTACAGTCAGACCCGCCCTTTCCCCCCTAACGTATAGGGCCGAGAAACGATCGATCGTCTTCACGATGTCGTTAGAGCAATCTCGTCACAAAACGGATTGCCCTTAGATGCGTCTTCCAACCTGAAGACAAGTAACTTATGCTGGAATTGGATCACACACGGCGAATAAACCCTTCGGATGGTTCAACGAAAGACTCGCTCTTCCGATAACGTCTGTATTTCTCGGATGGTGATTTGTAACTAACTCTACAGTATTTTTCTAGCTTTGATGGACAATTGGGTTAGTTACAAACATTTGTTCCGGATCTAAATGGAGTGATTGTTTGTGTATAATTCTGTCTATATTGTATTCCGTAGGTAAACTATTGTAGTAGATTTTAGATCACTTTCATTACTTTTAAGGCAAAATAGGTATATAGTATTCTAGTTTTAGTACAATTCAATTTAAGCACAATTCATGTTAGACAGTATTAAATTATAAGTGGAATCAATGAACTACCGAACAGGTAAAATTAGGTGAAATATTGCGTGGACATAGTTTAACGTGTATTGTTTATATTTTGTGAGGTGTTTTCTTCTGGTGTGCAGAAGTTTTCAAAATGGCGACGAAATAACAGAGAATAAGGATCTGTCGCATCGTAGTATCGGAAAAACGTTGGGAATCGCGAATTCCACGGTGTCTTGTATCAAACGGTTCGAAAAAAAATCTGCCGGTGGCTGGTTCGTTACAAAGAAAAAAATCGAATATCGTGCAGTGATTAAATTCTTTGTTTCGGAAAGTTTGCTGGCTATTGAGATCGATGCAAAGATGGTGAAGACATTCAAGGAGTCTTCTCTTTCATTTCCAACCGTTCACCGGTGGGTTTTGGAGTTTAATCGTGGCCGTACAAGCGTTGAAGACAATCAACGCTCAGGACGTCCAAAAAGTGCATCAACACCAGATATCATAGCCGAAATACAGGATATGGTTTTGGAAGATCATCGATCGACTGTGGCAGTGATAGTTGACACCATAAACATCACAAATGTAACAACATGGCATATTTTGGCTGAACTTTTGGTTTTCAAAAAACTGTGTGCAGGCTGGGTGCCGCATTTTCAAACAAATTCAACAAAAATACGTTCGAATGCGAGTGACATCAAAAGGATGAAAAGGATGTTCTGCGTCGATTCATCACTATGGATGAGACTTGAGTCTGCCATCATAATCCTGAATTTAAACACGAGGCTAAGGAGTGGTGTGAACCAGGCCCTTCAGTTTCGAAGCGAGCTCGTGTCCTGAAATCGGCTACGAAGGTAATAGCGTCAGTTTTTTTTTCAGTTTTTTGGGATGCAAAAGGAATTTTATTGATAGATTATCTCTAAACTGGTTAGACAATCAACTCTGATTATTATTGTGACCCTTAAGATCAGTTGGATTAAAAAAAATGGTAAAAAAGACCCGCTCTGCAGAAGAAATAATCAGTTTTCATTAAGAAAATTCACCTGCTCACACAGCTCAAAAACCAATCGTGAAAATCAGTGAATTGGGGTACGAATTGTTGCAGCATCCACCCTATTCGCCAGATTTAGCTTCCTCTAACTTCTGGCTATTCTCAGACTTCAAAAACATTCATCGTGGAACTCATTTTTCATCAAACGAAGAGGTTATAGCCGTCGGGGAGGAGTATTTTGCAGGCCTTTCAGAATGTCGCTTACGTGATGGGACAACAAAGTTGGAAGATCGTTGGACCAAGTGTGTTGATCTTATGGGAGACTATACTGAGCAACAAAAGTATTTTCTCAAAAAACAAAAATTTCCGCATTCAAAACTGTTGAACTAACCTAGTATGCATGAAAAGAAAAGCGGCTGCAGACTACAGTCACCAACCAGACAAAGTCATCTGTGAACGTTGGGTTCTATGATGACATGGTCAATAGTCTGTAAATTCACGAGGAAACAGAGGAGCTCATTGTCAAGCTCATATAGATTTGGTAATTGACCGTCTCGAATAAACTTAAATCGTCTACAGCACCTACCTATAGGCATCTTGCTATTCAGAAAGTGTTTATCAAATTCGTTGTCATTAAAACGGCCATTTTCAGATTCGACAAATAAACTATTATCTCTCGTTCAAAATGACCGTTGAAGGTAAATCAAAGCTTCACTACTGCACGGTAGAGCTTTCGCGTGGCTCCCAGTTTCAGTCGTAGATTTGTTTCGGGAATAGAAACAGAGCGTGTGCCAAATAGATGCATGCTAAATGATTTGATAACGCAGCTACACAGCTCACAGCTCATCCTAATAACATTGGCTCACGTCAACATATGGAACCAGCTGTGCAGTACCATCCGTTTGTTTCTAAATGTCAAACCGACTAAATTAGAGAAAGCTTTGATTGCAATTTAATAAATAGATACTTAAGTAAGATAACGATATGAGTTGGAAGTCATCGATTAGCATCTATCTTCTCAAAAGTGGCAGCAGTTCGTTAATAACTAAATTACACACCTAGCATTGTTTTTCTCAGCTTGAAATTGACGAGATTTTCACAGCAGCGGAATTTGCATTTGCATGCAACTAAATGCTTCGAGTTTCGGCAAACACTACTCCACTTGATGTGCGACACGCGTCCAACTAGGGATGATGAAGCGTACTTGTTAACATGCCGAAAAGGCATCGAGATACCGTTCTGTCTGTTGTTATAAGGTATCTCGATCATCGTAATCAAATGCACCTATGTTCGAACCGGAACCCATTAGATTGAGTAATTTACACTGTTACAGTTCTCTTCAGGGAGCACATCATGCACATCCGAATGGCTGTTGTACTGTTTGTGGTACTTCCCATCGTGCATTCAATCGAAATCCCTACCGAGGTTAGTTTCCAACGAATACAGCAGAATATTGGTTTTAACATCTTCCAGACGAACCTTCGCATCACCAAGTTTAATCGAACCTGTGCCGTCGTAAATGGTACGATTGACCTTTTCGTAGATCTGGACAATAGCTTCACGGTAACGGAGAGCTTCACGTCTTGAAGACCTTTCTAACTATTCATGTTTACTTATCTCGGCAGTTCCAAGTCAAAGCGGCCTACAGCCGCCTGGGGAATAATCAGTTCAACGAATACCCTATGAAGATCATGGAGCAGCCGATTTGCCACTACATAAATGGCACCTACCGAGAGCAGCAGGATTTGTTTTTAGATAATAGCAACTTCCCTCATGTGGGCCAGGACGGGTTGTGTCCATTGCTAGCGGGCAGGTATTGGTTAAAAAACTTCCAATATCTAATCAAATATTTACCTCCGATGGTTCCGGAAGGGTACTGGCGGGTGACGATGCTTTTTATGGGGAAAAATGAGAGTGCAGATCTTCAGGTGTTTCTGAAAATTTCCATGGAATCCTTTTGGTGAATGTGGGAGTGAAGTTTGGAAGGAGCTGTGACTGTTAAGTTAAATAAATAGTGTAAGGAACAAGGTTCATTTAATTCACTGTAACACATTTTAATAAATTCAAAATGCTAATATGGACAATTCATTCACTGGTTAATTTTGTAAGAACTCCTTGTACTGCGCAGTCAGTTCTGTAACAGATTTACAATTTACTGTGCAATATTGTCTTGTATTGTTCCCCAGAAGTTTACCGGAATCAATTCATTAAGTTTCTGGAGCAACATTGGTAATCCAGATATTTCCACCATGCTTGCCTCTATGCCAATAGCTTTTTCATCAGTCTCAAAGCTGCTCCAACATGTTCTAAATAAGGAAAATAGAATATATAATTTAAACGTGTGCTAAAATTATGAACTTCCATACCGTTTTCTACCATACTACATCTTGTGTTGACAAGCAGCAGCTCATCGGACAAAAAACAAACGGCGTCGTCATGGAAGCAAGTGCTTTCGAATAATAATTATTACTACGGAATTGTTTTCACTCAACAGAAGCTTTGTGATGAGTTACTCAGCGTTGAATAAATTTCCTGAAAGTAAAGATCTAACCGAATTGAGTTGTATCGGGAGATTCATAAAATTTCGAAATTATGACGTATACTACGTCTTACGGCAAGGGTAGGGCTTCAATTGCAAATATAAAAATTCGAAAGAAAAACAACCGTCACGAAATATAGTTACAAATTAAACGCTTATGACATGATAAATGCTCAATAGGTTTTCTAGATGTTTACATCAATTGGTTGCAAATTTTCCGGCGTATCAATTCATTTATAAAGCATTAACCTTTAACAATTTCAAACTATTGAAAATAGTGAAAATAAAAGATGGCTAATTTTACTAAATGCACAGTACTTTACAATCACAGATATCAAATTTAAGCAAGAGAGGGCTCATATGCAACACTGAACGAAATAAAAGGGGTACACCTTCGCAAATTTACTCACAACCGGTCCAAATTAATAAGATGCGTCGGCATGACATCTTGAAAAGCTATCGGGATCAGTTGTACCAGGTGCACTTCGAGAAGAACTCGACGTGCATGAAGGACCTCCAGAACATCCGAGCGTTGTTCCACATCGTCGTGAAGTGGGACCGGTACCAACCGATTCACCGCGATGTCACTCAGTGCAAGAACTGCCTGATGTTTGGGCATGGCACCAAAAATTGCCACATGGCGAAGCGCTGCGTCGATTGCGGCAAACACGATGAAGCCGATGCTTGTGAGCGGATGGAGGATGCTGAGCCAGTGTGTGCCAACTGCGGTGCGGCGCACAAAGCTACAAGCAGGGAATGCCCGAAGCGGGCCGAATTTATTGAAATTCGAAGAAAATCGTCAGCCAACAACCAACCCGGCCATCGACGACGATCTGGTCCGCCTCCGGCCCTCACGACCGAGAAATTTCCCGCTCTCCCAACACGACAAGTGCCACCAAACCGTCCGGTTCCCAGTCGGCCATCGGTTCAACGCCGGTTCGCAGCTGCTGCAACCCAACCATCCCAAAGCGATCTTCCAGGACCGTCGTACTCTGGTGCAACATCTGGCGCGATCGATGATTCGATGCTATCAACGGAGGAAGTCGTTGCAATCCTGACTCAGGCCATCATCATCAAGCGATCCTGCAGAGCACGTGGAGAACAAATTCAGGCGATGATTGCGTTCCTCAATGGACCGTGAATTCGCCAATTGGAACGCTTGCTCGCTGAAGAGCAAAAACATCGAGTTAATTAACTTTCCCAACGACCGGTCCATTGACATCGCAATCATCACTGAGACGCATCTCAAGCCTGAGATCAATGTGTTCCTCCCAGATTTCCGTCTGATCAGACTCGATCGAACCAGTTCCGCCGGAGTTGGTGTCGCCATCGTCCTGCGTACCAACATCAACTGCCAGATGCTTCCGAGTCTGCAGCTCCAATTCGTCGAAGTCATCGGAGTCAAGGTAGAATCCACCGTCGGCCCTATCACCATCATCGCGGCCTATTGTCCCAAACAAGCAAGCACAAACAACGGGACAGATAGGATCTTGCGAAACGACATCATCAAGCTCACTCGGAGGCATGGGCAGTTTATTATCGCCGGTGACCTGAACGCAAAACATGAAACCTGGGGAAACGCACGACGGAACAAGAACAGCTCCATCCTACACGATGACCTGGAAGAAGGCCACTACACCATCCTGGGCCCGGATACTCCCACCCGGTTGAGCAGATCCGGGTTCCACGCTACGATAGATATCTTCCTCACCAACATGGGGAACAACATCGGCCAGCCGATCGCACACCAGGAGCTCAGCTCAGACCACTATCCGGTGGTGGCTGAAGTTGGGTCCTGCGTCAACCGGCATTCCGTAACCAGGCGAAACTACCATCGCGCCAACTGGGTCCAGTTCCGTCATCAGGTCGACAACACGGTCGATTACGATAGACGCCCCGAATCAACCAACGACATCGATCGAGCAGGCGATCTCCCAGGCCCGGGAGCACCACATTCCGGAAGTAACACAGGTGAGCAACTCTTTACCTATTGATAGTCTCACTAAAAACTTGATCCGTCTTGGAAACACCACTCGCAGACAGTATCAACGTACTGGTCTGCCTGCGTTAAAATCAGAGTGCAATCGTTTGAACAAGATCATTAAGGCCAGAATGGTGGATCTCAGAAACAATAACTTTGCCAACAAAATCCGCGCCCTCCCAGATTGTGCTAAGCCGTTCTGGAAATTAACAAAAAAAATTAAAAACCAAGCCCAGGCCCATTCCACCGTTGATCCCACTAGACAACAATGACTCTAAGGATCGTTTGATTACTCCCGCTGAGAAGGCTGCTGAGATAGGTCGACATTTTGTCAGCTCACACAATCTTGGACAGAACATCGTCAGTCCTCACGAAGCTGCCGTTAACGAGCATGCGAATAACATCCATCTGTATCCCAATGATTTTTCGGAGGAATTAGAAATCACAGCTGGCGAACTGTCAACCTATGTATATCAAAACTTCGAAGAACATGAAGGCCCCAGTTTTCGACAAAATCCTGAATTTGGAACTCAAGCACTTGATTTTCCAATTCTACGAGCATCTAGCATGATTTTTTAATAAATGTCTTCGACTTAGCTACTTCCCCTCATGTTGAAAGTCAGCTAAAGTCATACCCATCCAGAAACCTGGGAATGATCCTTCCTCCCCCAAGAGCTATCGACCCATTAGCCTTCTATCGGGAGGATCCAAACTATTTGAGAAAGCAATCTACCGTCGGCTCCTTGCATCTGCCGCCGAACTCAACATCCTGCTTGATGTACAGGTTGGTTTTCGATGCGGTCGATCAACAGTACATCAACTGAACCGGGTCACTTACATCCTCAGGCGAAATAAGTCTTTTTCGAAAACATCCGCAATGGCCCTTCTTGACGTGGAAAAGGCGTTTGGCAACGTCTGGCATAATGGCCTGGTGTACAAACTGCATCGGTACAATCTTCCTGTATTTCTGGTGAAGCTGGTGAAGAACTACCTTTCAAACAGAACATTCCGTGTTTTGCTGCATGGTACAGCGTCCGGTGCACAGGGGGTTTCTGTCGGTGTTGCACAGAGAAGTATATTAGGACCACTTCTGTTTAGCGTGTTCACCTCGAACTTAACCCCACTTCCTGAAAACGGATCTCAGTCGCTGTTCGCCGATGATACCGCAGTCGTCCACAATAGTAGGGTAATAAGAGCGCTAACCGTGAAACTGCTGTGAAGCTTGAATGTTCTGTTGGAGTATCTCACTGATTGGAAGATCTGCTTCAATGCAGCAAAGACCCAGGTCATCCTCTTTTCACATTCAAAATCTCCCCGACTTGTTCCGGCTGAGGATGTTAAAATTGGTCTGAACGGTACAACGGTGGAGTGGACCAATTCAGCCATCTATCTTGGCGTGACACTAGATAGCAAGATGAACTTCAGGGAACAGGTAGCTAAGACTGCCACAAAATGTCACGTTCTGTTGAAGCTAATGTACCCCTTGCTAAACAGAAAGTCTACATTGGCCCCTAATCGACATTGACATGCCGATCTAGGAGAGTTGCGCAAAAACACACCACCTGAAGCTACAGCGGGTTCAAAACAAGTTTCTCAGGATAATTCTGAACATAACTCCGCGGACGAGAAATACTGAGATCCACCGTTAGGCCGAGATAAACAAAGATCGTTTTAGTGAGACTATCAATAGGTACAGGACACGTTGCCACCTATTAGACCACCAAGTCATCCGGGACATGATACCCTTCCCCACTGGCGACCAACCAGTGGTACGCTAGTTGATTGCCTTGAGGCTGTTGCTAGCAAGCCCTTGGATAGGCAACCGTTGCTAGGCAGCCATTGAATATGCAGTGGTATGCTAGGCAGTCGGTTGGCCAAACCGGTGATGATTTGTAGCAAGCAGGTGGGCAAAAACCCAGGCCTATGACAAGGACCACTTTTTCACGTAGACAACATCTCAGCAAGCTCAGCTGTCAAAATAATGTCAACATTGTGAGTTGTGTCTGTTGTTGCTCGTTTTCGTTGTGCACGTCATACAAAGCAGATAGATTGCTTCCTGTGGTGTTTCACATCAAAACAAACAAATGATTAGACTTCTATTTGACAGTTGACAGCGGGCCCAAATCAATTTGGGCCCAGGACATCCTGTCTACTGTCAATCACTGCTATTGATATAGGCTTGTCAATGGCCTGCAAAAAAACTGCAGAAGAACCGAATATGTCTGAGAAGTTAGGGAACGTCCTTTAATTACTTTAATTACCCCCCCCCCCCCCCCTTTTGTCACGTTTTTTATGTATGGACCTTCAATTTTTTTTGTATGGATCGTCACGTTCATCTACGAAAACCAAATTATGTGTCTGACAGCAAGCCATCAGATTCAACCCATAATAACATAACAATATTATTCTCCAGGAACTGATTGAACAAGTTCATCAAGCACCATTTTGCGACGACTGGCAGGTGTTTGAGCAGATTGAACTCAATTGTATCCATTCCCGGAACAGAATTGTTACGTGAAAGGAGAGCAAGTGAGAATTCGAACATCGAAAAGGTTCCATCCATTCCTCTTCCTTTCAGCTGAAATGTTTGGAAATATTCTATCCACTGGAACGGAATCCGGGCAAACTTTCTTCGTGAAATCGAATATCCATCGAGGGAAGCTCCCCGATCTTCATTATTAACGTTTGCATTAAAAAAATTGGCTTCTTTCCAATGGCGATAAAAATAAACTAAGACAGATAATTGCTTTGGATAAATTTCCCATGGAAGGTCATTATTTAAGCTTACTTGCAGAAAAATTCTACGCCCTTGCAAGCGGCCTTCCGGCAGTTGACCGGAACATTCACAATGTCGGACGAAAACATGCGTGTAGGCATGTTTTTGAGTTCTTTCTTCGTTTTATTTATCAATTCCTCCTCAGTTTTCGCGACAACATTCTTGGAGTAGATCTTACGCTTCAGATTGGCCCAGAAATTCTCGATGGGACGCAGGCGGGTTCGCCACCTGGGTACCGCATCGATATTCAGCCGCTCCATCTCCTCCAACGATCGCTTCGAGTAGTGGGCCGACGCTAGATTCGGCAAGAACATATTTCTTGATGAACGACGCAACTTCCAGCAGGCATTTTGTACTACTTATAAATTTCCCCGTTCACGACCAGTCCGGAGCGAAAGAAGAGTGGCTTTGACATCCCCTTCTCGCTGATTGTCAGCTGCAGCAGCACCTTCTTGGGGAACTTGATGTGTGAAATGAACTTCACCTCGGAGCTCACTTCCTTCGTGGGGGGAAGTAAAATACGAAGGTCCCTGCCAGTCGTTGCCATCCAGAGTGAGATAGTTCTCGTCGTCCATCACCACCGCCACGTCGCGATTCGCCGGGTTGGCCATCTGATTCAGCCGCTGCCGCTGCGTCATTGCATGCAGCTCCGAAATCAGTGGACGCGACTTCCGCTTCCTGACATGTATGTTCATGTTCGCCAGGTACTTTTTCACTGTTTGGCAGGTTTAACCGACCTCTCGGCCATGCGAACGCAGCAATTTAGCCACTTTTCCCTCGGGCTTCCTCTTCAGCAGCCTTTGGAGCTTCTTGTCGCTCAGGGTCGTCGGCCGCCAGGAACCGGGCTTTCTTTCGATGATCTGATTGTTGTCTTATAGTGTCAAGATGTTGTAATTGACCGCGCAAACTTCTGAACGTAGTTGCTTTACTGTTTTTGCCATCACGGTTAGAGATCGACTGATAGAGCTTTCAAATTTTGTCTGCTGACTCATGGGTCACTATGATTGATGCTGCATGGGTAGTTTCGTAGGTGCGGGTGAAGGTAAACCCATGAATTTTTGTCCATTTTTTTAATGCCAACATTAGACGATGCGTTACGGTTTTTCTGCCGAGCGTCCAAAGAGTAGGCAAGAAAGTCTCGCGCGATAATCCTTTAACAGAATTCCGCCAGTAACCACGTTTCTTCGCCTTTACTAAGCTTGTAAACTTGCGTTCAAGAAAGGTATACCGTTTGAAATGAATGACCGTTCCACGCTTTCGGAAATCTTTGTATGCGGCAAATTTCTCGCGATAGAGCTCTGTACATTCCCTATCCCACCACGGATTGGCAAGCTTCTTACGAAACCATATGCCTGGAACTGGTCGGCGTTGTGCTTGAAGAGCGCTGTTGATGAACAATTCGAACAGAAACCGGTATTCTTCTCGCGGTGGAAGTGCCTCAATCGATTGCTTACCCTCTGTAAAGTCCAGTTAGAATCCGGAATCGCTTACTATATGGCACGGAAAGTGACCGCTGCAAAAATTCTTTTGCAGCGGTTTGTTTACCTAGGCGCCCACTTTCTGCGGTATAAATTCAAGGTGTTTCGTGCAGTGAGTCAAAAGTTATTCCAGATGGAAGCCGAGAGGAGCGAATCAATTCTACATACCCACGTTGATAATCCAACTTGGTCCGCAAAAAATAGCAAAAACGTTGAAAATCGCCAAATCAACCGTGTACGATGGGCTCAAACGTTTCAGGGAGCGAAAGAGCGTGGATCGAGTGCCTCAAGGTAAGCGTCGTAGTGGAACAT
This sequence comes from Aedes japonicus, assembly GCA_034211315.2. NCBI lineage: Eukaryota > Metazoa > Arthropoda > Insecta > Diptera > Culicidae > Aedes > Aedes japonicus. The sequence goes on along the minus strand of JASCZW010001316.1, from coordinate 168,939 downwards.
ATGACCGCAAGCTTAACCAGAATGTGTTGAGAACCGTCAGAGCAAACCCTGGACTATCAGTTAATGAAATCGCACAAAAATACGCTGCTGCTCGCAGTGCTGTTCGAAGCATTCGTTTGCGAGCAGGAAATCGTTCTTATCGAGCCAGCAAGCAACCAAACAGAACAGAAGTTTTGGTCAGATTTGGCGAGTTGCAACTACAGCCAGTGATACCGCGATAATAATGTAGATTTCCTCGATAAAAACATAAATCCACCCAACTGCCCGTAGTTCCGGCCCAGCGAGAGATTTTGGGCAATAATGTAGCGGAAGCTTACGAAAAGTGGAAAAACGGCTCAGATGGCCAAAATGTGGAACAAATGTGCCAAGGAAGTTGAGTTCGGAGGTGTGAAGCGTTTGATGGGAGGAATAAAGAAGGAACGAAGAGAAATGAATTGTATTAATAATTTTGAAGTACAGTGAAGTGAATTACCTTTGTTTTGATGTATTAAACATATGTATACGTCATTACGTTACCGAGATACAGATGATTTTATTATTCCGGATTCTAAATGGACATAGCTTTAATAGCTTCTGCATACTTTCCCAAGTCAATATGTTTTGTAAGATCGTACGTGCAGTCGATAGAGGGAGGCTGCTGTGTACCATTAGAAATTGAAACCTGGATCGGCAGATGGTCCCTACCATGGGGATCCTTGACTACCTTCTATGTACAGTCTAGCGATACTGAACTGGAACAGATGGAGAGGTCTAAGCGGCTATCTCTTATTGAAGGTGACACTTGTGTAAATTCCCCAGTGTTGAGAATGGTCATGTTGAAGTCGTCGCAAAGGTCGTACAGTTCTCCTCACCCTGTTCCGTGAGAATTGAAGTCTCCCAAGAGCAATCGTGGCTCAGGCATAACTGAGCAGATTCTCGAGAGATCTCGGCGAGATATCACAGCTCTCGGAGGAAGATATATTGAGACGATACTGAGGTTCTTCCCTCGGATAATGGACGGACATGCATAACTTCGTTGCCTTGCAGCGACGGTAGATTGGTTCTATAGAACGAGTGTTGTTTTCTGATACCTAGGAGCACTCCTCCATCTGAGGAATGTTGACATCAAGAGAGAGCCATGTTTCGCATAATGCAAGAACACCGCATCGTAATTTGTTAACTTGAAATTTAAAAACATCTAATTTCGGAAACAAACTTCGACAGTTCCAATGTAGGACAGAACTCATATCGTTAATCTCAGTAGACAAATTATCACTCAAGAGATCTGACCCAACAAACAATCACTCATTAAATAAACATCATTGTGGCAATTTAATTCAGCAGCGTGTTGAATAATCTCTGAACTATTTTCAAACACAGCTTTTGCTCAGGCACTATTCACACAAATTTGGAGAAGTTATTAAGCTGTCGCCAAGCGATTTTGAACACAGGCAACTGCATATGCTTAAGAAGTGAGTTTGCAGCAATGGAGTTCAGCTGATAATTGAATAACTGCTGTTTAAGTGCTGCACACAACTTGAGGCTGATTCCGAGAGTCAAAGCGACCTTTGTTGAGCTAAGGGAATTTTTTTTTCTCTCCTTGCTTATTAAAATGCATGAATTCAACATCATTAAGCATATTACAAAAAGCTGTGGCGACTTTAATAGAACTTTTGTTCAACTTTTTGAAATTCTTATAAAAATTTCTTTATTTTTTGTATGATTTTCCATACGATTCAGAGATTTTATACTATTGCATATTTAATTTGATATGATTTTACATGTACATTAACAGAAACATTATGTAACATTTATTTATTAACATTTAATAGCGAGATTTGAACCATCAACCTTCGTATCCTAAACTACGTGACATACCAACTGCGCTATCCTGGAATTGAATGAAGTATAAACGAATTGTCTATATAAGGTCAATGTTATATATTGAATAGTAGCATAAGTGATGCTTTATTTGAGCTACATTGATATTCTATTTATAGCGTTGTCTGTAAATAAGCAACATCAGTGCTCAATCAAACATTGTAAATGTTGTTATTAAACGTCTGAATTAGCCAGCTGTACACAAGCTTTGATATTGGATGTTCGGTTTTACTACGTGCATTACTGACAAGGGCATGTTGAATAAGAGACGATTAAAAGATATGACAATGTTTTCTGATGTTATTTGTTAACACTGCGCTGATTTCTTTTGGGGTGGGCAATGTAAAGAGTAGCCTGTGAGCTATTTGCTCCAAGCAGTTGACCATAATTCAGGTCTTATAAACAGGTCAATACTTGTTCACCGGCACCAACCAAATTTGAACAACTCATAAACGAAAAAAGAGGAATATATCATTTATATTATTATATTAATTATCCAGCATAACTTGAAGTTGAAGAAGTAATATTGATCAACCAAAATTACGAACACTTCGGAGACTTTACCACGGAATTTAAACGACTTTTATTTTAATTGTAGTTTATTTAGCTGACTATTGATTTACACCATTGCTATTATTCAACTAAATATAAGGTTTAATTGGCAAAGCTGGTTAAAAGCCGTTGCATAAGAGGCATAAACTGTATTTCAACTAATTGTTCAGTTGTTGAATAAAAGTCAATTAAGAAAACTGTGTAAAGCTTTTGTACTATTTTTCTTCAGCCTATAATTGGATCAGTTGAATAGTGATGTACATTACAGCTATTATTCAATCCAATATAAGGTTTTATTAGCTAGGCTATATAAACGATATTTAAACGGGTTTATAAACTGTTATTCATCTCTTTGTTGAACTGTTTAAATTAAGTTACATATAAATATTGTAAAAGCTTTTACTAAGCATGTTATTCAAAAAAAATGAAACACATGAATTAAAGTTCATATTTCGATTGAGAACATGGTTATTCAGCTTATAGTTCAGCCAGATTTTTTATTCAGCTACGAAAGTCGTAATACAGCTTTAATAAAGCATGTATGCTTATTTACGGCTTTTGTTTGTTTGTTGGGGATAAAGACTGGACTCGGAAAAAATAAGACTCTTAAAAATGATCACCAAAAGTTCATTTAAATCGGATACTTCTCATATTTTCAGGGATTAAATAACTATATATTAGCTATGTTTTGGCATAATTTATTTATTGAATTTCCTCCCCCAAGCTGAATGCTCGTACATTTCTCATAACACTGCTCATGCGATCTTAGGGCAAGGCTTTTTCCATCTTCCTTACACAATGTCTTCCAGTTTTTCTTCAAAGTTTCATCGGTTTTGAATGTTTTTTTCCGCTATTCTTCAACTTCTTCTTCAATATCGCCCAAAACTTCTCGATCGGACGAAGTTCGGGTGTATTTGGCGGGTTCGCCTCCTTCTGGGCCACATTAACGCCCTTCGCTTCGTACCAACCCATTACAGGCTTGGCGTAATGGCACGAAGCGAGATTCGGCCAGAACAGCGTGGGACCACGGTGAGAGCGAAGGAAGGGCAGCAAGCGCTTCTGCAAGCATTCCTCTCGATCAATCTGCCCGTTTATGGTGCCGGTTGTAAAGAACGGCTTGCTGTACCGTCCGCACTCGCAGATCACTTGCCACAACAGGTACTTCTTAGCGAATTTGTCCATCTTTCTCTTCCGGAACTTTTCCGGAGCCTCCATGCGGGACGTACCAATAAAAACCTCGAGGCCGGGAATTTGTTTGGTGTCCGCCTTCATACATGCCTCGTCGTCCATGACGAGACAGCCTGGCTTGACCAACCACTCACGGTACAGCTTCCGCGCACGCAATTTGGCCATCGGGTTTTGCTTGTCAGTCCGGTTTGGTGCCTTCCTGACCTTAAAAACACAAGCCCAGCCCGTTTCATGGTCTGCTGGACGAACCACTTCGACGAATTGACATTTTTGGCCACGTCTCGGGTGGAAAGGTTCGGGTTATTCTTAAAGTACTGCCTTATCTTTCGCGCCTTCTCTGGGTATTCCGTTTTCGATTTGGTCTTCGTCTCCTGGAACATCTTCTCAACGCGAGACACGGTGGAATGGTGGATTCCAAGCCTTTTGCCAATCCATCTGACTTGTAGGAAACATCAACGGGAACTCTGACTGACTAGGATTATCGATCACCGCGACCAAGATTTGCTGGCGTAGCTCTTCTTGTTTCGAATGCATCTTGAAAACTACTTGACAGATCGCGATAAAATTATAACACATAAACATAACTCTCGAAACTAGTATTACTCAAAACTTCATTAATTTTTACCCACGCGATAAAAAGTTACATCCAAAACAAAGTGTCGCATTTTTTCTGAGTCCACTCTTTAGTGGCAAGGAGGGTAATTTTGAAGCCAACTGTTTCAGAAAAGGAGCGATACAAGAAGCATTCCTTTGATAATGTTCTTCACTAAGTTCACAAATTCATCAAACGCAGTTCCATTTCGAACAGGTGGAACGCGAAGATGCTAAAAATGGTTTCGATCTAACATCTCGCAGCACATCCCAATCAGCCTTCATTCTCACAGGAAACCTCACAATCAATCACCTATTATTACTTTGATCTAAGTTCACGCGCATTTCAATGTCACGTAAGAACCAAACCTCCCTTTCCACCTCGATTGCCATCCCCAGCCCACCTGAATGCCGATTATATTAGCATCCCCTATTCAGCAGTGGTTATTGCATTAATGCGGCACTGTGAATGGAAAAAGCTCACGTCGACGCTCAGCGCCGCAACTGCAAGCGAGCGAGTATTTAATCATAACTGCAATAATTATTCCCTCCTTTCTCACATTCACCTTCAATCAACGATGCATTTTCCGTGACGTCATCAAGATCGTGCCTGCCATGCAACACAACATTCAATTAGAAGCACTAGGATCGTAACGATCGACCGGAGTTTCCACCGTTCGGAGTGCCGAGCTGCGATTTTTATCGATCAGCTCCATTAGATTTCCCCTCCCCCTCATTGAATCTGGGCTAAGTTGCCGCCGTTCACCCGTCCGTCGTTGCATGCTTCAAAAAGGGAAAACTGCATTCGACCCTGGCTTCTAGCATCTAAGCAGCGAAGCAGCGGGGCTCGTGTTTGGAAAAACAACTTCGCTCCGGCAGTTACGGAGGAGATTTCAATGAGAGTGCAACTGCATTAGAACTGCATTTCATTTTCGATCGAACGATGGCAACCGTTGTAGAGATGGAAGATCGGCGGAATCTTCTGGAGCACATGGTTCTGGAGTTTCGGAATATTTGCTACAAGGGGGTGGTGAAGGGTGAGTTGGCCTCATCAGTGTCCGTGTTGGGATCGGGAATAATCTGAAGCTCTGTCGGTTCAGGTGACCAGAGGAAAACCATTCTGGAGAACGTTTCCGGTCGGTTCTCGCCGGGACGGCTGACGGCGATCCTCGGACCTTCGGGGGCAGGCAAGTCTTCCTTGCTGAACATTCTGTCTGGATTCAAGTAAGTTCAGTTGCGATACCGTCGGTAGCAGTGAGTGAAATGTTCGACTTTTTCCCTTAAATCAAGAAAACACGGCGTTATCGGCTCAGTGACGATCAATGGCGAAACGGTGAGTGACGAATCGTTTCGAAACAAGTGCGTGTATATTTCCCAGGATTACGATCTGATGGATCACCTAACGGTGCGGGAAATCATGGATTACGCGTCAGAGTTGAAGATGCCCATTTCCAGCTCCCGGATGGTGCGGATGAAAAAAGTGAACGACATTCTGGACGTTCTCGGGCTGCGTCAGAGCATGACTACTCTGGTGAAGAATTTATCCGGCGGGGAGAAGAAACGGCTGTCGATCGGTATGGAATTGATTACCAATCCACCGATTATTCTGCTCGACGAGCCAACGAGTGGACTGGACAGCGTCTCGGCGATGCAGCTCGTGAGTTACGTCAAAACACTGGCCCAGGAAGGCCGGACGGTTGTCAGTGTGATTCATCAACCGGCTTCCAGTCTGTTTCAACTGTTTGATGATCTGTTCCTGCTGTCGGCGGGGAAGTGTATTTACAACGGCCCAATTAGTGGACTGGTGGGGAGCTTCTCCGAAGCCGGATTGCACTGTCCGAAGTACTACAATCGGGCTGATTTTGGTAAGATAGTAATAAGACGGGGAAGTAAGGGTGAATCAACTTTACAGTTTCCTGATCTAAGTTGGTGATCTTGAAAAAAGATATGCGGAAAGTCGATCAGACAATTTGGCAACAGTGTGTATTTTGTTCAGATACTTCAGATGATACTTCTTAACTGGTCGCCGGGTTAAGCAATTGTGTCAAGATTGATCATATTTGGTTATGATTCTATTTGAAAATAGGCTAACAACCTCACAGATAAAAAGAAACATTGAATTTTCTGCGTTATCAAATGCACATAAAGGGAATGCTAGATTTGCCATAATATAATGGGATATTTCATGTAAATTTAAGCAAGATAACGCCTGAATCCAGCCTGTTGTATGAAAGATTGCCAATATTGTTGTATGGAACATGAAAAGTTGCAAACAATTTCACTGTTTACGCCTCCTTTAGCTTGGATTTAAACGAAGGGATATTTTACACGCCTGTTAAAATTAATTAGTTTTTTCTGTGCAGCTTCGTATGACAAATTCAATTATTGTTTGGTTCTAATCCAACGTCACAATACTATAACATAGCCTGATACAAAATATCCCTCCATAATGCCCGATTCGTGGCTGCCTATCTCCAATCCCTTGGGCACCTTGTACCCCCTAGGTCTTGCTTCACCTGGTCTGACCATCTTGCTTGTTGCGCCTCACGTCGTCTTGTACACAGAAAAAAATAATTAATATTAACAAGCGCGTAAAATTTCCCCTCATGTAATTCTAAGCCAAAGGAGCGTAAACAACGATATTGTTTGCAATCTTTCATACAACAGGCTAGATTTAGGCGATATTTGGCACAAATTTACTTGAAATATCCCATTATTTTCTGCCAAATCTAGCATTCCCTTTATGTGCATTAGATAACGCAGAAAATTCAGTGTTTCTTTTTATCTGTGTACCAACCGGATTCCGTCCGTCGAACACCATTTTTGCAGGATAGTTGCCCGGAATTCTCGTAGCATGTTCTGCCCAGGGTATTCTTCCAGCTTTTGTCACCTTATGAATACTGAGTTCGCCGGCGAGCTCATGAACACCCAATATCCTCACACACCACTGGGTTCCATTCATCGTAGCCTTCATAAGTCGAGTCAGCTTCACCGGGAAGCTGTTCTCGTACATGATCTTCCATAGCTCATATGAAAAAGTGATCAGGTGAAACGTGGTGAACTTACCTTCAGAAACGAGCATTAGACTCAGAAAATTTCATAGTCATGGAATAAAGTACCCAATTGTAGGGACTTATAAAAAGCATGCGGATTGCTTTCCGATCATGGAAATGTTTTCTCCAGCTCCTCAATCTGTATATAAGCTAACAATATGATAAGAGTGCGATTCTGGGCATGTATGGAAAGGTGAAACGAAATAGGCCAGTTCACGATTTGCTGCTAACGTCAATTTCCTTAACCCGTTCTTTCGTTTTACCCATCCGCTCACGAAAACAATCAACGATGTCGATTGCTATGATCACAAACTCGTCTACTAGCAGGTTATGAGACAGACGTAGGGTTGCCACATCATTTTTCGTTCTCATATCAATCTTGTGTGTTGAACTGCGGAATATATTCATAACAATCACATTAATTTAGATATTCATCAAAACACATTAATTTTGATTAGCGGATACAAAACGGTCTTTTCAATAGGTCTTAAGTGCAGTGATCGGTTTCCTCACATCACACTACAGCAAAATGGATCTTCTATCTCCGTTAAAGTGGACCAGTATACGAGGGATTCATGTTCTCGGCGAAAATCGATCATTGAACTTAAGCTCTTCTGACAGGCCAGTATTGACATGATAATGAATCATATGGTGTTTTGTTTGATTGTTGTGGCAATCCATTTTTTCTTCATATCTTCCTCCGATTTCACTTCCTTAGGATGCTTCCGAAGTGCCTGCTTAATGAAGGCCCAGTACTTTTCAATTGGCCGCAGTTTCAGTGCGTTCGGGGGGTTGAAATGCTTTAGCACGAAATTGACCTCCTTAGCCTTGTACCACTCCAAAACCTCTTTCAAGTAATGGGACGAGGCTAAATCCGGCCAGAAAATTGTAGGACCATCGTGTGACCTCAGAAGAGGAAGTAGACGCATTTGGAGGCATTCCTTCAAATACACCTGCTCATTGCCCGTTCCAGTTGTCACAAATGGGCTCCGCTTTCCTCACAAGAAAATTGCTTGCAAAATCATATTTTTTGGCAAACTTTGACATCTTCTGCATTCATACGTCCTGAAGAACATCGAACTTATGATGAGCAGTAAAAAACTTGAGTCCCGGAAGCTGCCCGAAGTCTGCTTTTACATACTTCTCATCATCCATAACGAGGCAATGTGGTTTCGTCAACATCTGGGTGTGGAGCTTCCGTGCACGTGTTTTACCCTAGGGGTGCGACACTCATCGATTCATAGTGAATAAGTTTGATTTATCCATGATTCTTTTAATTTTTCACAATAACTCTCATTAATCTAAATATGGTGAAATAATGTTTGCTACTTTCGATTATTCTCGATTTCAACCGATTCGGTCGGATTTCAAACGATAAGGTCGTTAGAGTCACGTTTTTGATCAGTTTTACTTGATCGTGTCGTTCATTATTTTGCTTGATTCTACCAACGCTTATATGGCTTGTTTCAAACAAATTTTAGTATGATTTAAACTGAATTGTTGTTGGAAACAAACAAACGAAAACTGTTGAAACAACAAACATTTCCGTTAACAATCATCTACATTTTCCTGTAATTTGAAAAATATTCTCGTTGCAGTTCAAAACCGGCAAAAAATGACTCGTGCAAATCAATTTAACTGCTTTTCCATATGGCAGCCAAGTGTCGCATCTAGTGGAGCTTTGGAGAAAATCAGATGCACTGTACAGCGCACTAGATGCGCCACAATGCAAACAATCTGAAAGAGAGTAAAATCGTTTGGCGCTAGTGGGGTTTTCCGGTTTTCAGCCTACATCTGCGAGTTATAAGAATATAACAAACATTACTAAGGCCAGGCGCCCACTGATGTGGTGGAAGTGTGGCATCTGCTAGCATGTCAAAGTACCTTATCGAGGTCACGCCACAAGACTTTGACTCGATAATTTGGTCTGCTATGTGATACCAGACTACATTGCTGCGCTTTTCGCTCCTTTTTTTCTGATTGGTCAAGCGGACAGCCAATGTTGCCAATGGACACTCTAAACAAAATATACATAAATAAGTTTAACTCCCAATAATCGATGAAACTTTGCAAAAATCGACTTTATCGAAATATCGGATGAAATCGTTAAAAATCGTCGATTATCTTTCATAGCGATGACCTCAAAACTGGTCGATTGGAAAGAGATGCGAATCGCTTATTACGATTTTTTTCAATGAAATCCGATAATTTGGTTGAATCGGATTTTTTTAGAATTTTTTTAATTTCATCCGGTTTGGACAAGACATTTTGATGAAACATTATTTCTTTTCTAAATCTGAGATAATCCGGAAGAGTCGCGCCCCTAGGTTTTACCTACCGTATTCTGCCGTTCATCGCGATTAGGCGCCTTTTGGACTTTGTACGTGTGTAGTCTTTTTTTTTTCTTCGCATCTTGCACGAAAGTTTTGGTTAGATTCAGTTTCTTCGCCACATCTCGAACTGAATTGTTGGGATTCCTCTTAAAAGCTTGAACTACCCGCTTGTGATCCTCAACACCATACGGAGATCCATTTTTGCCACCTTTTTGTTTCCGATCGATGGTCAAACATTCGTGGTACTGATTTAAAACACTAGACACCGTAGAATGTACCATCCCCAGCTTTCTGTTGATGGCACGATGAGAAAGATCCGGATTTTCGAGGTACGTTCGCAAAATTTCTTTGCGCCGCTGCTGTTCTTCCGAGTCCATCTTCGCAACGATTGCACATCTGCTAGTGAAACTTATACAGCGTAAACAAATACACATTGAACTAATTTTACCCAAAGTTTCAATAGAAAATACCCAACGGGTAAAAAGTTACAGCCAATTAAAAGTGGTGCAATTTGATTCCGTACAACCTTTACTTGAAGAAATTATTGAAGCAATCCCTTATGGAATTTTTAAAGTAAAGAATTAAATATATGAGATTATAAAAATTCGTGCAAAATATTCTTGTAAGTTAACTCCAAGAATTACCCAAAGAATTTTCTTAAAATTTGTGTTTAGTTCTTTTAAGTGACCTCCAGGGATTCATTAAAAATCATAGAACTACACAAGTTCAGGGTTTCCTCCAAAACTAACATCACAAGAAAGTTTTGAAAAGCTGCCGATGAAATTCCGTTAACTGAAAAATGCCTGAAAAAAAACCTGAGGAATACCTACAAACTCATGAAAAATACCTATAAAAATACTAGAAGGGATAACTCAAGGAATGTCAGAGAACTTTTCATAGAATCTTTGGGAAATTCTATAAAATTTTCTTAAAAAAACACCTCAAAAATGTATGGATAAATCACAGGACTGAAGCGGTTGTTTTCCACGAACAACAATCGTGAAGCCAAAAATTTGGTGCTGCGTGTGGTGCTAATTTGACAGCTCGGTTTTCTTGAAAGCTTTATGCAGCAAACACAATATGCGCGTGATTTTCCGTTAATTTGATTCGAGAGTCGAGTCTTCCGTGTTGTACTTAGTACAGTGATTATCACAACGATAGTGTATTTTCATTGATTATCAGCCAGGTTTAATAATGTTTTATCTACATTACTGATACTAGTAAGTTGGTAGAAGAAATATAGGGAATTATAATCCATTGTGAACCGAGCTTAAAATGTTAAAATAGCCACTAGCGCCACACCAAAAGTGGCAGGCTTCAAGAACTAATGCCTGCTTCAGTCCTCTGGGAGAAATCCTTTGAGGTCCCGCACACAAACTGACATTCAGACTGTCATCTGTCATTGTATTGTCAGTGTCAATTGTTTTATTCTGCTTCATGGGCCTTGAATGTACACATTTTATAAATTTTAGATTAATGAGTGGTCAAGCAATTGCCAAAAATCTTGGTTAGTCTAAAAAATCTTATGCTGACAAACAGATATCTCAATGAAAAAAATGAAAAGAATCCGTGTAAATCTAGATAAATCTGTGCACGTGACATCGCTGCGTACACAAACAATCTTTCAGCTTTTCATTGATCTTTAGATTGGAAATGTGCATTTTTTATTTCATTTTCTCTCATGGAAATGTTAGACAAAGTGATTGTGACGACAAACGGGATGCTTCGTTTAAACACAAACAATTCAAGCTAAGCAATGCATTAGGTCCTAGGGAAGGTCCATTAATTATGTCACGCAGTAAGGGGGGAGGGGGGTTTTGGGAAAACATGACGATCCATACAAAAAAATTTGAAGATCCATACAAAAACGTGACAAGGGGGGGTAACAAGTAACATTGAAAGACTCTCTTCGTCGACTTTCTCTTTCGTTAATAGTTTGTCTATGAAATGATTTGCTGGTGTATTTGGCGTTATGGACCCTTGATTATACTTTATAAAACCATACCGTGTGTTGAAAATACTTGAACATGTTTTTAAATAGCCGTAGGATCGCAAAGAGGACCAAACTATTTAGGACCTAATGCATTGTTCCGCTTGAATTGTAAGAGATAGCAGACGCCAAAATCATAAGCAAAGATCAACCTCAAATGACTGGAAAAAACATGCAACTAAAAGTGATTTCAGATCATCTTAATATAAAATAAATGTTAACTCAATGTCCAGCACAACATTCTGGCAACAAGATTAGATGTGAGAAGAAGCTGATGAAGACATTCCATCCGATACACGCGAACAAATGTAAAATTCGCAAAGGCAAAATTTGAGCGAACTTCTCCAGCAGGTAGGAATTTCATGGTTTTAAAGATGATGCATTTTAAATCTTCAAAATGACAATAATTGATTGGTAATCATGGTAGATGTATACATCGAATCATTAGTCCAATGGATAGAGTTTATGTTCGTATCAATAAATGTGAAATAATGAAGAAAATGTAGGAGTTTTAGACCTTTTTTCTAAGGGCACCTTCAGCGGTGGTCTATTTTTAGAACAACTTTAAACTTGATTTGCATCAGCAAAACTTGAGTCAACATTGTTTTCCCCGCACCGGTGCTGTATTTTTTGTTGTTGAACCCGCCAACACTTGTCATCCTGTCAATCATCCAACATCAGATCTCAGAAAAAAAAATTTTTTCAGAAATCGCAGATTTTTCGCAAAATTTTTGCCATTCATTGGTTTGACCAAACAATTTTTTATGCCTGTAGGGCGTTGTTAGCTGCCGACAAGGAATACTTGTTCTTTTGTCTGGTTGAACGTGAGTGTGTGAATACATGCATTTAATTTAAACGATGTTAGAACATGCTGATTTATAATTTGGCAGCGGTAAAACAAGATTCGAAACGGAGAGGGCCACGTCCTGGAAGACGCCCCAAAGTCGACCGTGATTTCCGTTTCAGCTGTTTCAGGACTACTTCAGCAACACGCCAAGCTACGACGAGAAGCACTTTTCGCGCCGTTTACGCATGCCAAGGCAGGTGCTCATCAACATTATACGGCAACTAGTGTCATTTAATGACTTTTTGCAGTTAAGTTGCGATGCTGCTGGAAAAGTCGACTTGAGTGTACCCGTTACAAAAATGCACTGCAGCCTTACGAATGTTGGCGTACGGTTCCTCAGCTAGTTTTCTCGACGCTGTGTTTTCTGCTGAACTAGTGGAATTTTTGCAAAGGTATCCTGAAGAATAACGGCCCGCAGTATTTGCGTACCGCAACATCGAAAGAGCTTACGTGCCAAAAATTCGAAAAGAAAATCGCATTAATTCATTGAACTTCCCAGAAACTCAGAGAACTTATCAGAAGTTCAGGATACTTTTTGGAAATTCCTTAGTTTCCCAGAAGTTTTGTGATTCTCTCTGATGTTAAGGGAACATCCCAGAGAATCAGGGAATTTTACAGAAAATTACGGAACTTCCCATAACTTAAGAGTTCTTCCCAAAAGTTCAGGCTACTTCCCACTGGGTATTTTTTTCAGAAATTCAGGGAATTTTCCGTAAATTCAGGGAGTTTCACATGAATTCAGGGAACTTCCGAAAAGTTAAGTGAATTTTTCATAAGTTAAGGCAACTATCCAGAATTTCAATGAGCTTCCCAGAAGTTCAGAAAACTTATGAAAGTTTTTGAATATTTCTCAGAAGTGCATAAAGATTCCCCAATATATTAAAGGAACTTGCCAGAGTTTCATGGAACTTCAAAAAGTTCAGGGATCTTCACAAAGTTCAGGGAACAGAAAATTAGACTACATCGCAAAGGTTCAGAAAAAGAGAGCTATTCAAAACTTCACGAGTCTTCCCAGAGGTGCAGAAGAGACTCCTTCAAAGTTCATGAACCTTTCCAGAAGTATAAGAAACTTCTCAGAAAACTGCGCAAAACTTCAGCAAACGTCCACAAAGATCAGGGAACTTCCCCAAAGATCAGGAAACATCCCAAATGGTCAGCAAACATTTGGGATGTTCAGGTAACGTCTCAGAAATTCAGAGAACTGCCCAGGAGTTTAGGGAACTTCTCAAAAGCTCAAAGAGGAAATTTATTTGAAGTCCTGGGATCTTCCAAGAATTTCAGAGAACTTCTCAAAGAATTTCAGAAAACGTCCCAGGAATTCATGAAACTTTTTAGCATCTGTCTGTCTGTCTGTCTGTCTGTCTGTCTGTCTGTCTGTCTGTCTGTCTGTCTGTCTGTCTGTCTGTCTGTCTGTCTGTCTGTCTGTCTGTCTGTCTGTCTGTCTGTCTGTCTGTCTGTACCGATCCTCGTGAAATTTTGTATGGATTATGATAGTGAGAGACCCCTTCCGTTTCACATTAGTAGCGCTCGCACTGAGTTCAGCTTGTATATAGATTTAGAAGGATTAACTGTGCTGCAATTATTTCGTGTTCACCCTTTCATTCAAGGCATTTATTTGAACTTTCCAGAAGTTAATTTATTTTCCCTACAATATTACACATCCCGAATTTCCAACCGCAGCTCTGGAAGTGGCTTCGATGTCCAGCTGCCCTGGAATCGAGCTTCTCACCCTAAAGTTCAACAACTCCGAACATCACGGGAGAAAATCTTCCGATGAGGAAGCCAGCTACCGGAACAGCATCCTGACGCCATATCGAAATACATGCCTGACCAGTAAATCCCGACGCAGATACCCGGTTCCGCAGTGGAAACAGTTCCATGTGCTGCTGAGGCGATCACTCCGATCCACCGCTAGAGATTTTGTAGGACTACTCAATTTCCGGTATAGTATTCCTATAACATAGATTTTTTTTTCAGTTCTTTGCTCAACTCCGAGTCATTGCTCACATCGTAGTTGGGATCTTGTTGGGTGTTGTATTCTACAACACCGGACAGGACGCTTCGACCGTCATGACAAACACCGCCGGACTGTTCTTCTTTCACATTTTCATCTTCTATGGAAACTCTATGCCCTGCACTGTCACTTGTATGTTATCAATTCAGCGTAAGATTTGCACAGAGTTCACCCATCAATCTCTCCCTTCCAGTTCCATCGGAGGCGAAAATCTTCGTGCGAGAACATCTCAACAATTGGTACTCGCTGGAAGCGTACTATTTGGCCAAGTTCTTCGCCGACATTCCGCTTCAGCTCATTTGCCCGACCCTGTTCGTCACCATCGGATACTACCTAACCGGTCAACCGTTGGAACCGATGAGATTCGGCATGTTCTGGGCCATGTGTTTGCTGTTGGGAATCTTTGCTCAAACCGTGGGACTTCTGTCCGGAGCCGCATTCGACATCCAGATGGCGACGTTCTTCGTTCCCAGCTTGAGCATTCCGGCGATGCTCTTTTCCGGCTACTTCATCAAATCGTACGAGATGTTGGAGTTTCTGCAGCCCCTGTCCTATACGTCATTCTTCCGGTACACAATGCAAGGATCGCTGCAAGCCATCTACGGCTACAATCGAACGGATTTTCCCTGTTCGCAGATTATGTGCTACTACAATAGGCCAAGCAAATACTTGAAGTTTATGGACACTCCGGAAACGGGATTCCAGTACAACGTGTACGTCATGTTAGGATTCATTGCGCTGTTTCAGGTGATATTGTATGTATGCTTAAGAAGGCGGTTGAAGATTTTCCAATAAAGCTAATGTAACTGTACAATGTTTTTATTTTACATTCGAATCATTCGATGAAATATTTCTTAAAGAATACACCCCTTAGTGATAACAACGCTAGACTAAATGCAAGACTATCATAGATTACGCTTCGAACACAAATAACTTCTCGGTGACTATTCGCTTTGTTGATTTTCTACCTACAATATGACTCCTGCATCTATTTGCATCTAATGAAACTTCAAATCACATAGACTTCGACCGGGATCGAATGAAAGGAATGTCACGTCGACTCTCTGTAGTTTAACCTAATCGAAAGACTTATTGAACTAACTGACAACTAAACTCGCAAGCAATCTGTTGGCCAAAATGAAATCAGTTTTTGTTCTTCAGCCTGTACTGCATCACATAGAATGCCGCTATCCGGAGGACGAAAAAGATCACCGCCAGAGCAATCACAGCCTCGACAATATCCGCACCCTGCATGTCGATCTCCTTGAGAAACTTCTTTGGCAACACGAAATGGCAGTAGGTCTCCTCGCAGTCCAGCTTTGGCCTGTCGAAACCGAAGATGGCCACCGTGGCACCCTGCAGGGCATACTTGAGGAAGGAAATGTGGAACAACCAGTGCATCATCGGGTGGGCATCGTTCAGGTGGATGAAAAATCCCGAAAATATCAGGAACGGACAGATGAAGAAGGGCCCAAAGACGGCACCGTTCTGTAATCAAACAAGTGATAGGAATTGATTTGAAATTATTAATCGGAACGATCTCACATACCTTAACATCGAACAGCGACGCCACCAGCAGACCCAATCCTTGCGCGACCCATGCCACCATCAAGCAGATCAACGTGAAGAGTCCCATCCTGTAGGCCTCCGGAGGTTGCCCCGTCATGAAGTACGTAATGGTAATGTAGGTCACCGTACAAAGCACCTGAATCGGAATGTCTGCCACCGTCATGGCGATGTAATACGCCCTCAAGGAATACCACCGATTGAAGTGCTCCCTTGTGATGATCGGAAGCTCCAACGGGACTAAAAAAAACAACCAGTTGAACACAACCACCCACCAAAGCAAATAAATTTCAACGACTCACATGCCATCGTCATCGAACTGAACGCCGTGAACATCAGAAACATAATCGAAAAGAACACATAGTTAAAGCTATTGAAGATTTGCCCCGCCTGATTGCCGATTCCGAAGTACAGCATCCCTATCAGCGGAGCGATCGTACAGTGGATGATGAACCGCATCGTCATCAGCGACCGATCTCGACTCAGGATCAAAAATGTCCTCCGCAGCAGCAGGGAGAACTGCCGACAAAAGCTCGTGGTGTAGATCTTGTCCCTTCCGCACCAGTTCTCCGGATTAAACGAGAGCTTTTTGGCTAGTTTCTTTGATTTGGAAAACGTATGGTTCGGGTAATCCAAAACTGGCGTCTTCTCTACCACATCCGGCGACTCCAGGATCGGCATAAGAAAAGGTGTGAACAGCTCCTGCCGTCCGTATGCCGTACCCTTGCCGTTCGCCGTTTTGGCCACCAGCTTATCGTTGTGACGGCCGTAGTCGTGCGTTGCAATTTCTAGTACTGAAGAAGAAAAAAAAACTATGATTAAGGCATTCGTTGAATGAAGATTGTCTGGAGGATCTTACAGAAATCGAAAGGACTGTAATGCTCCGGACAAATGATGTCGAGTTCCTTCAAGAATGGCACAATGTTACCGCTCGTTCCGGCGAAGATGCACTGGCCCTCGGCAACCGTGAACAGATGGTCGAACATGTTCAGCAGCAGGGCGGACGGTTGATGGATCGTGCAGATGATCGTTCGGCCCTCGCGGGCCAGTTGCTTGAGCAGTTCCACGCACTTCTTCGAGGTGGAATTGTCCAACCCGCTGGTCGGCTCGTCGAAGAACATCACCGGTGGGTTGTTGACAATCTCCAAAGCGATCGCCAGCCGTTTCTTCTGTCCTCCCGACAACTGGGCCGTGCGGGTCTTCTTGTGCTCCTGCAAACCTATGGCACAGAGGATTTCGTTCATCTGGGATGGGGGGTTGAAATGATTAGTTTATTGAAGCGAATTGCAAACTGAAATGGGGGGTAGGACGACTCACCCGAATTTTCTTACTGGTCGGACTAAGTTCGGCACCGATTTTGAGATTGGCTGAAAAGTGCATCGCCTCCAGCACGGTCAGGTGCGGCTGCAGGTCGTGATCCTGCATGATGTAGGCGGATTGGCGCCGAAAACGCTTCAAGTCACGCTGTTGCTTGTTGATGAGGATTTCTCCGGTGAATTCACTGTCCCTGGAATGGCAAACAGAGCGCAATATGCGGTGAGCTTTAAGTCGAACTTCCTGTGATTAGGCGAATCACTAGCGAGGTAAATGGATTGCGTGATAGCGATGGAATTGAAGGTCGTGACGATATCCCAAACGACGGAGCCATCTGATAACGATATTTAGATATCAGGTCGGAGTGATAGTTGTGTCGGTTGTTTGGATGGTTACATTTTTGATTTGACGTTTAACTAGAGTTACGCAATTTAAGTACTAGAACATGATTTTTTATGATAAATTATTTTCAATAAACATCGCAATGTTAGCTTAATTCGGTAAAAACAATTTGCAAACAAATTAGTGACAAAATGTCACTATAATACGTGTTAACAATAAAATCAAGAATTTGGAATTTGGAATTTGAAACTCGTACCTTGAAATCTGGATTTTGGATTTGGTATTTCGAAGTTGGAATTAAGAGGATAGAGTTTGAAAGTTGGAGTTTGGAAGTAGAAATTTTAAATTTGGAACATGGAATTAAATTCAAATTTTAAACTGAAATTTGGAATTTTGAAGCTGATAGTTGAAATTTGAAATTTATGTTTTCTGAATTTACAATGAAGAATTTGAAATTTGACATTTGGAATTTGGAAGTAGTAATTTTAAATTTTAAATTTTGATTTTTGAATTTGTGATCTTGGAATTCGAAACTGGAATTTGCACATTGAAATACAGAAATTGGAATTTGGAAGCAAGAATTTGGTTGATGGAATTTGAAAGTTTGAATTTGGAAGTTGAAATGTATAAAATTGAAATTTGGCATTGAAATTTGGAACTTAAAACTGGAAGTTGAATTTAGGAAGTAGAAAGGAGGAAAATGAAATTTAAAAGTTGGAGTTAGGGATTTGGAATTTGACATTTGGATTTTGGGATATGGAATTAAAATTTCGGAATTCCGAAATTTGGATATTGAAATGTGGGATTTGTACTTTGGAATGTGCATTTAGTTGAAATTATGCAATTTATAACTTGGACTTAGGAATTTGAAATTTGAAACTAGGTCGTTGACATCTATATAAATAAAAATGAGTTAAGGTTTCCTTTGTCACGATTCAACTCGCGAGCGGAAGGACCGATCGGCGTGAAATTTTGTATGCAGGGATTTTTGAAGCCGGAGAATAATCTTATGATGGTTTGAGACCCCTCCCTATACTGGAAAGGAGGGCTCCCATACAAATAAAGCACAAATTTCTACACAACTCGAGAACTAATCAAGTAAAAGAAACCAAATTTAGCATTTGTGAGTTTTTGAAGGCAAAAAAGGTTTTTATGGTAGCTTGAGAACCCTCCCCGTCATAAAAGGGGGGGCTACCATACAAATAAAACACAATATTCTGCATAACTCGGGAACTAATCAAGCAAACAGAACGAAATTTAGCATTTGGTGGTTTTTTATGACAAAAAATGTTTCTATGTTGATTTGAGACCCCTTCCCATCCTAAAGGGGGGGGGGGGGGGAGGCCTCCGATACAAATGAAATACACTATTCTGCATGACTCGAGAACTAATCAAGCAAATGGAACCAAATTTAGTATGTGGTGGTTTTTGAAGACGAAAAAATGTTCTATGTTGATTTGAGACCCCTCCCCTTTCTGAAAGAGGAGGGAACCTATTCAAATGAAACGCAATCCTTCCATAACTCGAGAACTAATTAGAGATATGGAACCAAATTTCGCATGTGAAAGTTTTTGTAAAAGGGAAATGTTTCTATGGTGATTTGAGACTCTTCCGTCATATGAGGAGGAAAAGGGGGGGGTGCTCTCAAACAAATGGAACTCAAATTTCTGTATAACTCGAGAACTAATAAAGTAAATGGAACCAAATTTGGAATGGACGAGTTTTTTAAGGCATGAAATGTTTTTATGGTGGTTCAAAGCTCTTCCTCCCTCTAAAAAGGGGGCTCTCATACAAATGAAACAAATTTCAACCAAACATAGAACTATACCTACTGCTTGCAAATTTGTATTCAGTGGTTTTTGGGTCCGGGAAAGCATCTTATGATAGTTCGAGAGCCCTCCCGCCTTTAGAAAGGGTGGGATCCCATGCAAATGAAAAACAAATTCCTGCATAACTCGAGAACTAATCAAGCAAATGGAACCAAAATTGGTATGGGTGAGTTTGAAGGCAAGAAATGTTTTTATGGTAATTTGAGACATCTCCTCACTCTGAAAAGGGGGGCTACCATACATACGAAACACAAATTTAAACCAAACATGAGAACTATCCCTTAGGATCTTATTATAGTTCGACACCCCTCCCGCCTTTAGGAAGAGGGGCTCCCATGCAAATGAAAAACTATTTTCTGCATAACTCAAGAACTAATCATACAAATGGAACCAAATATGGCATGTGGAGGTTTTGTAGGCAAGAAATGTTTCTACGGTGGTTTGATACCCCAAGCAAAAGAAACCACATTTAGCATGTGTAAGGTTTTAAAGGCAAGAAAGGTTTCTATGATGGTTTCAGATTCCTCTTCGCCCTGAAAGGGGGGGCTCCTATACAAATGAAATACAATATTCTGTATAACTCGAGAACTAATCAAGCAAATTGAACCAAATCTGGCATGTGGAGGTTTTTGTAGATGAATACTGTTTCAATGCTAATTTGAGACCCCTCCCTTTTCTGAAGGAGGGAGGGCGGGCTCCCATACAAATGAAACACAAATTTATGCATAACTCGAGAACTAATCAAGAAAATGGAACCAAATTTGGCATATGGAGGTTTTTGAAGGAGAGAAATGTTTCTATGAGGATTTGAGACCCCTCCGCCTTCTAAAAGTGGAGGGAGGGATCTCCCATATAAATGAAACACACATTTTTGCATAACTCGAGAACTAATCCAGCAAATGGAACCGAATTTGGCATGTGGAGGTTTTTGAAGGAGAGAAAAGTTTTTGTGGACATTGAGACTCTTCCGCCCTCTTGAAGAAGGGGGGGGGGGGGGGGCTCTCAAACAAATGAAACACAAATTTCTGCATAACTCGAGAACTAATAAAGCAAATGGAATCAAATTTGGCATGTGGAATTTTTTGAAGGAGAGACATATTTCTATGGTGGTTTGAGACCCCTTTGCCCTCTGAAAGGGGGAGGGGGCTCTCATACAAATGAAACGCAATTTTCTGCATAACTCGAGAACTATTCAAGTAAATGAAACCACATTTGGCATGTGGGGGTTATTGGAAACAGGATTTTTATTTATATTAAAATGGATTTCTGTCTGACTGTCTGTCTGACCGATCGGAGTGAAAATATGTATGCAGGTATTTTTGGGGCTGGGGAAGGTTCTTATGATTGTTTGAGACCGCCTTCCCCTTCCGGCTCGCATACAAATGAAACACAAATTTCTGCATAGCATGAGAACTAATCAAGCAAATGGACTCAAAAATGGCATGCGGGGTTTTTTGAATGAAAGAAATGTTTCTATGGCGAATTCAAACACTAATTTCAACCAATCGTGAGAATTATCCAGGTAACTAAGCCACAAACTGTGTATTGTCTGGGTAAGAAAAATGTTCTGATAGAAGTTTGAACTCCTTATTACTCAAAAAAAAACTCATTAAAAAAAGCGTCAGTTCTATGTAATGTTCATTCATTTAGTTGCAGGCGTAGCAACGCTCGCACCGGGATCAGCTAGTTAAATATACATATTATGAAAACACGGCTTTGTTAAATTGGTTCGATTGAGCCTGAACAAATAAATCAACTTGTTAGAAAAATTATATTACGGAATCGCAGGTATGACTCGCGAATCTATTTGTTGTTTTTGTGTATACAATACTTTTTATTTATGTTCTTGAATCAGTTGTTGATCTTACTCGGAAAAAAGTCCAGGAACTTTTTCCATCAGAGCGAATGTATCAATGTGAGAATCTCTCTTATCCCATACTCTCTCATTAATTACAATGCTATCATTTAACTTTCGAGAGATTCTTCAGCACAGATCGAAAGACAACAGTGGTGGCTGGCACATTCTGCCAGTAGTATAACGACAAAGGTAAAGATAACGTTATGTAATATGATGTGAGAGAGAGAGAGAGAAAGAGAGAGAGAGAGAGAGAGAGAGAGAGAGAGAGTAAGAGAAAATAAACATAAAGTGTCTTTCAATGTAAGAATCGCTCATTTGAATTTTTCGAAAGTTAGATGATTCCTGAAGAGGAGGCGACCTCGGCGAAGTGGATAACATCTATACCTCTAACCAACGCCAACTTCACGAGTTGAAATCTCAGCCCCGGACTAGGCCACAAATAAAATACCAAAAACATGTTTTAAATCACTACGACTGGAGATCTGAAATATCTGGAATGGCTGAAAATTTCGATATAATTATAAAATGATTAATGAGAATTACATATAGTTGGGTGGATTTGGATAGTACTTTAACAGAAACAATTTTTTGAGATTGTATAAGATACATATTCTTATACCCCTTATTTTGTTTGGTTTTTGTGGAATATTTTATTCGTAAACCTTTTTCTCTCTCTCTCTCTCTTTCTGTCTCTGTGTCTCTATCTCACTTCCGCTTTTACTTTGTGTTTGAGGGGCTGTGTGTTTAAGTGTTTATGGGTAAATGTGTATGGGTGCGTACACGTCTTATTTGTTTCAAATTGATAGGGTGTCAGGTCAAAAGGGATTCCTTTTCTTTCTCGGTGTTATTCTTGATCTGCTAAGGAATGGACGGAACTGAGGAGAAGTTTATTCAGCAGATTTCTGTTGCATTGGGTTCGCTGAAATTTGCGTGCAACGTTGAGTCTGTAGTTTCGAAAATGTTTGTTTCTAGACTCGGTAGCTTCTTCGCATAGATCGATAGTAAGGCATGATTGATTACGTCTGCTCCATGCATAATAATCTTGTGTAGAGTTGGAGTTATAGAATGCCAACCGTATAATCTCACACACAGTTTTGCAGTTTCCTTTGCAAAATCGGTGAACCTGTTTGCATCTCCTCGGAATCCAGTATTGTTCTTCCAACGTTTCCAAAATGGTTTTAAATCGACGAATGAGGTTGATGTCAAGCCTGTTATTGCGGCTGATTTTTGATTTAGGACTACGTCTTTGTTTTCTATACTGGGGTACAATTAAAAAATCGAATTGCAACCATCACGGAAAGTGGTTAGGCTTTGAGCGTTAATATCTCAGTAGTTTCTCGAAAATAAAATCATTATTTTTTTGCCAATCGATCGAAAATATTTGTGTGCGTCGATTTCAACAGAGGAAATTGTTGATTCGAACCACATACTGATGAAAGAATCATAAATGTTAAGACTTGTCCTTAAAACAATATTATTTCAAAGGATATTGCATTGTATAATCAAAACGGCTTACATTTAGTAGTGTACTCATACTTCATCTTTTTGAACAAATCAATCGAGCTGTACCTTCAATTTTTTTGGATTTAAAGGGTGATACGGTCAAAATTTGGTCAAGGGAAAACGCGTGTAAATCGGTGAAATCGTTTATTTAAAAAATCAAATTAAATTTCTTTTTCAAGTTCAATTAGTATAAAATTCAGGAAAAATATTCAGTTAGGCTTCCGCTTTTCCAAATCCGAATTGCCGGATTACGCTTGACCCCTGCCATCAGATTTTGTACAGCCACCTTGTCCACCTTCTTCGCCGCAGAAAGCCAGTTTGCCTTGAACTGCTGCTCGTCCTTAGCAGTTTTTTTGGTCTTCTTTAGGTTCCGCTTGACAATAGCCCAGTATTTCTCAATTGGGCGGAGCTCTGGCGTGTTGGGAGGATTCTTGTCCTTGGGAACCACCTGCACGTTGTTGGCGGCGTACCACTCCATGGCCTTTTTACCGTAATGGCAAGATGCTAAATCCGGCCAAAACAGTACGGAACAACCGTGTTTCTTCAGGAAAGGCAGCAGACGTTTATTCAAACACTCTTTCACGTAAATATCCTGGTTGACAGTCCCGGAAGCTATGAAAATGCTGCTTTTCAAGCCACAGGTACAGATGGCTTGCCAAACCAGATATTTCTTTGCGAACTTTGACAGTTTCGTGTGCTTGAAAATATCTGCTACCTTTCCCCTTCCTTTTGCCGTTTAAAACTCCTGTCCCGGAAGCTGCTTGTAGTCGGCTTTGACGTAGGTTTCGTCGTCCATCTACCACGCAGTCAAACTTCGTCAGCATCGTCGTGTACAGCCTCCGGGATCGCGCTTTGGCCGTCGTATTTTGTTTATAATCGCGATTTGGAGTCACTACCTTCTTGTAAGTCGATAGTCCGGCTCGTTTTTGGGCTCGCTGCACGGTTGTAGACGATACACCCAGCTTATTTGCGGCATCTCGGAGAGATAGGTTAGGGTTTCGCTTGAAACTACCGGCAACTCTCTTTGTCGTCTCAGCAGCTTCCGGTTTTCGATTTCCCCCCGATCCAGACTTCCTGGCTGTCGACAAACGTTCCCCAAACACTTTAATTACATTTGTAACGGTTGATTTGGCAACTTTTAGCGATTTTGCCAACTTTGCGTGCGAGTAGCTCGGATTTTCGCGATTCGCGAGCAAAATTTTGATACGCTGCTCTTCTTGCTTGGACGGCATTTTGACAACTGAAGAGTGAATTCCAAAATCAAAATAGGAGCAACATTTTACACACACACACACCTTCAAAATGAGGGGTGTTCAGGTTTTTTAAATGCAAAATGGAAAGTAATACGTCAAGTTGATATTGACC
This sequence comes from Aedes japonicus, assembly GCA_034211315.2. Classification (NCBI taxonomy): domain Eukaryota; kingdom Metazoa; phylum Arthropoda; class Insecta; order Diptera; family Culicidae; genus Aedes; species Aedes japonicus. The sequence continues at coordinate 144,734 of JASCZW010001316.1, read as the reverse complement.
AAATTTTGACCGTATCGCCCTTTACTGAAAATTTTCGTAATATGCTCCTGTCGTTCGTTATACAAAAAGTCCGAATTACATTTGGAATAAATTCTGAATATCTTGTTTTCTGTGCTTCACACTTTCCTTCTCTTTCGAATCTTTAACTTACCACTATTGTAAAGGAGGCTTGTACTAAAAAAGCAACAAAGCTTCAAAAAAATCTTATCCTCACTTGTAATATTGACAGTCCAAATTTGAATGATTCTGGATGACAGATGTTCAACCATCTGACATTGGTTCAAATTACTTTGACTAACTCTTCGAGGTTTTATAGCATCGCATCGTATTTTTATTGTGCGACAACGCCTTAGCGATGATGGAACCAGGTTTTACCATTTCAATCTCGTCTGTCCACCGATAATGGTTATCGGTCGAATGGATACTAATGAACTCTGGAAAATGTTTGAATCGTCGTGTTCTACATCTTCAAATTTCAGTTTATATTGGGTCTGTTGAGACCCATCGTTGATACAACTCTAGTAACACACTTGCTGCCATTTGTTGAGATAACATAATTGACTTGCTAAGTCTAACTGTTACCCAATTATGATCGCTGTGCTACTTGGGCTGCTGACAACACAATGATAATGGAACCTCAACGGCAACGGCAAACGGCAAAGCCCATCTGAGTAAGCCTGCTTGTCGGAAAGAAAACAGGCTAGATTCAAGCCGATTCTAATTGGACATATCGAAGTCCTTTACAACAACTGTCAAACTTGGCCGTTGGCCGTTCCGTTTCCATTATCATTGTGTTTGTGCGGCTAGTCAACAGCCCAAGCAGCACACAACGATCATAATTAGTTGTAGTAACTAGATTATGACTTAGCAAGTCATATTTATGTTATCTCAACCAAATGGCAGCAAGTGTAAGCTACTAGGGAGTTGTATACCACCGTTTTCGTTATCCGGTAGCTGCTTCAAAAATTCATCAAAGTATTTGCAAAGCCGTGCTGCCCTATGATCTAGCAGGCCCTGACGTACTTCTGCGAGAGTTTCGGAAACTGAAATGGCTTCTGTTTTCGGGTAACATTTTGTCTTTGCTTGTTGTAAAATCGAATTACAAGGATAGACTGACTTATTCGATGCGTGAATAATTTCATACTGCTTCCTCGATAAGTTAGCTTCCATAAAACACCTAATGCTTCTTCCGCCATATGTTTATGAGGAGTATTTGCATTGGGGTGAACAATAACTTGATTACGCTTTACTGCGGTTGAGGGGCATGTTCCAATTATTTTTACAACACTTGAGGCAGCTGTATCTCCAACCGCTCCTCGACTCATTTGAGCGGCAAAAGTCAACTCATCAACCGGAAACAGTGTTTCTGGGTTGTAAGGTTTTCATACATTTTGACCTTTCGATTGCGTTTCCGAACTACTTAGAGGGCCGTCGATCTCTTCTTTTCTTTTTTTAGCATTTCAAGCTTATTGCTTTCAGAATTCGCTTATTGCTTGCTCTCAACTTATTATTCTAAATGCACTTTCCACAGTTATCAATTGAGAGCTTTCGATGCCAGGTACCATTTTTGCATTAGTATGATTGTGTGGCAAGTATAATCATATGCTATTTATGCCCTGAGAGTCGAGAATTTTCCTTAACTAAAAATCCCCAGACCAGACCGGGAAACAAACCCAGCCAAATATCTTGTTAACTTTTTTTTTCCTCCGTCGACCTATTTCCTCACATGGGTGACAATCACTGACACTACCCAGGTAACCAATAAGCATTAGCATATGCAGTAAATCAACCCTAAATCTGCATTTCAGATGTTACAAGCCTTATATTTACATTATATCTGCATCTTGAAAGCTATCGGTTGTAAAGCTGCATTTCAAATGCTATTTAAATGCTTGTAGGCTGTAATAAGCATTTCGAATGCAAAATAGCATTAATGAAGCATTATCATAGTATTGCAGTAAACCAGCCGTATATTGGGCCAAAAGTGGCATTCATGTTGCATTTACGGCGACTTAAATGCTTGATAGGCTGCCGTAAAGACGCTGTTCACGACACACTCGCGAAAGTCTATTAACGACAAGTTTCCCAAAAGTTAGGTATAATCCACTATCAAAACGAAACTAGGCAAAACTCCCTTTAAGATTGCCACACTTGGAAAAAGGACTCGGTCGCTGGTTAATTTCTTCGGATTTTGAGCTGAAACTGTGATGTTTCGATGTGGTTAGTTCAAAGGTTATATTCGCACTGAAGTTCATGTGTATTCTTATCATCTAATAATTCTCTGTGTTAGTGAGCAAACAAAAAAAGGGATATAGATCAACGCAAAGTATAATGTGGTATAATTAAATCTACAGCGTTACATTTGTTTTGCCCTACACTGAAACGTATTTTTGTGATTGTGAAGCTACATAACAAAGTTCGCAGCTCGAAACAGACGCTTTGGAACTGCTTATTGGTTACCTGGGTAGGGAGACGACTCCACTACTTGAACCTTACCCTGGTGCGGGTCTTGCTACGCATGCAACTAAATGATTGAAAATCTAATAGAACTGGCGCATTAATGGTTTTTTTTTTTGCTGATGAACTGGTAAAAATATTTTCGTTTGCTAATGTGTGTAATTTCGACAAAAAAAAAACGAAGGTGTTTTTAATTTATCCCTTAGATCGGTAATTTCTACCGGTTTTTCTTTCTGTGTACAAGCATTTCATTGACAGAACAGTTATCTTCAAACGAAGCCGTATTCTGTCAGTTTGAACGTACTTTTCTGTTGCATAACCTTAGATTAAGGCGATTCGTATAGGGCGATTTCGAGTGTGGGAAGAGGATGACCTGGGTCTTCACCGCGTTGATACTGATCTTCCATTCGGTGAACTATTCTAACAGAACATTCAGGCTTCGCTGCAGTTTCGCTGTAAGCGCTCTTATTACCCTACCATTGTGGACGATTTCGGTATCATCGGCGAACAACGACAGAGATCCATTTTCAGGGAGCGCGGGTATGTCCTCCCTTAGCTCAGTCGGCAAAGGCAAAGCTACAAAGCAACACCATGCTGGTTCGATTCCCAATCTGTTCTAGGAATTTTTCGTTAAGGAAAATATTTCGACTCCCTGGGCAATAGGGTATGATTGTACTTGCCACACAATTATACTCATGCAAAAATGGTACCCGGCAGCGAAAGCTCTTAATGGCAGTGGAAGTGCATTTAGAACACTTAGTTGAGTGCAAGCAATAAGCTTGAAATGCTAAGAAAGAAGAAGGGTATGTCCAAGGTGAACAGGTTAAACCGAAGTGGACCTAAAATGCTTCCCTGTGGAACACCGGCAGAAACCTCCTGCGCATCGGAAACTGCATCATACAGCGAAACACAGAATGTTCTGTTTGATAAGTAGTTCTTTACCATCTTTACCAGGAAGACTGGAAGATTGAACCGATGCAGCTTGTACACCAGGCCATCATGCCAGACGCCTTTTCCACGTCAACATGGTGGATGTTCTCGAAACAGACTTGTTTCGCGTGAGGATGTTAGTGACTCGATTCAGTTGATGTACTGTTGATCGACCGCGTCGAAAACCAAACTGTACATCAAGCAGGATGTTGAGTTCGTCGGCAGATGCAAGGAGCTAACGGTATATTGCTTTCTCAAAAAGTTTTGATACTCCCGAGAGAAGGCTGATGGCTCGATAGCTCTTGGAACATGAACAATCTTTCCCAGGTGTCCGGATGGGTATAACTTTAGCTGACTACCAGCAGGAGGAGAAGTTGCCAAGTCGAAGGAATTCATTAAAAATTAATGCTACATGTTCGTATAATTGGGAACTCAAGTGCTTGAGTTCCAAATTCAGGATTTTGTACAAACCTGGGGCCTTTGTGTTCTTCGACATTTTGATATAAGTCGACAGTTCGTCAGCTGTGATTTCCAAGTCCTCTGAAAAGTCATTGGGACAGAGATGGATGTTATTCGCATGCTCGTTGACGGCAGCTTCGTGAGGACTGACGATGTTCTGTCCAAGATTGTGTGAGCTGACAAAATGTCGACCTATCTCAGCAGCCTTCTCAGCGGGAGTAATCAAACGATCCTTAGAGTCATTGTTATCTAGTGGGATCAACAGAGGAATGGGCCTAGACTAAATGGGCCAAGGCTAAATTTTTTTTGTCGTTTCGCAAGATCGTATCTGTCTCGTTGTTTATGCTTGCTTGTTTGGGACAATAGGCCGCGATGATAGTGATAGGGCCGACGGTGGATTCGACCTTGACTCCGATGGCTTCAATGAATTGGAGCTGCAAACTCGGAAGCATCTGGCAGTTGTTGTTGGTACACATGCCGATGGCGACTCCCGCTCCGGCGGAACTGGTTCAATCAAGTCTGATGAGACGGAAATCTGGGAAGAACACGTTGATCTCAGGCGTCTCGGTGATGATTGCGACTTTGAGAAAGTTAATAAACTCGATGTTCTCGCTCTTCAGCGAGCAAGCGTTCCAATTGGCGATTTTGACGATTTCACGGTCCATTGAGGAACGCAATCATCGCCTGAATTTGTTCTCCACGTGTTCTGCAGGATCGCTTGATGATGATGGCCTGGGTCAGGATTGCAACGACTTCCTCAGTTTAAAGCATCGAATCATCAATCGCGCCATATGTTGCACCAGAGTACAACGGTCCTGGGAACCGATGCTGAACCGAAGGCCGACCGGGAACCAGACGGATTGGGGGCACTTGTCGTGTTGGGAGAGCAGGAAAATTCTCGGTCGTGAGGGCCGGAGGCGGACCAGATCGTCGTCGATGGCCGGGTTGGTTGTTGGCTGATGATTTTCTTTGAATTTCAATAAATTCGGCCGGCTTCGGGCATTCTTTGCTTGAAGCTTCGTGCGCCGCACCGCACACACTGGCTCAGCATCCTCCATCCGCTCACAAGCATCGGCTTCATGGTGTTTGCCGCAATCGACGCAGCGCTTCGCCATGTGGCAATTTTTGATGCCATGCCCAAACATCAGGCCGTTCTGGCACTCAATGACATCGCGGTGAATCGGTTGGTACCCGACCCACTTGACGACGACGTGAAACAAGGCTGATGTTCTGGAGGTCCTCCATGCACGTCGAGTTCTTCTCGAAGTGCACCTTGTACAACTGATCCCGATAGCTTCTGGAGATGTCATGCCGACGCATCTTATTTATTTGGACCGGTTTGAGCCCATTGGCCTTTAGTTCGTCTACCAGTTTCTCCGTCATCTTCTCCGGAAGGCCAAGCAAAACCACCTTGAACGGTTTGTTCGCTTCGATGTCGTGCGTAAAGTACTGCACATTCATCTGCTGGATTTCCTTGACAGCATTGTAATGGGGTAGCGCCGATACCATCAGCTTGTAACCCTGCGAGCAGAGTTGAACTGTGCATCGTAGGCCCTTATTGATGTAGTAGTACACCTTATCCAGTAAGCGTTCTGGGAATCCCTTCACGAACAGCGGTGGCATTTTCTCCTTCTTCTCTATTTTTCTCCAGAACGTACCAGTTATTAGCTAACAGCTTTTTGGATGTCAACACATCATCGGGTGAGTTTCAACGGGGACGTTTCCTAGTCGAGCTTGTGCCGACGTCACTACGTCCCCATACCGGGGTCGGACTGTGTTGATCTGGAGCCACTCCGAGCAAAGATATCTATAAACTATTCAAGCATATAAGGGGAAGTGGAGTAAAACCAGCCATATCTTCGTTCACAGAGCCGTGCGGTAGTTGAAACAGCTTCGATTTGACTCTCCAGGGAATTTCAAACTCTTTTAGGGGAGGGACTAGCACTATTTTGTTGATATTGAGCCTCTACGTGCAAAAATGACTATAACTTATTTAAGAATATAACGGGAAGCGGGGTAAAATAAGCTCTATAACTCCACAGCTATATCCGTGCGGTGATTGAAACCAGTTCCATTTGATTCCCCAGGCAATTTCCAAGCGAAAATGGCCTTGTTTACAAGCCGCGCCTCAAAGCGACAAAAGTAACAGTGTTTTTTCTTAGTTTTCATCAGTTCTTGCCCACTGTGCACCGACTGAAAGTCTCTCAAATAAAGACAGACAGCACAACAAATGATTATTAAAACCGTACAAAAAGCAGGAAAATTTCTTCATGCGTTGCCATAAATTTTACATTGTCAAATTAAAACTCAATGAATAAGATTTGAGAATGATTTTCAGACACTGGCTGCAACAGAACTCTTCTGCTTTAATCATTATAGAAGAACTTTCATACATTTATGATCTAAATTTGTATGTGTATGTATGGTAGCCACCATCCCCTCTAGCGCTTGGCTTGGATGCAGCTCCACTTAATAGCAAGATCAAATTGAGCCACCGATCTGAATTTACAATATCGCTGTATGAAGGGCCAAAAACGGAGGGGTGGACCCGTAAGCAGAGACACTCACGCGAAATCCACGGGAAATTAAGAATCTCCTTCCAACGATACGATCCAACAAATCGAATAACACAATTCGCAATACTCATGAAGCTTTCTACAGGATGGCTTGTTAAGAAGGGCGCGTCACTCTCCCTGAAGCTGTTGGAGTAGAACTCGCAGCACCACCATCGAATCTGTAGGATAACGAAAATGATACTGTTCATTCTCTCCCAGACTCAGGCAGTCAATCAAACCATCGTCAAGTTTCAGCTTAAATGATACCCTGATGCTCCCTCCCAACCCAGTATTTATTGTATATATATATAGGGTAACGGGATGTAATGTTAGCCTAGCTTCTTGATTCGGCCTATGTACCAAATATGTCATTATTTCTTCGATAATCAACAAAATCATGTTGCTATCAGCATGATCGATTTATTTCAAAGCAATTGAGACATAATTAATCAATTTCTAGTAGTTCACTTCCGCGTACTTTTCAATTTTCTTGACTTTTTGGACATCATGACTTTACTGGTTAAGCTGAACAGATTATTTATACGATCTTCGAAGGATCTAAATTTGACCAAATTGAACCTATAAACCGAATAATGCAGCCAAGATGTATAGAATATAGTCACATGTTATAAACTAACACGTCACATTGGTAAAATAACAATGATTTAACAAGAAAACGGTGGACCCAATGTTAGGGACATATTTTTTTCTATGTTCCCAACTATGGCCTGTTGCATGAAAAGCATAGTAAAAATGTTGTTATTGGTAACATTTACAGTAAAAATGTCTGAGTTCCGGTTAAATGTTGTTCATATGGCTCATATTTTATTTTATTTTATTTTATTTTATTGACGTATAAGGGGGCGAGAGCGCCAGGTCCGCAGTATAAGTACAAGAACTCAAACCTTACATAATACATCAGGGGATAGTTGAATGGGCTACGCAACGTTTCTTCCCATGGGGATTTGAATTTTGCGGGATACACTATTAGTGCACACTAGAAGTGTACAATGATATTGCATCACTACCCACAGGATTGGGGAGGGGGGATAATTGTTGGCATGTAAGGCTGTAGGGAGAAGAGTATACATCAATCATTTGCAAATATCTAGAGTTTTTTTTCATTGGACGAATCTGCAATTGAGAGACTCTCTTTGATTACTTTCTCTTTCATTCATATTCCATTCAGCGTTACGTTTTACATTCAACTATTTGTAGAGTATGGTAGCCAGCACTGTTGTGTTTATATCTGTACTAAAGAATCCCTCAAAAAATTTATAATGGCGCTGTAATAAATGAAAGAGAGCGAGAGAGGAGAGAGCCTCTCATTGTTAGATTCGCCCTTTTGAAAAAAAAAATCCTAGATATAATCTATTACCTTGTGATTAACTGTCAACGATATCTTCCAAAATACCTGTTTTGCTTGATATTACTATAATTCAGAACTTGTTCTCTCGTTTCAAGATGAGATTTTGCTTCTTGTTTGGGGGGTTGGTCTTGAAATTTGTTTTGAGTTCTTCAGCAAAACTTCTTTTGATGACAAGGTAATTCGCTCATTGTCGATGCGTACCTTAAAAGCTTTTGATATGTTGAGAGGGTAATACATTTATTACTTATCTTAATTTTTAGCTTGCGTCTGTTGTGACTAGTTCATTCGATCCGTGTAATGTTTCGTTAGAAACAGACAGGATTTTTCATCCAGTTTCGGGGGCTTTGTTTTGAATTTTATTTGAAATTCTTCAACAGGACTTCATCTTGATGACGTAGTATATCGTCAATTGCCGATGCGCACTGTAAGAGCTCACTTTTCTTCAAAACTTGGTATCTAGAATGAAGTAAGCAAAATCGCCTCACGGTAGAAAGCTTTGATACAAGCATAGCATCTTGGGTTACCATTTCCATGTTCATCTCATCTCATAGCAATTTGCACAATTTGAAAACGAAAGATCGACGCGTAACCATCGGATTTCTAACTTTTTATTTAAGTTTAATGTTATTTATTTTTGGAAGTTGAAAGTAACTTAATAACAAAAGGAACAAATTCATTCACATATCAAACTCCTATAATTCCGAATATTATGAATAATGGATCATGAGATGAATAATGGAACAGGCTCCCCTTGTGATAATGCTTTCCAAAAGTGCGCTAGGTTGTGATAATAAAGTATGCAGATTTTTCAACTGCGTTTATATGATCAAGTGCAACATTCCAACTATTCGCAAATTCTGTACTTGACCATCGATCACTATCTCAGTATAATAATGTTTGTCGATAGGAAATACTGGAGGATTTTCAGACGCATTTTTGGGCTGCATTATCACTGATCTGGCAACACTAGTGTGCTTCTTTCCAAAATGGTAAAGAACCAGACCAGCCCTGGGACCTGGTAGTTGAAGTTAAACTACCTCAAGGTTTTGCCAGAGCCCAGGGTTGTTGTTCATATGGCTCATATTAAAACAAATTAAAGGAACAAAATCTGTGTAGAGTGAATTATAATGATTTGGTTGTCGAATGACCGCTAAACCATATGTAAAAATCACTTAAGTGTTTCTTAGCAGTTTAAGTATAGTTTGATTTGTGAAATTGTTTGTTGGGTAGAGCGAATACAGCTGGGAACGCCTTGAATCAGAAAATCAGGAAGAACCCCGTACGAAGATTGCATTTTATAAAAAAAATCAATCTAATGGGACGAACTTGCATCCATGATTAGACCCAATTTGGTACCCATAGACCGACATTACATCCACATCCCTCGAAAGTTACTGACTTTATAAAACGAGTTGTGTAGCTTTTTGTGATACAAACTACCAGATGGCTTATTAAACGTACCTTAGGAAGAGTATAGCTAGTTAAATTTTTCTTCCTGCTCAAATACTCTATGAGTTACAATGAAAAATGTAATCGATTGTTGCATATTAGGCTGAGTCAAGGGACACATACCCTATCTATATTTGTGCTAACTTGAACAAAAACTAATAATTACAATATGTTTATCGAGCGCTGTTTGTCTAAAGGCTTATCACTTAGTACTGCAGCAATGATCAAACAAGCAAAAAGTGTTTGCGTGTCCAACGAGCTGCTCATGCTCTCGCCCCACTGTGCCAAGCTTTCTTGAAAGAAGTGAAACATTTCTCACTTACATTTCCACTTATCGAACTCTACTCCACAAACACAAACCCCGGAGATGATTAGAAGCCGAGATTACATTTGCATTCATTGAACTTTTCAACGCTCGCTATCCGCGCTCGTGCGGGACAAAGGATTGATCCGTCTTTGGACTTTGACGAGTACAGACAAAGTGACCCGCACCCCCAGCCACCTTCCATCTGTGTAGACTACTAATTACGGTTGAATAAAACGAGCTGTCCTTTTGCCTATGACTTCCAGCACTGGACTGCAGGAAACCGTTGTTGCATTCATTTCGAATCACTTGTATAATGCAAACAATCCGCCACGACTTATGAGTCAGGGATATCAAGGTTCTTCACACACTCGACGATATCGGGAACAAAGAAACCGTCTCGGAAGACGAGCTTCTTTATGGCATTGATTTGCTGCTCTTCGATACATCGATTTCGCTACACGATGCAGGCAGGCAAAAGCTCTGAAAACGATGATTTCCATTATTTGTGAGGTTGAACACATCGCTCGCGTACGATCAAAAGTCAAACAAGCCAGTACAGCTGCACCGGGCTCTTTCTCCACGCTTTCCAGGTTTACACAACACCACACGAATCGGGCACTCAGGCGCAGTCGTAATTACAGTTCGAGCGATCAGCTGTTTCGGTACATTTGAGTGCCGGCCCCGTCGTGGACTGCGTTCACGTGCACTCTGCGCTTTACAGAGAACTGTCGATATGAAAATTATGGTAACTCACCAACACACCGAAAAATCCGAAACCTGGGGCCAAACGGTTGTAAACATAAACAAAGCCACCGCGAGTGGTTGACTGACTCACTGCTCCGACCGAGGCGTGCATCTTGGAGTGTGGGAAGGGATTGCGGGAACACAGCACAGCTGGGGAACCAGTTATGCTCGATCCCAAAGCGAACAGAACCGTACATACAACATGTATGTACGTATTCACCTTTGTTGTTTATGTAGGCAACATCAAGAGGGAAGTGAGAAATGGACTTTGATTGGCGCGAGTATGGCGCATAGTAAAAACTGGGTGGATGTGGGGATTTTAATGGTTTGTATGTTTTGATCATTCCATCGTTGTGCTAGAGATGTGATAAGGGAACGTGCTGGGGCCATAACTCTTTTTTTTTGCAATTTGACAATGTAAATTGAATTTCCTGATTTCTCGTTGTTGGGCTGGGCGATGTCATGGCAGCGTTGATTTGATTTGTTAGAGTTTATCTTTAATGTGTAGCTATTTTCGATCAGAGTAAGTTTCGTTTTGGATTTCAGTCGAAACAAAACAGCCTCTGCCAATCCCGACACGATCATTATCAGTAAAGGTTCGAATTGTCACGCCCCCCTGTTCGGAAGCAAAACATCACGTATCGCAGCGATTCTTATAAATCACAGTCACTCAACTTACGTGTAACCAGCCAGAATATCCAGCAGTGTACTTTTCCCCGCTCCGGAAGGTCCCATGATGGCCGTCAGCTCACCGGCTCGGAATTCGCCATTGATGTTTCGCAAAATATCACGACCTGCAACAATCCAGAAGAGAAGAAAAAAACGAAACAATCTTGAATGAATCTTCAGTTTGATTTACAGCTCACAGTGCGCTATCATCAACTTGATAACAGCAATAATTTCCTTTTAGAGTTAAATGAAATGAAACATGAACATCTGTTCACAGGCGAGCGTCCGCGACCTAATTAGCGGAGCGATAGCTTTAAAAATAAAACCTTGATAACACCGGACATTTCGCTTATTCGTAGGACACCTGCCTTATCATCGTTCCTTTTGTTACTTAACTTGGGTGAGCAACCAACTAAGTTCATCGTAAATCCAAACCAACCGCAAGTGTCAATCACCACCAGCGTTTCGATTATGGTGTGAGCCGAGGTCCATATGGATGCACTCGGACGGAAAGTCTGGCTGGGAAGCCGCCAATCACGAAGCATCATCGTCTGTTTGGCCGTGAAGCAAGAGGTCGTCATAAAAGGGTTCTTTCCGAATGTGAGTAGGTAGGTACTTGAACTGCACTGTGAATTAGCGCATAGACGATGCAACCTCCAGTCCAGAATGCACGGGCTGTCCAGTTGGTTACGAAAACGAAAATGTGCATTCGACTCGACTTAACGTCCGATTCTTGCCTCAAGGTTCATGGTGATGGCGGCTGTTCGCAGCACAGCTAAAAACGACTGGGAAGTTTGTTTATTTCCGAAGAAAAACAATTAAGGAAGCGGTCAGAAACGGAAAATGCATAAACCAACGACACAACTCAACATTGTCGAGTCATCACTGTTGTGACGAGGCGTGGAATGCGGAAGAAATGGACACTGAGCGATTCTTTGTTTGTTTCAGTTTACAAGACAACTTCAGTTGTTGCTCTGATGGTCAGCGATGCCAGATAGTTTTTCAAAATATCTGTTCGGAAGATTAAAAAATTTCCGAGGATTAAAAAAAAAAATCGAAGATCTTTCCAAAACTGAGTCAATACTCATTACTATGGTGGCGAGCTGCATCCGTTGACCAATATGGGGCAGGTAGTTAACTGAAATTGAAGGAGCTTTCGACAACGCTTCCTATTCGTCAATGGCTCGTGCCATGAAGAAAAGGAACTTTGACATGAGCATAATTAGGGAAGCGGAACCTATCTTGAGCTCAATAAGCAGACCTCCAGTGGAAATCGGTTAATATGCACTGAATACCGAACACTGAGTACACAAGTTATTCACAATTTATTCGTTCACTTACCGTTAATCGTTTAGCAACACACAAAACATTCCATTCTGATAATTTTCTTCCAATTAAATACAAAAAAAGTTACCACTGCTATGTATCTATTTTAATAATATCACGAAAAACATTAATCCCATCTATGTACATATGTTAATCGTACTGATTTTAATCAAGACAAAATATAAACAAGTTAACGCTCTCCACTACTACACCCAAAAATGAAGTAGATAATTTGACAGCACTTAACTTGGGTAGTATGCATATAACCAAGACAAAATGAGAGGGTTTGTTTGTATTTATTCCATAAAAATATTGATAATATCAAACAAATTGAATTAATTAATGCACACTATTGCTATTGCACTTATCAACATTATGTTAAAACATGCATTTAGATATGTTTTCATAATATTTATAAAATTGAAAATCAAAAACCGTCCGTTGTCTGATTTCACAATAGCGATGCTCTACTGTTTGATAGGACGTTTCAGTTTACCTGTCACGCTATACGTCTGAAGTGTCAGATCAAACATTACAAAGCAAATCCGTACTTTGGTCGTTCGATTGGAGAAAGTACAAAATACCGTTCCAACAATGTCGGAAGGAATTAATAATTCTGCGTTCAATTTGCTCCTCTGTAAGTGCATTAGTTCCTTAAAATAAGGTTATATAAATCAAAATATATCTTGAATATTGGTCGTTTCTTGCAGCCGCAGCTGCAGCTTTACTATCACACATTTCATTATGGCCCAGTGCAGTAGTTCTTTACAGTCGAATTTAGGGGTAAATGCCAGAAACTTCTTATTTTAACATTCATGAATTTGCGGCTGTGGCACTGCCTACCAAGACGTTAACCACATTGTGTGGCAATGCCCTAAATACGAATTTGCATGATCTGATCTACGAGAAGGCACGTAGAAAGAATAGGATTGTTTTCACCGAGAAGCAAATGCGTGTGTGAAAGAGAAAGCCTCTATCTCTATTGCTATGTGTTATGTTCTTATTTACTAATAGAATGATAATAAAAATTGAAATGACCTATGTAGCTATCATTGGAATAAAATGTCCTTTGTGGCACGACCAATGTACAGTTCGTTAAGCAAAATGTCCTATCTAACATTTTTGATGTTTTCGTTGTTATTTTAACATAGAATGCTACAAAGACCATTACTGTAGCAAATTCAACAACAATGCCTGTCCTCAAGAGCAATTGAATGGGTAAAACTTGATCCAGTTTGAAACATTTTCAACCTCGTTTTCCTCGGGATAGGCAAATTGTTAGATAGGTCCTTTAGAAAAGTTACGCGATATATGATTGCAAAAAACTGCAAATGCTTTTTTTGCCACAATTTCAACTTTTGGGTGTACTGCTTATCTTGACAGATACGCGTATTAGTGCACGACACTGAAGATGTCTGCACATTGTAGACAAAATACACATATCTGTCAAGATAAGGTTGTTGGAATTAAGTGGAAATTACTAACCTTTTCCATCTTCTTTTCTAGTTCTAGGAATTGTGACGCTTACTCGTGGTTCAACCGAGATTAAAAGGGGTAACATTTTATGGGGACGGATTGGACAAAGGAACATGGAAATGGAATTTGTTAAGCTCATCTGTCGCCAGCACTGTAAAAGGTCGTGGGAAATATGTCGAAAACAGATCATTTATCTCCATTGGTTGAGAGTTTCACTGAGTTTACGATTATATGCTTGCAGGTGTTGTTTGTAGTTTTGAGAAACCAATTACATTACTAAGTTAGTCAAAAAGTTTTGAATAGGTGTTGAAAATTTTCAGGAGCAGTAGAAAAAAACAAAAATTTTACGCCATTTTTATTTTTCATCTTTCATAAGAACGTACTCAAAAATTCATTTCGATCTGTGAATTCATTCTTTGTTTACAAGGCAATTGGAATTAGTCAGTGTATTTTTAAACAATGAAAAAATCCTAATGTCGTGCAGTGATAAAATTCTTTGGTTTGGAAGGTTTATCGGCTACTGGGATACATGCAAAGGTGATGAAAGTATTAAAAGAGTCTTCTCCTTCATTTCCAACTGTGCTCAAATGGGTTTTGGAGTTTAAGCGTGGCCGTAGAAGCGTTGAAGACGATCCTCGCTCAGAACGCCCAAAAAGCGCATCAACACCAGATATCATATCGAAAATACAGGATATGGTTTTCGACTGTGGATGTGATAGCTGACATCTTGACATCTCACATGGAACAACATGGCATATTTTGGCTGAAGTTATTGGTTTAAAAAAAAAAACTGTGTGCACAATGGGTGCCGTATTTGCTAACAATGCAACAAAAACACGCTCGAGTGATTATCTCCAAACTGGTGAGACAATAAACTCTGATTATCATTGTGACCTTTAGATCAGCCGGATGGAAAAAAAAACCCAAAAAAGACCCGGTTTGCAGAAGAAAAATATATCATTTTTCATGAAGACAATACACTTCTTCACACTGCTCAAAAAATCATCGCGAAAGTCACCGAATTGGGGTACGAATTATTGTACACAGAAAAAAAAGCATCCACGAAAATGAAAACGGACCGTGAACTAGTTTACGTCTTCAGGATTTTTCCCCTTAAACGTTACTTAGTTCATGATAAAATGATTCAGGTCACGCTGTATTTTTGGTCGTTCTCGAATTCATGACTGTAGTTCACGGATCTGGGCACAGATTTTTTCCATGCGGTATCTACCCATTTTCCAAATAATTGGCAAACCCTTTGGAGGAAGAAGATCGCTCAGAATCTATCTTTTTTGAGGACTTGACGACCTCATTAAAGACATTAGAGAAGCATTGGATAAATTAGATGTATCGAAAGGATGTGGACCTGACGGTATTTCACCTGTTTAAAAAAAAAACTTTTATAAAAAAACTTGTTTAAAAACTTTTTTTGTTTAAAAAAAAAAAAGCGTTAGAATTCACAGCTCTATTGTTTTGGCTTTTCAATGTGTCGTTTGAATTTGGCATTTTCCCCAAATCATGGAAGAGCTCCTATCTAGTCACAATATTTAAAAACGGCAAAAAATCTGACATACGCAATTCAATCCTAAGCTTTTTGAAGCAATAGTTAATGAAAAGCTGTTCTACCAAATCAAAAACAGGATTACTAACAATCAACATGGGTTCTACAGAGGACGTTTAACTAATACAAATTTACTAGAACTCGTTAACTACACGTTGATTGCAATGGACAACGGAAACCACATAGAAGCTCTCTATACAGATTTCAGTAAGGCATTTGATCGGATTGACATTCCCATGCTACTATTCATATTAAAAAATCTGGTTATTGAGCCAGGTCTTCTCAAATGGCTCAAATGTTGCCAAACTAATCGACATGAAATAGTAAGATTTAAAGGAAAGAAATCAAATCCTATTCAAGTTTCCTCAGGTGTTCCCCAAGGATCCCTTCTAGGCCCTCTTTTGTTTATTCTTTTGGTAAACGATATTTCATTAATTCTTAAAACTGTAAAAGTTTTAATATATGCCGACGATATGAAGCTCTTCTTAGAAATAAGAAACAAAGAAGATTACAAGATATTTCAAGAAGAAATGCATATGTTCTATAGACAGATAAAAAGAAACATTTAAATTTATGCGTTATCTAATGCATATAAAGGGAATGCTAAATTTGGCAAAAAATAATGGGATATTTCATGTAAGCTTTAGTCAGATAACACCTGAATCTAGCCAGTTGTATGAAAGATTGCAAACATTGTTGTATGGCGCATGAAAAATTGCAAACAATTTCGTTGTTTGTGCTTCCTTTGGCTTGGAATTAAACGAATGGAAATTTTACACGCTTGTTAAAATTAATTGTTTTTCACTGTGTACTTGGTGTAACAAAAGCCTTTTACTATTAAATGTTCAAAAATGTAATCCGATAGCATTTAGCAGAAAACAAGAAACACCTGACATAATGATCGCTCTAGGAAATCAGTCTGTAAGAAAATGCATAAGAATTCGTGATTTAGGAGTTTTACGAGATCCAAAGCTGACATTCATTGACCATTATAATACAACAATTACAGAGCTGATAACATGCTGGCATTTATAAAACGGCATTTTAACGACCCTTACACAATTAAAACATTATACATTGCTTATATGAGGTCAATACTGGAATATTGTTGAGTAGTCTGGACACCTTTTTCAGTAATCCATGAAGAGCGAAACATTGTTTATTGTTTACATTACGTAAATTAATTTCGAAAAGATACCCTCTCCCACCCTATGAAGTTCGCCGTAGGCTTATCAGCATACAAACACTAAAAAAGCGTCGAAAGTTTGCAAAGGTTTCGCTTGTTAATGGCATTGTTTCGCATCGCATTGATTCAGCAGAGCTATTATCGAAATTAAATTTTTACAAACCCTTTCCGGCAACTGCGCAATCGAAACATTTTTGTCACAAATCATTATCGCACAAACTACGCTAAATTTGGACCTCTTAATCAGATGATGGCATCCTACAATTTACATAGCGATACAATTGACTTTGCAGTTACAAAATCCACATTGAAGTAATACTTCAGCGCTATACGCTAAAGAAGAACACGCCATATGAATATTGTGAACCAGGCGCTGCTTAGTCTAATGTAGTGTAATTTATACCCACGATTATAACTACAATTAGGAACAAAATGTAACAAACGGTCTACTTATGATTGACGACAATAGATAAATAAATAAATTTAGCTCCCTCTGACTTCTGGCTGTTCTCGTACCTCATAAAATTCCTTCGTGGAAAGCATTTTTCTTCAAACGACGAGGTTATAGCCATCGTACAGGAGAATTTGGCAGGCCTTCTAGAAAGTCACATCCGTGATGGGACAACAAAGTTGGAAGATCGTTCAACCAAGTGTATTGATCTATACTAAGCAATAAAATTGATTTCTCAAAACAAATGTATTTTCAAGTTGACTAACCTAGTATGGATTGTTTTTCGTTAACGAACATATGACATAAAAAGTATGCATAAAAGAACATGCAGTTGTTTTTCCAAAATGTTCAATCCAACTTGAAAAGAAGAAGAAGACACCCCAACCAACACAGCTTGTATTAAACAAGTTGAAAGTACTGTTGAATGACAAAAACAGTTTTTAAATTTAGGTGCATAATCCTTTTTTTTATACTTTAATATGACGCAAAAAGCGCAAAAAGTGAAGCCTTATAAAACATAAAATGGAAAAAAAAATTATCCTCATGAAAGAATATAACATCGCCTCGCATGAGATTTGAACACTTGGCGTCCTTGGCGTGAGAGGTTTGTAGCGTCTTTGCTAAGCCAACTCTGATTGTTGAAAAGTCAACTCTGAGTATCTATGCTTCCCGTTGGCAGTGAAACCACAATCTTCATCATAATGAGAAAAAAGATGATTTATGTATTTTACATATATGGAACCATGTTTTTAAGAACAATAATAAAGTATTAATCACTTGCAGCAATGAAAAAAGTATTTTTAGCTTGACCGTTTGTCAGGGTGATATATACAGAACACGTAGAACACGAGAGTTACAAACCGCTCCAAACATGACATGTTTTGCAATACGTTTATAATGCATTTATAATACAAACAATTATAAACCATTCTAGAAAAGATGTTTTGTGTGTTACTTGGGACCGAGTGTTGATAAATCTGACATGCTCCCATGTTATAGTATAAGACGAAAATTTTAAAATGTTTTTGAAAAATTCAAATAAAATTTGAATTGAAAGCACAATAGGAGCATTATTATGTCTTTAGCTTTGGATTTTCCATCATACAACAAACCGCATTTAAATGGAATTTCGTTTGAATTTTCTGGAAGCATTTTGAAATTTTCATCCTATACTTTAACATGGGAGCTGTCAGATTTATCACCACCCGGTGTCTTCTTCTTTTATTCAACCTGGACCCGTCCATTGGGACCATACCTATACGCAAAAAAAAAACGCAGTAGAGGGTTAAATTAAGTGCAAACACCAACAATTTTCACCTGACTATAAATGCGTTTGATTTTACCATACCTGCGATCAGATCAACCATGATGCGGTTAATATACCATAAATTTTGAAGATTTTACCATCAATTTAGTTAATTTGACAGAAATTTCATGGTAGTTTTAAAGATAGGCATAGTCGGGTAAAATGGTAGTTTTTACCACTAGATTTTTTTCTGTGTACTGTCTACTGTCGCTCATGGTGGTTCATACCGTTTCATACCGCGATGGAATTAGAATAAAAATCACATTCGTTGAATATATTCTATATTTAAGAAGCCCGATCTCTGAACGAGTTCTAGGCTTTTGTTTTGTTTTGCATGTGTAGATGGTCAAAATCAACCGCTGGATTTCCGCGACATAAATCAACCCTCCATTTTGCCATTGACAACGCGCTGCGCGTTTGTTCTAATCTTCCGAGTTTTCTTCCTTGTTGAAGTGTGTTCTTCCCGCTGCTAGCAGCAACGCACGCAGCTAAAAACCGATTCGCAACGAATCTCGCATGGTCTGGTGGTGAATCGTCGCTTCTGCTTCCACTCCACCATCCACGCTTCAATCGTGTGCCCTCTTGTGTCATCGAATAAATGCGTTAGCACGAAAAGTGACTTTTTTGTTGTTGCTCCAATCTGTTTGACTTTGCTTAGATGAGAGGTGAACGAACTGACACACCCGCTCTGTTTGACTCCCGGTTGAGTCGATTTCGACTCAATTTCGTTGAAGGTGAGTTACTGAATTGATTCGATTTTTCGACTTGTCGTCAGTCCAACCAAGATATACACGGCCAACCATTTGAACTCAGTTATGAGTCGCTTTTGACTCACTTTCGTGGAGTGGAGTCACTCAAATTTAAGTAAATGTAACTGGGTTTGACAAGTCGACAAATCGAAAACATCCATCTGATTTGAGTCGATTTTTGGTCAAACCCAGTTACATTAACTCAAATTGGAGTGACTCCACTAATGACGAAAGTGAGTCAAAAACGACTCAAAACTGAGTTAAAATGGCTGGCCGTGTACTTAACTTTGAGTGACTCCCGTTCTTCCGAAATAGAGACAAAAACGACTCAATTATGAGTCAAAGTCTAGAGCAGGCGTGAACAATTCGAAAGAGAAATGATGGCGACTGGGAGAAACTGATATGTGCTGGCTAACGAGAAGTAATGGCCTTGTCTAGGTTTTGTTTAAGTTTATGAAGTAATTAAACAACGTGGAGTGGGACAATGATGCCAATCGAGCCATCTCACACTCATAAAGCTAATTCGCAGATGTGTGAATTTGCGAATTCGGCCAGAGCCAGTAACATGATTTGAATGCGAGAAAAAAGTAATTATGGCAGCAGAAAAAAATGTGTTTGTGCGATCGCAAAAAAATCGCGAGAAGGATGAAAAGCGAAAACCAACGCATTTTGGCGTAGCCTTGGACACGCAGGAATGCCGCATGTTTCGCATCTTTTGCTTGCTTGCTTGGATTCAGTGTCAATCTGGTTTCGAAGGTTAGTTCGTTCAAATTTAGGTTCGAATGACCTAGTTTCAGCCGATCATGCGAATTTCTTCAAATAGAATTGATAATTGAAGCATCACGCCAGCAAGACTCGCTAATGATTCTAATGCTTCGTGCAAACTGATAAATTTGAACCTATTCGGGGGAATACCATTTGCGAGATTTTTTTTTGTCTTTCGACTCGCGCGTCTTTTCGGGGTTGTGGTCAATCGGCAACCGGTCATGCTTTGAATTTGCAATCATCGTCAGTTAGCGGAAGTTATCGCCATGGTGATGTCCAAGCCGGCTGTTTGAGTGGCAGACTCTGTTCTTCTATCGCGAACTGGAAACCGTTCAATGGTGGCGTTTTGTGTCATTGTTCGATGGTTTGAAATATTGATTCGCCGTGTTTGTATTCGCCTCATGAACAGCTGAAAAAATGACTGCAAATCTGGAAACCGGTTTCATCTTCAACGGCGACCGCCGGTTTTGTCATTTGAAGTTTCCTCTTTGCATTTCAGGGTGCAAATACTGAACGTTAACGCCTCGCCTTCCATGTAGTTTGCGGTTTGCCCGTTTGGTAATGAATAAAGATGATTACGCGTGCTGGTTGGTTGAGTGGCTGGGTTGGATCAATTGCAAGCACACTGATTAGGTATGCAAATAGCTCCGACTTAGGCACTATTGGAGACTCGTAGGTGGCTGGGTGGATCGGCGAACCGGTTTCTCCGGTTACAATCCGCCAAACGTGACCCATTTAGTGCCCTTGACCAACTCAGTCACTTGCAGTGCGTCAGAGACAAATCACTCGGTGAAAATTGATATTTGACTCGGCATCGCAGCGTTTGCTAGATTCTACAATCAACTCTTACTCAATACTCTCAGATTTGCCCTGCTGTTCGCGTAATCTACACGAGCGTTCCGCTTCAGTGGGCAAGAGGGGTCCGTTCGTCGTTCGTTGAAACGCAGCGCCAATACTGTGGCATGTGATCGCCGCGTGCTGAATGCAGTTAGAGCGGAAAGGCGCGCGTCGATCAAATGAATTGTTGCATTATTGAGTGGAATTCCGCAGCTACTTCCGATCACGTCGAACCAAACAAAAAAATCGATCCTTAAGTCCACTGAATCGGGTCATTGTAAAAACGAAGTATAAATTAATAAGTCAGTTATCGAACATAATTTGATACTATCATGTGTTATAGCTTATCCAACGATTCTTTATTTTAAAATTGATTTGATTTCCCAAGTAACATTGCTGAAACCATCCAGCTTTGCTAAGTTTTATTAAAGTTTTATGAAAGCCACTAGTAACCAAGTTGGTTTTATTATGGTACCAAGAGATGCCAATAGGTTTCATATTTTAGTCAGGTTTATGAGAATCTACATACCTACATAGCATGTTAACAACGATCTTAAAATCTTGTTTTCTCAAATTCCTTTTATGCCTTGTCGCAACTTCTCGTTGCTTCGCATCACACATCCAACCACAGCGATGGTGCATACCTTAAGGCCGTTCCCAACGCTGTTCTACTTTGAATGGGCTGTTTTAGTTTACAACTAGAACTGAAACAAGCCATTCCCAATAATGTGTTGCAGTTCTACTTTTCAAGCAAATTTTTGCAACAGATTTACAACAGATTTTTAGTTTGTTTTGCAAGTGATTTTTTTAACGCGATATTAAGATCGACCAATATTTTTAAAACATGGCATTGCGATTAACGTGTTTTTGTTTTAATTTTGACAGTTCCAAAAGTTGAAACTGGCAAGCAGTTTGCAACAAACATGAAACTCAGCGTTGGGAACGGCCTAAGGCCAGGACTATTGGTCTAGAACTGCCAAACGCTGGCATTGTCCTAGGTAAATAATGTGCATAGTTTAGCGAAGTAATTAGGTGTGATTTTCATTGTATTTTCCTTGTGGATTTGTATAATCAAATCACTCTTTATTCTACCTAAAATATAGTTAAAACATAGAAAGTTTCTAGCTTCGATCAGTGTAAGCCTTTGCCAATGTTAGTTTTACTATATATACATGTTAGTTTTAATATATATATACAAAATAACTCGTAGATATGAATGTGAAACAATGCTTAGTTTAACCTAATTCTAAAACAATTTCTCACAGTAATTACACTAACAGTACGGATTGTGCAAGTACGGACAGATTTATAGATAGAAGAAGAACACTAAACGTAAGTTCCCGTCATGCATTCCTACGAATTAGAACTAGTACAATTATCATCCTATAAATTAAAATTGTTACTGCATAATCCGAAGCACAAACCTACATAAGAATCAAACCTAACTCTTATTATATTTTCATTCTCTCAAAGGAATTTTATAACACCCTACAAGAATAAACAAGTATTACAAAATCGGAATACTACTTCTTCTATTCTTTCTGGTTGCTTGTGCAACATGCCTATCAAAGGTTTTATTACGACTATATGAACTCGTAAAATGCTGTTTTTAAATGAAGTTTTAGGACTCATTCATATTATCTTCTTATGCACGGAAACAAATCTGTTTCTGTTTTCATGAATAAAAATTCATGAAACGAACTCTCATCTTATTTTATGATATCATGACTCTTATTCATGGTTTCATGATTGAAATGACAGATGCGAGTCATGAACTTAGGAAGCCTCGTTTTGCCTCTAATCTTAAGTTGTGTAATCAACTTCATTAGTCAAGAGTATTTACAAGAATTACTATAGCGTAGTAAGTTCATCCGCCATGCACTATCACAGCACTCCTCATCAACACTAGGTTCGAATCCTGACGGTAGATTAATTTTTTTGTTTACATTCAGAGTCGATAAAGCAGAAGAATTCAGCTCATGGTTTTGACCCGATTTATTCATGATTTCATTGCGGCGGGAATATAGTTCATGATTTCACAAATTTTGTTCATGGTGTATATTCATGACACGAACACACAACATATGCATGAAGTCATGACTTGTTTTTCTAGTTTAGAAGAACATATTATTTCCCGTGTGGTCAGTAGAAAAAGCATTTTAGAACCATTTTGCTTCCAGTAAACGCATTAAACGGCAAATAAGCATTGAGGGAAGTCACCAAATGACCAAATAGTTTTATAGTAGCCATTACGAAGATAAGTTGGCTCTTTGGAAAAACTGTGATTTTTTCCAATCGCCAAATTGAAATATAAAAAATAATTGCAATGTGAAAAAATAAATGTACCAATTTTTATATGTAATGCAAATGAACTGTATGTAGATCGAGGACTGCTTTTGGCATTCTTCAAGAATAACGGATTGAATTCCATCAACTTTCAGAAAACTTATGCGATAAATTAGCACATATTTGTTAAAATTTTGTTTTTGTTGTTGTTAACTCGTCTTATTTCCGAGGCGCCTTAATTTTCGGCTCTGTTCGTACGTAGATTGCATGGCAGCCAATAGGTTTTATGAAGGATCTAAAGTGGTCATAACATCTCTAACGGAAGACGGAAGGCAAAGTGGCCACTTCTTTCCTTGTGTTGGGCCGGGTGGTCGGTGCGACCGGCCAAACGGTTAAGAAGTATTTGGTCAAAATGGATATCCACATGCGGAAGCGTCAGTCCAAGCCAGCCGTGTAAGCGAACCAAGCGGAAACCCAGAAACAAACAGCTGAAGATTTTGGTCAAAGAGATCGTCACAACTATTCAGGAATAGAAAAGAGAGACGTAAGTCCTATGTCAAAAGTACAAGGAACAGATCAATGGGGTTGTACGCCATGACGCTAAGGGTAACCAAAGAGCCAATCGTAATGCAGGTAACCCAACTAAACCTGAACCATTGTGAGGCCACCCAGCAGCTGCTGTGCCAGACAGTTTGCGAGTCGGCTTCGGATATCGCCATAATTTCCGACCCATTCCGGCAACCGCAACTGGTTTGCGGACAGGGCCAATATGGCGGTATTATGAATGACGGACAAGTATCCGGTTCAGGAGATGAAGGCTTCGCGGTTATAAAAGAGAATGGAGCGTTCTCCTACAGCTGCTACGCACCGCCAAGATTGAAGATCCATTGAACCGTTTTGCGCCTGTTCATAAACCACTTACTCATTTTTGAAAATCTCTTAGCCCCCCCCCCCTCCTCCCCCCTCGTAGACTTTTATCCATACATTTTTTGATTTTTTTTTTGAGCGTAGACTTTGATCAAACCCCCTGCCCCTCCTCTCCAGGGAAAAGACTACGTGGTTTATATATAGCCCCTTTCAAATATGCTCGATTGTATGACAACTGAGCTAACGGGACTAAGCCAGTGGTTAATAGCAGGGGGCCTTCAACGCTTGATTGGGACCTTACCAACCTCAGATACCAGATTCTCCTGGAGGCATTGGCTAAGCTCAATTCTGACCTAGCCACCGTGGGTATCAAGAGAAACGAGGGGGAATCGATAATCGATATAAGGGCTGCTGGGGCGATCCTGGGCTGCTTAGCAATTCAACGATGGATGATGGCTACACCCATAGCGACCACTTGGCGGTTCGATATTATATCGTCCACAATACAAGGCAGTGTGCGGAATGGAGGACGTCCTAAAGAGGCGCGCTTGCGAGGGAACGAATCTTAAGTGAAACCCAGGAACCTTGCAACGATCGACTCGTTATGTCACTTACTCGAGCGTGCGACGCGATCGTGCCGAGGGAATTTAAACCCAGGAATGGAAGATCGCCAGTGTATTGGTGGACGGAGTCGATCGCCGACCTCCGAAGAATATGCCTCCACGCAAGACGGAGGGTGCAAAGAGCGCGGTCCGACGCCGTGAGAATCGAGCGTAGAGGGGCGCTAGTCACCGTGAAGGCCGCATTAAAGAAAGAGATAAAGGCCAGCCAGCGAGCCTGCTTCGAGGGCCTGTGTCAGAAGGCCAATACGAATCCATGGGGTGACGCCTACCGGGTAGTAATAGATAAAACCAGAGGATCGGCGGCTCCAACCGAGCGTTCATCAGAATTCACCTGCTGCAGGTGATCGTTGAGGGACTCTATCCGAACCACGACCCGTGTCCATGGCTCCCCACCGCCGTAGATTTGTCCCATGACCAGCGTTCCAGTATCCCAGACCATAACGCGGTCATAGCAATGGAGGGATGTGCGACCCAGCCGAACATCCGTAAGCACGGGGGCATTGACAACGGCACAACGGGGGCTGGAGATGAGGCGACGGTGAGAACAAACTGCGGCATTCCGAACCTGGCCATCAAGACGGCTATCTTGCTGGCTCCAGAAATGTTCTGGGTGGCGATGCAAAGATTTATGGACGAGAGTGTCTTCCCGGACGCCTGGAAAATACAGACCCTAGTGTTGCTACCAAAGACAGGGAAGCCACCTGGAGATCCATCGGCATATAGACCTATATGTCTGTTGGATACAGCTGGTAAGGTGCTCGAGAAGGTAATCCTCAACAGACTGATGAAATACATGGAGGGTGTCTAATAACCAGTCTGGCTTACGCAAAGGCAGGTCGACGGTCCGTCACCAAGACGACCGAAGTGGCAATCCAGCGCAAGAGGCGAGGAGTACGCTACTGTGCAGTGGTCACCCTTGACGTGAGAAATGCGATCAGTAGTGCCAGTTGGGTGGCTATCACTGACGCGCTCCAAGGCCTTCAAGTTCCTGGGTACCTGTACAAGATTCTCGGAAGCTATTTCCAGAATCCCGTACTGGTATACAACACAGAGGAAGCCCAGAAACGTGTCCAGAGCACCAATGGAACACGATGTACGATGAGGTACTACGGCTTGAGTTCCCGAACGGGGTGAATATAGTCGGGTTCGCGTACGACATCACCCCACCCTAGAGATACGTGGTGAATCCATCGAGGAGGTGGAGCTAACGTCCTTGCACTCCATTGGAATTGTGCAGAGATGGATGAGTTCCATAAAACTGGAGCTAAGACTGAGGTCACAGTTGTTAACAACCAAAAATCGGAGCAACACGCTACGATTATTGCAGGTAATTGCACAATTGAATCGAAGAGGTCCGTGAGGTACTTGGGGGTCAAACTGTTATTTATCAGCCACGTCGATTACGCCTGCAAGAAAGCCTCTATGGCTATATCGGCAATCAGATTGTGTATTCAGATCACGGAAATTTGTAGCTGTCATTTCATTTGTTTTGTTTTGGTTGGTAGTCAATCGTCTGTTGTGAAGAAAAGGAGATCTTTCCATAGGCGTAACAATGGACATCACCCCAATCACTTCGAAACTAGAAGGAACTCCCGGAAATTGAATACGATAGAACCCGATCGATGGTTTATTTTTAGAGTTCTTGGCATTTTTTAACGAGGTGATTGGTCAGACTAACAGCTGATGCATTGCAAAATTCAAATAGCTGCAATGACTACGTTTTGGTTCAAATTATTGTGAGCTTGATGAAGCACTTTTCATACCTAATATCTATCATCTTTAAACGCCGATTGCGTGTTTAATAGGTGTAAAAATTGTTTGTAATCATACGTTTATTCATATGCCTTGGCTAACAATGCTCACGTTTCCATGACGTTTGTTCAAGGTATATATTTCAAGCAAAACAATGCATTAGGTCCTAAGTAACAATGAGAGACTCTCTTTGTTGACTTTCTCTTTTGGCTCCTACGGCTATGTAGAAACATTTTCAACTATTTTCAACATACAGTACGGTAGTATAAAGTGTGATAAGGGATTCAATACGTTGAAAACATCACCAAATCGTTTAATAGACAAGCTATTAACCAAAGAGAAAGTTGACAAAGAGAATCTCTCATTGTTACTTAGGACCTAATGCATTGTTTTGCTTGATTTGTTGAGGAAAATAAAGCCTGTTCACGTTTAATTTCAAAAACTTTTCTTTCAGTGAAGATAGTGGCTTTCCACATGTTAACATTCTTGTTACATTTAGTAAAATAGTGTCGAATCAAGTGAAAGTGCGCAAACGCAATTTGTACGAACGACAGCCAAATCTGAATTTATCGGTACGCGATCTTGCCAAAAACGAAAACAACAAAGCATTATCGTGTTTTGTGTTTGCAAATTGTTTGACCAGCGCTTTACTGTGGATCGGAAGGTTGGAAATGGAACAAATCGAAAAGTATGCTCCTGACAAATGGACAAGAAGGTGGTAGCCATTATTGAGAAAAAGCCTAGTCTTTCTGTGCCAAATGTTGCTCGCAAAGTTGGAAAATCAAAAACATTCATACAAAAAGTAAATCAGAAGCAAGGACTGAAGGTGTACAATATAAAAAGGTACCCAACCGTGTTGACAAGCAAAATTTCACTGCAAATGTCGTGCTAAGGAGTTTTTCAAATTTCTTGCATCATAATGGACGACGAAACGACGCTTCCGGGTCTTGTTTTTTTATATCGCAATGCAAAAGAATGCCGTTACGCAAGCATTTCTGGACAAAGAAGTTGTCCAAAATCCCGAAGAAATATTTGATTTGGCAGGCCATATGTAGTAGTGGTCGAAAATCTTAAAATTTCATCTCTATTGGCCCTACCGATAAGGATGAGTACGAGAAAATATGTCTGCAAAATCGGTTGCTACCGTTTATCAGAAGCCAGCTCTGTTTTGGCCTGATTTGGCCTCTTGTCGCTATGCGAAATCCGTTCTGGTATGGTATAAGGTACAGGAGGTCACTCACATACGTGCCAAAAACAGCCAATCCACCAAACTGTCCAGAACTTCGCCCGATAGAGAAGTACTGGGCTCTAGTTAAGCGGAAAGTCTTCGAAACAAAGAAGAAAGCAAATGGTACCGATGACTTCAAGAGCAGATGGAGAATCGTCACGGCGTGCACATCTGAAGATACGGTACGGAACTTGATGACGGGTGTACCACAGAAAGGTCGAGAATTTTACAGAAAGGATTAATATTATTGTGAAATAAATAATCGGATTTGTTAAATTATGTGTAAATTTTTATTATTTTGGTGTTCGAAATTTAACGTGAACAGGCTTTATGACCTGTTCCGAAATTCGTGACTGGAGGTATGTTTTGACATGTCTGGTTTTTCAGACGACAAAAGATTTTAACAAATGCAGTCTACTCCCAGAACACCATTCGAACCACTTCCAATTGAACCACATTCCGTCCGGTGATTCTTTTAATTATCACTCATCCAGTCGCCTTGGTCTGGCTACCAACGCCAGAAAAGCAGCATCAATCCACCATTTATTCCAATTATCCAAACGATGTCACCACTTACCGAACCGAACCGAACCGAACACGATTCACAAATGAATTGCACGTGCTGAAGCCCATCATGCGGAACTTCTAGACGGTTTCACCTCAAGTAAAACTGACGGACATTTAAGTGATACGCTAGTTGAGATGCAAATTCCCACACGGCTTGCCAAAGGGAAAAAGCGATGGTCACCGACCGACGGAAACGCAGCCACATTAATTCAAATGTATTGTAATGAAGGCAAGAGATGGTCCGACACTCATCACCTGTCGCACGGCACGCTCCGGGTGATTCATCATCGATCATCGTCATCGATCGGAGAGCGCGAAAAAAGGAGATCACTCGACCATTTTACGTCACAACTTTTGCTCAGCCCGTTTGTTATGTGTTTTCCTCAGCAGGCTCTCCCTCCCTCCCATTCATAATAGGTCTTCAAATTGTCTGTTTTTTTTTCTTGTTCTTCGTTCGTCCAAAGCATGCGCTGCATTTTTGTTTTTGTAACTAACCTTACCCAATCATCGTGTTCACAACAGCACAAAATAGCAGGCGACTGCAAAAAGCGGCACCTGTTTTGATTTCGCCCGTCATGATTCGATTGCAAACTGGTGAACTGGCTTTCGGTCTGTGTGTTTTGAGGTTGAAAAGAGGTTTCTCATTATTTTGACAGAAGGCTAGAGTGTAGAACGGCGATGTGTGGATTTGATTATCGAACGAACCAACAACCGCATTGATAGGAACTGCGCCTTTTCTTAATGATTATTATCTAATCGATTTTCGTGTGAATGTGTGTGATTTTTCACTTGTTACAAAGTCAAATCCATTCCTGAACGGAACGAGGGGAATTTGCGCAAGTGTTCCGATCTTTCCGTTTTCTTCCAACCGTTCAAATGGTGCCAGCATAATCTGATTCCGTCAGAGAGCAAAGCAGACGACAGTGACGGGTGTTATCAAATTTCAATCCAAAACACAGCGATTTTGCAGTTTACTTGGACGTCTGTGTGTATTTTAGCCAAGATAAGAGACACTGCCAACTAGATCGAGTTCAAGTGCTCCGATCAGAGGGAGGAGAGCAGCAGGCTGATAACGCGACTTGGCCACCGTTCATTGGCATTGAGTTCCAATTCGGTCGAACAAAGCACTCAATGAATCAGACTGCAGCAGCAGCAATGGTGCATAAATTGTCGTTACAGCGCAAAATGTGCATATTTTGAATAATTTGGCCCTCATCAAGAATGAGTAGTGGTGATGGTGGTATTGCTTGCAAACAATCGAGTGTTTATGAAAATGGCAATGTTTGGTGTTCTTGTTTTTCAGCACGTTCATACAGGATGACGCAGAACGTTGTTGTTGATGGAAAATAGATCTGTGCGCCGACGTCGCCAGCACTTCCTGGTTTCCGGCGTGTTTACCACAGAGAACCCTTTTTTGCCTTTAAGCGCCAAAATTGAATTGCCCTGTTTTTCAGAGGGTCCTCAGTAATAATGGTAGACTCACTTTGTTTGGCGAGGGTGAGTCGATAATTATTGCGGCACTTCCAAACTTGGGTCACTTTTTTCATACTTGACGGAAATTGACCAACTTTTGCCCAGTTTCTGTTGTGCAGTTGTCAGTGAGATCTCGGTCGAGTTAGAAGAAAATCAGCAAATGGTTCGTCATTTAGAAGTCGAGTCGACCGTCATTTCACTCGACAGCTATGTTTTGCGATTACAGATGTCGAGATCGAAGAAATTTTGGTTGAGTTGGTCAGCTCAATCGAGCGCTCGGAAACTAAAGACTGTATTCGATGAAATTTGGACACACAAAATAGGTCACCAAAAATTTTCCTTGAGCCCGATTCTTTTCAAACTTTCTGGAAATAAAGTAATACTAAATGGTTAAGTTTTGAAATCATTGGTTTATTGAACCTCTTCTCCCAACCCAAATGCCCGCACCTTTGCCTTGACCCCTTTCATCAAAATTTGGGCAATGATAGGACCGACTTGCTTACTTACTTTTAACCACACTTTCTTTAGTTCAAGTTCATTTTCTATCAGTTTTGGAGTTTTAACGAGCTTGCCTTCATGATTGCCCAATATTTTTCAATTGTGCGAAGTTCCGGAGTGTTTGGAGGGTTGACGTCTTTTGGTACAAAAACTATATTATTATCTTTGTACCAGTCTAAGACGGGCCGGGCATAGTGGCAAGATGCCAAATCTGGCCAAAACAGAGTCGGGCCATCGTGAGATCTCAAGAAGGGCAGAAGTCGTTTTTGGAGGCACTCGTCCTTGTAGATTTGTCCGTTGACGGTCCCAGAGGTGATGAAGGGCTGACTCATTTTGCCACATCCGCAGATCGCTTGACAGACAAGGAATTTTTTGGCGAATTTCGACAGTTTCTTCTTCCGTAAACTCTCCGGAACGGCCAACTTAGAGGTGGCGACGTAGTGTTCTTGTCCTGGCATTTGTTTGGTGTTGGCTTTAACGTAGGTCTCATCGTCCATAACAATGCAGAACGGTTTTGTGAGCCACTCTCTGTACAGTTTTCTTGCACGAGTTATGGCCACCGAGTTCTGTTTATCGCTCCGGTTCGGTGCCTTCTGGACCTTTTACACATGTGATCCAGAACGTTTCATTGTTTTCTGCACAAAACAAACGGAAACTTTCGCCTTTTCCGCAACATCCCTGATCGAAATGTTGGGATAACGCTTAAATTGGTTCAATACCATCCTGGGCTTCTCCGGATTTCATGTTCCACGTTTTTTGCCACTATCATTTTTCCGCTTGGCTGTCTTACGGTCCTTGAACGTTTTGATCACATGAGATACGGTTGAATGTGAGATTCCGAGCTGTTTTCCGATCCATCGGAATCGGAATCCAACGATGAGAAGCGTTTGGGGTTTCGAAGTGAGTGCCCAAAATTTGTTGGCGCACTATTTCCTCATTCGAAGCCATCACTGAAATCACTCGACTGATTTTCACGAAACTCATAACACAATAGACACAACACAATGAAATACATTCAGTTTAAATTTCAATAATTTTTACCCACACGCTAAAAAGTTACGAACAATTGCGTGTGTCCAAATTCCATCGAATACAGTCTCTAGTTACTGATCTGTCTCATTTTGCCGAGTAAGAGTTTGATTTGATACGCGTTTTCCATCGGTTAGTGGTAATTGACTGAGCAAGGCAAGAAATACATTAAACCACTTTTTTTTGCGGGTGAATTAACAGTTTTTCCTAAAGCAATAAAATGTCTAATCCTATTAAAACAAAAAAAAAATACCATCAGTTCGACTGGCTCAGTTCTCAGATAAAAAATAATTGGGACATCGCCAGAGGTTTTTGTGGCGTGGAGCTTGCAAAACTAATGCTTAGCTGAGGTGATAGGAAAATAGACCAAGAGCTCAATTCATTAGGACCACCAATGCACTTTTGGTCGGAATTATTGTAGTAAGTAGTAAATTATATTTTCTGGCTTGAACACCCATTTACACTTAGAAGGAAATTTACCCTCGAGTTAAGTGGTTTATGAAATTTGTCCTAGATTTCTAGAAGTAAAGAAAGAAACTATCCAGTTTTTTGGGCACATCCCAAACATTTCAAAAGGGTACTTCCCAGAGCTTCAGGAAAATACTTTCTAGACGTTCAGGAGGAGACTTCCTTAAAAACAAACTTCTCCGAAGATCAGGCGGAAACGTCTCAGAAGTATAGGAAGCACTAGTAGTTCAAGGAGAATTATCCTAAAAAAATCAGGACCAAACATCCCGGAAATGCAAAATCATGCATCCCAGATAATCAGGATAGGGCTTCTCAGAGCTTCAAGAAGAAGTTTAGGCAAGAGGAGTTCTTAGTAGTTTAGAACTTTCCAGAGGTTCTGGAACTCTTTCCAGAAATTTAAGATGGAACTTCCAAGAATTTTTGGAAACAACTTCCCTGAACTTCAGGAAAAAACATAGCAGGGAGGGCACTTCCTATAATTCCTTTAAAAAAATCAGGAACAAATGTCCACAAAGCTCAAGACGATACGTCACAAAAATTAGCAGAAGACTTCTATGAAATTTAGGGAAGGACTTCCCAGAAGTGCTTGTTAGCTTTCCTGAAGTACAGAAGAGAACATTACATAATTTCAGAAAGGGGCTTCCTCGAAGTACAGGAAGAAACCTCTGCAAAGAACAGAAATAAACTTTCCAGAAGCATAAGAGGACTATTCCAGAAAGTATACGCACACCTTATTTTAACGGTCACTTTGAATATAATGAAATATTTCTACATGTTTTGGCTGCGTCCTTTTGTTTGTACATTTCTGAATGACATAGCAACAAAAAAGTGCTCAGTTTTGTGTTACTTATCAAAATGCGCGGTCTTACTCCGGAACCACGAAAAAGTATCGTGCACAAATGGTGCAATGTGAGCGGACTCTCCTTGAGAAAATTGGCCAAGGAAGATGTAAGCGTCGGTGCGGTACGATCTGCGGTTCGAAAATCTGGTCCTGTTAGTCCGGATATCGATAAAAAGATCAGGGATGCCTACAAGCGAAAACCAGCAACTTCCGTTCGGGATGTTGCGAAAAAACTAGCGACCTCGTCGATTAACGTCATGCGTGCCAAAGAAAGACTTGGGCTAAAAACATACCGGAAGCAGAAAAAACCCAAAAACGGAACCCAAAACAGGCCGCGTCCGTGAAACCACGGGCCCGCAAACTCTACGATTCGTTATTTTGTAGAAATTCTGGGTGAAAAGTATGTGAAACTAGATTACAACACGCTTCCCGGACCACAATTCTAAACTGTAAGCGAAGACAAAGACATCCTCGAAACGGAGAAGGCAATTTTTACCGAAAAATTCGGTAAGAAGGTTATGGTTTGGCAGGCAATATGCGAGTGTTGTAAAACATCTAGTCCGTACATCAAAACGGAGACGATGAACACTCCAAAATACGTTAAGGAATGTCTCCAGAAGCGACTATTGCCGATGATCAGGCAGCACGGAGGTCAAGTAGTGTTTTGGTCTGATTTGGCGTCATGTCATTACGCAAAGCACACTTTAGAATGGTACAAAAGTCAAAATGTATGTTTCGTGCCGAAAGAAATGAATCCGCCGAACTGCTTGGAGGCACGACCAATCGAGACTTTTTGGGCTCGGAAACCAGCGAACGACATCCAAAAATTTCAAAATGATTGGCCAAAAGTGGTCAAAATAGTGGGAAGTACCACTGTGCAGAAGCTAATGGGTCATGTTCGAGGAAAAGTTAAGAGTCTTGGCTAAGATTAAATATTTTGATTAAACGAGAGTAAAATATCATATAAAACACAAATACATATATGATTTGCCAAATAAAATTATTAAAACTTAAACAAATACGACTTCTTTGTTATTTTGAAAGTGTGCTTATTCTTTCTGAAACAGTCTATAGTAGTAGGAACAACGTTTCCCGAAGTTCAGGAGAAAATTTCCTAAAAGTTCAGGACTCCTCAGAAGTTAGAGATGAAACTTGCAACAAATTCAAAGCGACTTTCGTAAAAATGTTAGAAAGAACTTTTCTATAGTTTCCGTAAATGTTTCTTCGGTGTTCAGGATGGGATTTATTATAAGCTTAGAAAAAATAAGTGCAGGAAATAACCTCGCCAAATTTCGCGAAGAAATTTACGAAAAAACATTGCGAAAGTTTAGTTGGAACTACCCAGAAGTTCGAGAGAGCTTTCTTAAAGTTCAGAATCGAACATTCGAGAGTTCTAGAATGAGGCTTTCTCGACTTTCAGGAATTCCTAGGTAAATACTTCCCAGAAGAACAGGAAGAAACTTTCCAGAAGAATAGGGGGTAGTAACCAGTAGTTCAAGTAGGAATTTCTCAGAAATTCAGGAACAAACTTCCCCGAAGCTCAGAAGAAATCTTAAAGTTCAGAAGAAGACTTCTCAGATGTTCAAGAAGAATATTCCAAGGATTTTTAAGGAGAATTTCCAAAAAATTCTGGAATAAACATTCCAAAAGTTTTGGAGGAATAACCCTTGCAGTTTAGGAAGGGAGATATCAGAAGTTTAGAAAGTAACTAATTTCAGGAAAAAACTTACCATATATTTTTGAAAGGTTAGGTTCGGAAATTAGATTGTCAAAATCGGGAGTGGCTGCCAAGAAGTTGAGGCTGCCACCATGAGAAAAATTCCCAGAATTTTAGGAGGAAACATACAAAATTTTAGCAAAGAGCTTTGCAGAAGATCAGGTGAGAGCGTCCCTGAAATTCAAAAGATAATCACTGACGAGCCGAAGAAGCAGTCTATTCTATGACGATTGTAGGACTATAATGGAATTCATTGCTCATTAAAATATGGTAAACAGCATCTTCCCAACCGTACGCATCGTACTATGAGCTAGGACACAAACTCTGGTAGGAATTACAATTCCTTGGATTCCATCTCACCTCGTTGAAAAAATTTGATTGGTAAGAAAGCCTCTCTGAAGTTTAACAGAGAAGTTTAAAAAAAATCAAGGTGTTCCTCAATTTATCAAAGACGTTTTCAACAATTCCTCAATTGTCAATAAGGTCTGTATCCACATTAATCCGGACACCTTCAAATCATTGTAACTTTTGAAATATTGCACATGGGAATGAAAAATTTCACTGTGGTATAACTGAGAGTCTATGATGAAAAAGACTTTGATTGATGTTTACATTTCATATTTGGTATTCAAGATGGCGACGAAAGAAAAACAAGTGCGCGAGCGAATTTTGTACGGGCGTACGGCAAATCCTGACTTGTCAATACGGGACCTAGTAAAAACATTGGATTTGCCAAAATCCACTGTTCACGATGTGCTCAAAACATTTTCGAAACGTTTGACGGTGGAGAGGAAACCAAGAAGTGACAAAAACATTGGACGCGCTGATCCTGTCATGGACCGAAAGGTGAAAAGGATATTAACGAAAAACCCAAATCTCTCCATTCGAACGGTGGCTCGTAAAATAGGGACGCCGCCTGGTTTTGTCCAAAAATCAAAACAAAGTTTGGGACTTAAGTCGTATAAAGTAAAAACAATTCCCAATCGCAACGACAAACAGAACTTGGCAGCAAAATCACGGGCTCGACGTTTGTACTGCGAATATATCATGCGTTGTTATGGACGATGAAACTTATGTCCTGGAGGATTTCAAGCAGCTTCCAGGGCTGGCTTTTGATTCTGCTATGGCCAGAAATGCTACAGCTGAGCATTTCAGAATGAAGAAGGCATCGAAATTTCCCCAAAAATACCTTGTGTGGCAAGCAATTTGCACGTGTGGCAAAAAGAGTACATCTTTCGTCACTACAGGCACAATCAACAAGAACATCTATCAGAAAGAGTGTCTGCAGAAGCGATTGCTACCCTTCATCAAAAGTCACAAAGAAAAACCTTTGTTCTGGCCGATTTGGCGATTTGGCATCATGCCACTATACTAAAGCTGTGATGGAGTGGTACCAAGCAAATCAAGTGAACATTGTACCAAAAACCTCAAACCCGCCAAATTGCCCAGAGCTACGATCAATCGAGAGATATTGGGCGCTGATGAAGCGGAAGCTTTCTGGAAAGAAGCAAGGAATCAAAGACATCAAACACTTCCAGCAAATTTGGACAAAGACGGCTTCTACGATTTCTGAAGTGTCTGTAGAAACCCTAATGGACGAAGTTAAGCGCAAAGTTCGAAAATTTTATGCAAATACTGAATAACTATGTTTTGTCTTCACGAATTGTTAAAACACATCCCATGAATCTGAAATAAACAACTACGACGGAAATATAATGCGCAATTTATGTTTTATTCATGTTTTGAGGTGTCCGAATTATTGCGGATACAGACCTTATAAAGTCTTTACTTATACTACTTGCAGGTATGCAATTATAAAGGTTCAAAATTACCAAATTCTAGAAATCTTTTAAGACAAACACAAAATCTGAGGAGTTATTGACGATACAAATTCCCACATATATTTTCAAGATAACCATTCCGAGGCGACAGATGTAGAAGTTCTTCCATACAGTCAGTGTACAACCGTACCCTCATATAGTAGTAGAGTACACATCAACCCATAAAGATCAATACTCAATACTAACCTTTCCGAAAGATCCCCGTCCGTACCGAGTACGACAAATCCTTGAAGCTAATGGTAACCGGTTTGAACAACCGCGCCGCCGCCAGCGACGATGCCGTCGATCCTCCCCCCAAACTAGGACTATGATCGAATCCCGGCGGGTGAAGTGGTATCTTCAGCGGGGGCAAGCCCAGCGTGGCCGGACGTTTCACCACCAGTCCTCCATTCACCGGTTCTTCCATCAGAATTAATTCGGCCTCAGCCAATGGGGCAGCTATCTTCCGCCCGCTTCCACTGCCACTGTCATCGTCGGTATTTCTCTGACTACTACTGCTGCTGCTGCTGCTACTGCCACTACTGGTACTACACATCTCGTACGACTCTGCCATCTCGACGAGGATGTTGAACTTTCACTTCTTCTTTCCTTGGTGTTTACCGGCCCAAACAAACATTCGCGTTCTTTTCGTAGTTGCACGGATATCTTCTGCTACCGAGTCGAAAATTTCATTCACCACATGTCACGGGACGGTACCAGTTCTAAAAATACACCCACCAGGCTTTTCTCTGCACCTTTATCCACCGTACTTATTTCACTTGTCAAATATGTATGTCACTTGTCATCTCGGCTTCCCTGAATGCATTTTTTTTTTTTCGTTTCAACTAAGGCAAGAAAAATGAAACAATATCTTATCGTTTCACTTCCCGAACGGTTCCCTGCGTTAATCTTCCTCGTTGTGCCGGCTGGAAAACGTACGTGCAAAACCGTGGACCTGGAATTTGATCTCTCACACACTCACACTGCGGTCGGCAAACTCTTGTGCCAAAGCCTACGCAAAGCAAGATTGAAACTGAGGAACTGGCTCTTGTCGTTCTTTTTTTTTCCGCACCCTGAGCAGCGAAGAAAAAAGGCTGAATTGGGTCAGCTGCGACTGACCTTGTCGGGGACTCCAAACACAACAACACGCGAATGGCCCTTCTTCACGCCTCGAAGTGCGATAAGAACTGGTGAACTGACCGAACCGAACTCGTCGAGCAGAACTTTGCTAATGATCGTTGATCCACTCCACCGGATGAACAAAAGAAAGTTGCTTGCACTCTTCAATTAATTATTCAAACATTCGATTGCGCACTGCAGCTCAGTAGTATAGGTCTTGCCTTGCAGTGCAGAGTGTGCTGCCTGCTGCACTTGGCGTTGGTCTACTGCGATCTCCGTCTATTATTCTCTTCGGTCCAAGTGGACTGTGGCAACGTGCAATGCTCTTTTCTGTCCGTAGTTGAACCGATCGAAGCAGGCGCGCAACTTCCGCGTCGATCCGCGCACTGCCGACTGACGATGAATACTGAATGAGTTTTTCTCCGAAGTGCTTTATCACACACGATGGTTGGTTGGTCGGTTGGATGGATGGATGGAAGCGCGCTAATCGCACTGTGGTCGGTGTGTGGTGTAGGTGAGTGACGCGAAAAATGACGACGACGACGACGCCGATGGTTGTTGAGGCGCAGGAGTGCGGTTGCACTCGACTCGATGCGAATGAATGGTGGGTTGGATTGGAACAAAGGCGTTAGTATCTCAATTCAAAGTGAGTGTGACGGCTTAGTGCAACGGAGCTAGTGAGTGGTTTCAATTTTGTGGGAACGAAGAGTATTAGAATTGATTTGAGAGATTTGCATGTGCAACATAAGGAGAAAAATGATTTTTGTCAAAATTTATGTTTGAACAGAGGACTACATACTTATTTAAAAATCAGGCAACTGAAGAAAACCGTTGGAAAGCGCATCTTTTTTAACATTGTTTTCTATGCTGGGGTACAATTGAGCGCGGTTTTGAGCGCTAATATCTCAGTCGTTTCTCCAAAAAATTTTAAAATGTTTACCCCAAACGATAGGAAATATTTCTACGCGTCGTCGATTCCAATATTGAAAACTGAAAATAACGCAAATATAGGATGATGTCTTATAATTTATTTTTGCAGAATAAATTTACTAAATACCAAGTATTTTCCTATAAAAAATTTCAAATGTACATAAGGGACTGTTCATAAACCACGTAGACCGGAAATCGACACTCTCAACCCCCCCTCATCGTTGATTTTAGTAGACTTTTTCCAACTTTTTTTTTGCTTTTATGTAGCATTTTTATGAGAACCCCCTTCGATTTTGTAGCTCTAACTATTTTCTTTGAGTTTTTCTCGGTCTACTATGTTCAAGGAAGTTTTTCCTTTTACTTTAACACACAACTTTTTAGAAGACATCAATACTGAAATGAAACAAGTGTTTTGTTGTACAAAATATCTCATTTTCCAAGGGTTATATAATGATGGCAATACTTTAGCCTTTAAACATGAAGAAATACAGGCATTTTTTTAATCATCTTGAAACTGCCAACAATTAATTTCAAAAAAGTCCCGGCGTGATTTTATGAGGGTATGCTTTCAGATTTAGGGAAGGACTTGATTAGAAGAAAACAGAATGAATGAACTTTGATCAGTTATTGAAAGTTACGGGCTGTAAAATGGTGGACAAAATGATGGCATTTTGGATCGTAACAGTTCATTATCTTTTTAAGCAGTTTTTGACCACTTTCTGGATATTGCCTATTATTCCTATTTTTAAGTAAAATTTTGGGATCCGAAGCTAGAAGCAGCCGTTTAAACACATCATCCAAATTAGCAACTCTGCTAAATTCTCGGGCATGATTCTCCCTGAATCTTTTAATACATTTATTCCGGGTTTCTTGTGCTTCTTCACTGTACATGCCAATAGGTAAAATTATATGCCGCATGATTTGCTCCATGCAGCAAGATTTTATGCACTGTGGGAGATAGTGGATACCATCTGTTGCTCACACGGTGGACGATAGTTTCGGACCTCTTTAAGTCAAACCCGTACTTCTTTTTCTGAGTTAGCTATAAGCTGCAAGTATATTTTAATAATTAGTTTTATATAGGTTTTACAATTTTTAGGTTACCTTACATTTAATTGTCCTTCATGTAAGTTCATTCGTCTCGTGTAAAGCAATCGTGTATTATAATTTATGTTGTGCTATAAATTCATGTTATTTATGTTACTAGAATATCAAATTTAATAAGGTATAAATTTAGGTACTCACAATTCAATGCACATAACAAAATAGAGTAATAAATTTTGGTTTTAGCAAATTTAATATAGAAAGTATTCCTCCGCAAGCTAACGTGATTCGGCACTTATCATTGTCTGTTGTATTTTGTTATTTGACGTTCTATTCAATAGGTGTTGTGGTTGTCATGGGTGATACTGAACCGCTCGTACTTAAGGTAGTTCTGAAGGTCGCTGGTCCGTGTTGCCAACACCATCCGTATAGTTTAACGTAAAGTCTGCGTGTGGCGTCAGCATATTCTCGAATTCATCGATTTTAATACATGCTTTGCTGTTAATTACACACAATATTGTGTGAAACCGTTCCAGAAGATGCTTGTGGATCGCAGTAATTTGCGCAACAATCAAACAATTTTCAAAATATCTTCGGGTCATGTTCCCGTCATTGGAGTTTCCTCCAGCAGGTCATGGCTCGTTTATCCGCAAACCGAGTTTTTGTTTGAACATGTTGTGTACTTCTGATTCTCGCTGCTTAACAGCAACGTTTGCCTTGCTCACACGCCATTTTGGTTTATCCAATACTAGTCTAATTATAAATATATACTATATAAAAATCTTTAAAATATTTTCGTTATATCAAGTTCAATAATTTACCTGAATAAAATTTTCAACGACATTTCCATACTATCCCGAATTTGAATATTTCTGGATCTTTAGGGTCTTCTGGCAGCGTTGAGATGTTTACCTGAACGGCCACAGATGTAGCAAGATTAAGTGTTGGTGCCATCGACGACTTTGGTATCAACCATATAAAAATACAGTTTTGGCACAATTTAAACCGCAATATTTTCCATCCGCTAAACGGTGGGCATTGTCTAACTGGTTTGCGTTTCCATTGACTCAACTTCGAATGAGGTCAATTCTGCACTCTCCATTGCAAAAAACAGTTTGATTGGGCGACAAAGATTGACAGAAGAAGGCAACGTATTATCCCAAACTATTTCTTCCGTTGCAGACCCAGCTTGTCGTGCTGTTAAACGTAGAAGAACAATTGAGAATGCAAATATGTGTGATTCACTGTACTCATTGAAGAGGGTGAGTCTTCGAACTCTTCTCTGAAACCTTGCTTGTACCTTGCGTGATTGCTGCTACCATCACAACCCCACTTATAAATCAGTTTTAGTTCGTGTCTATCAGAAAACTGTTACAGTTTTTCCAGAGGAACTTGACTGTTTACTAAAAGAGTAGTAGTGGGTCTACAAGATCTTGAAGCCGAACCTTTGCCATGGATGGTGAAATTGCTATTCCTGTATGGGGAGTGTGTATGATTTTACTTGTAGTTAATGCCAGCTGGATTCTTGTTTAATATTTACCAGAAGGAGAGTCCGGGGAGTATGCTTTGACAGTAATGGAATTTTCCGGTACTTCAAGTGAAGCTGGATCTTCCATAACCTTCTGTATCATATTACCAACATTTTTTATTCCTATTAAGTAAAATAAGTTTATACATTTTTCATTTGCTTTGCATATCATCAAAAAGCTAACCTGCCGATTGTGCGCTAGATGCTGCAGCAAACATCAATTCATCCGGAGAAAAATGTTCACGTAAAGCATGTGTCTTGTTCTGTTTGTACCTATTTCCTGACTCTGTGAAGGGCTTTTTGGGGCGGCTCTTTGGTATTCTTGAGACATTCAATGTAATGAGAATTAGTTTCCCTTTTAACCAATACGAGGTCGTTGTTTCAAACCGATCTCGATGGCGATTGCTCTTCTTCCACAAATTGTTGAATTTGGAAACAAATCTGGTGATCTTTTTCTTTACTACCGCTTCACTGCTCCAAACACTTCTAGGGTTTTTTTTTCGTTAGGGCGAATCTGCAATTGAGAGACTCTCTTTGATTACTTTCTCTTTCATTCATATTCCATTCAGCGTTACGTTTTTCATTCAACAATTTGTAGAGTGTGGTAGCCAGCACTGTTGTGTTTCTATCTGTACTAAAGAATCCCTCGAAAGATTCGAAAGAATCCCTCGAAAGAAATCCTAGACTTTTCCGATCTCCGGTGTGGAGAAAGAAACTAGTTTTTTCTAACGATTAGAAATTATTGTTTTTTTACCGTACTCAGCAACGGTTGTTAGGATATTGAATTATTTTTCTCTGCTTTGGATTCCATGGCCGACTTGATTTCCTCAACACATAGTATGTCGCATTCCGATTGATAATTATCTTTTTTTATTACCGTACTCAGCAACGGTTGTTAGATAGTGAATTATTTTCTTCTTCCTGCGGACTCCATGGCTCACTTGATTTCCTCAACACATAGTATGTCGCATGTCGCTCCCCTTGATTGTTATTGTTGAAAACAGTTTGTTTCGATAAAAAAAGCATGTTTCTTTCCATATTTAAAGTTAGAGTACTGCCATCATGCAAAAGTTTGTGTGTTTCAGTGAAAGGAAAAAACTTTCTCCACCATAGAATGCCGCGGAAAACTCAAAGTAAGAAATTACAATTGAAAAGCTCATTCAAGACTATGTTTTCACCGAAAACAACACTTCTTTGATTTATGCCCACCTAGTAATTATCAATTACCCCCATATATTAAAACATTGAAATGTTCAGTAAAAATATTTTCCATCATGTCACTGGAACTTTATTTTCAAAATGTTTGCGTCATTTTGAGCTATAACCCTTGGAAAATGGCATATTTTGAACAACAAAACTCTTGTATCATTTCAGTTCTAAAAGATTGCGTATTGCTGTCTTCTAAGAAGTTGTGTGTTCAAGTAAAAAGAAAAACTTTCTAGATTATAGTAGACCAAGTAAAAATCAAAGAAAAAAGTTAGAGCTAAAAAACGATATAAAATGCTTCACATCTAAACAAAAAATACAAGATAGCAAGTTGGTGTTTTGTGCAAAGTTTATGAACATTGTGAGTTCTATAATTTTGTAGAATGTTTCGAAAGCTTAGAACGTCACACAAAAAAGTTTAAAAAAAATAAATCGTGCCCCGATGAACGCAGTTTATGGACGACCCCTTTTCAGATGCGCCATAATCTTATCAACTTCTTTAAAGACACCAATTTGATAACACAACAGCTAAGTGCACTTTATATTTTATTCCTGAAAATCGCCCTTTCGGGCCAATGTGCGGTGGCGGTGAAAAACATCCT
The DNA here is from genome assembly GCA_034211315.2 of Aedes japonicus. NCBI lineage: Eukaryota > Metazoa > Arthropoda > Insecta > Diptera > Culicidae > Aedes > Aedes japonicus. Next base: position 102,540 of record JASCZW010001316.1, on the reverse strand, counting down.
TCTCGGAGACCTCATGGTCAATTTTCAAGCGGCCAGAATTGCAGCCGAGTTCAAGCTGTCTCGTATAGGTACGAAGGTAATGCTCCGGTCAAAAAAGGATTATGACCTGGTGGTGAAGCATCTGAAGGATTCCAGTTTGGAAGTATTCACGCATGACATCCCCGGGGAGAAGTCTTTCAAGGCCGTCATCTGAGACCTGTCAAACCTCGATCTGGTACAAATCGCTTCGGAAATCAAGTACCGATAGAAACTGGCCCCAATCGCCGTCTACCAGATGAATCGGTGGAATGAAAACGTGAATCATCACCCGGATCGCCTGTAGCTGATGCATTTCCAAAAGGTTACGGAGACGCTCAACTCGCTGAAAGCGATCCGCTTCCTCTGTTAAAGTCCCTAAAGAAGGACTATCATCATGTTGACTGGTTTCGGTTCGGCCGACTGGTGGACAGAAACATCGATGAAAATCCGCCGCTGGACACCGTTGAAGACATCGATGGTTCACTGGGTGGAATCCAACAAGCTATGGGCAGCAGCTATAACCGTAAGTTTACTGCTATTGATTCCCGCATCCAACTATTGGTTAAGAAATGTTCGTGGACGCCAGTTTCAGAGGAACAATAGGAAACGTGAAATGGCCGATCTGAATAGGGAGATCGTTTCGACAGGATCATTCCAAACATGGATAATCGGTCTACACCATTCTGGAAGGTAGCCCTAGTCCTGAAGACGCATCCTAAACCTGTTCTGCATCTCAAGGTTGTCGATTAAGGCCTGTACTCGAAAAAAAATGCATAAGACAAAAGTGTTCGCCAATTTTTTTTTAAGTCGGATTTTCTTGAAACTTTCAGGGAATGAACCAATACATATGGGTTATATTTCGGCATAATTACTTTATTTAATTTCATTTCCATCGCTCAAAGCCTGCACCTTTCCCTTAAGACCCCTGATTACATTTAGTGCAAAGGTGGAGCCGACCTTTTTGGTCACTTTCATCCATTCTTTCTTCCAGTCCAGCTCTTAAACACCTTGGACGATTTTCAAACTTTGGCCTTCATTATGGCCCAAAATCTTTCCACCAAACGAATCTCTGGTGAATTTGGGGGGTTGGCGGTTTTTGGTACAAAAACATCGTTATTGCCTCTGTACCAATCCAACGTCGATCGCGCGTAATGACATGATGCCAGGTCCGGCTAAAATAATGTCTCGCCTCCGTGGGACCGCAGGAAGAGCAACAGACGTTTCTGGAGGCACTCGTTGCGGTAAATTTCGCTGTTGATGGTACCCGTTGTGATGTACGGTTTACTCAGTTTACCGCGTTGGCATATGGCCTGCAAGAGCAAGTATTTTTTGGCGATTTTGTCCACTTTTCCACGCTTCCTTATGCCTTTCGGAACATAAAACTGTGATTTGGCAATTTAGAACTCCAGCCCCGGTATCTGCGTTGATGTAGGTTTTGTCATCCATAACCACACACATCGGTTTCGTTAACCACTCTCGATACAGCTTCCTTGCGTGGGATTTGGCCGCCGTGTTTTGTTGATCGCACCGGTTTGATGCCTTGCGAACCTTGAATACACAAACCCAGCTGGTTTCATGGTTTGCTGAACGAGCCAGGCGGAATACTTTGCCTTCAGAGCCACGTCTTGAATCGAAAGGTTCGGATAACACTTGAAATAATCCAACACCTTCCGGGCCTTCACAGGGTCAGCTGTCTACGATTTTCTTCCATTTCCAGCCCACCGCTCGGTCGTCTGGGACTCCTTAAAAGATTTTACCGTTTGACCGCCCGAGACACAGTTGTATGGGTTATTCCCAGTTGTCTTCCGATCCATCTCGTGGTCGCAGTCGTGTTTTCCATGATGGCGTGCAAAATTCTCCGGCGATTTTCATCTTGTTTCGATGACATCTCAATAACCAATGAACCGATTGTTATGAATTTTGCACATGTAAACAATTCACTTCAAACTAGTTTTACCAAGATTTTCATCAACCTTTACCCATGGACAAAGAAGTTACACATGGATAAAAATGGTGCATTTTTTTCTAGTACAGGCCTTAGCTTCTCATAACCTCTCTCGAGAAAGCAAATGCGATCGGTAACCACGTTGCTTCAACTTCAACTTTTCACTTCATCTGGTTTTAAATCATCCGAAACTACCTTCAGCAGTCGTTTAGGGTATCGTCGAATGGGTTTCTTCCGGACACGTTTTCAATCCCAGTAGGAGTTCCACAAGGTAGTTTGCTTGGCCCTTTACTATATAGCATCTACATTTCCGATATCCCTCCTCTTAAAGGGATTGCGTGTTGTTCCTGTTCGCAGATGACACCCCAATAACTGTCAAAGAAAGGATGCCTCGCGAAATCTCAAACCAAATTCAACAATGCCTTAACAGCTTTGCTGACTATCCCAATTAACACCAGAAACATCTTCTTTGACAAAAATATAAGAACTTTGTTATAAAGAAGTCGTGAGGATGAAATACCAAACATGTCTAATCTTGAAAAAGTTTTGAGTATGTTTTTCTACACATATTCGGTTCAAACGTGGTACCAGAACAGCTAACACATTTTTGTTCAATGTTTGTTCGATCAACTTGAATTTTACTCCAGGTAACCAATAAGCAGTTCCAAAACGTGTTAACGGCAGCTTATCAAGCCTTTAAGTCACCGTAAATGCAACACAAATACCGCATTTGGCCCAATATACGGCTGCTTTACTGAAATGCTATGATAATGATAAAGAGGAAGTGGGGTAAAACCAGCCATATCTCCGTTCACAGAGCCGGGCGGTAGTTGAAACAACATGTATTCAATTTTCCAGAAAATTTCACATGGGATTACACTATTTTGTTGATCTTGAGGCTCTCCGTGCAAATATGTCAATAAATTATTAAAAAATATATGGGGAAGTGGGGTAAAATAAGCTGTTTTACTCCACAACAATATCCGTGCGGTGATTGAAACTAGTTCCATTCGATGCCCCAGACAATTTCCAAGCGGAAATGGCCTTGTTTACAAGCCGCGCTTAAATGCTACAAAAGTTACAGATTTTTTCCTAAGTTTTCATCAGTTCTTGCCCACTGTGCATTGGTTATGCAGTCGGTTTGCCAAGCCAGTGGTGAATTTGTAGTCAGCTGGTTGGCAACCACGAGCGAAATAAGCGTGATTTAGTTGGCAGCCATGTTTTGGTAAGGCGGTTGAGTGGTATAGGCTAGCCACCATCGCTAATGTGTGTAGAAAATGCATTAACTAACAACATTAGCATGACCAGTTCAATTTTAATGATCTGCTAGCAACTGTTGCAATTAAGACGCTTGTTTTGCTGGCTTATGAATTGTCGCACAACATTAGTAAAGGTGCGAATGGGGCGTACGAAAAAGATCGATCAAACATGGACCATTTAAAATCCGTCCTTTTTAGGACGACCAATTTGAGTTTCCAGAGTTTGTTTGGTTTGGAATATATTTAACATTCCATTCCAAATTCTTGTCAATTGGATACCAGCGGTGGCTAAAAAAGTTTCTGCTTTCCCTTCGCCGCATACCTTAAATGTTTGGTACAATTTCAAATTCGGCTCGGAGATTTGAGCTATGTATATAGAATTCTATATTATTCCATATCGCAAATATATCGTAAGCTTATGCAAAGAGCAGCATGCCAAATATAAATTTTACAAATGGCGACTGTCTCAAAATATTGAAACAAATGACCAAATATTAAAAAAGCGTGCATCTCCTACCAACCAACCAACCAAAAACCTCATAGCTGAATTGATCAACCGCAGAGGAAGTCACTCAATGCGAACTCTTTCAAGTCTGCAGCATGCATGAACTAAAACCACTCAATTTGTTTGAACAGCGAAACCCGTAATAAATTTGAGTCCCCCGCAGTTTCATTCCACTTGCTAATGAATATGTATGCACACGGCCAGTAAAGCGCGTGGCTTTGGTCTTCCAATTAATGCTACCGACTTATCACGAATCATAAAGGTATGAAGTAGATCGAAACGGCTAAGTGGCATCATATGATCGTTGCTTTCTCCCCCGCTATCAATTCCAGGATTAGTAAGAATCGTATCAGGTTGTTGACACCTTACTAAACAACAAAGCCAGCTCATCTTGAGCCGTTCGGTAGTACTGTTGAATACCACGAAAGACAAAGAAAGGATCCCACGCACTTGGCTTATACCGTATGCAGCAGGTGATCTGATCATCGTAAAGTTGGTGATGCGTTGGTGGCGCCTTCAAATCAACAAAGACAGGAGGTAAATAATGATTGATGAAGTTATCATGTTGAGTGTTGTACAGAAACCTAGGAAGTGACTGACTGATGCTGTCGAAGAACCAATTTTTAGAGTTTCAATTTAGAAGCAATGGACACAAAGAAGTACTTTATAAATTATCAGTAATCATCGCAACACAAGATGAATTTTCGGAAGAAAAACATCTCAAAACTGGAAATATGAAACAAGATAACCTATCATTAGGCGTCGCTGAAATCACCTGATTTCGAAGAACTGCCGGGATAATGACAGACCACTTGCTGTGAACAAGTCTTGCATTATGACACGCACACGGTTTTGGACTCTGCATGAACTTGAAAGAGGAAAGAAGGTTTTGAATGCGATATCGAAGATTTGTCCCGATAATAGCACCCTACTGGCCATGGTTATAAACTTTGACAGCAAGTTCTGCAAAAAAACAAGTTCAATCATTCGTTAGCGCTCCGGAAATGGGCAACGGAAATGATATGCATGACATATTTTTCTGTCTAATTTATCTTAATTAATATAATTTTGGAAAACAACACATCAAAGTTATCTGATTCGGTCACGGACAATTGTGTGAAATAAACCCAACGAATGTGAATATTTTTTATGACATCTTAATCTCTCTCAGCATATCTCAATGTATGGGTTTCGACGAACTGGCCGAGGTTGCTTCTCTATTATTTCCAGATTATTTGTAATTACACAGAGAACCAACAAATAATGTTTGGCCCTAACATACATCCTCAATGTGTAAAAACTGGTGATGCTAAATGTAGGTCAAATAAGGAAAGCATAAGAATGTGCTGATGTGACACTCGCTTTGTTGGAAGCAGTGGTGGTAAATGTACTGTATTTTGATATTTGACATTTTTCATTACGACCAAATTGAACAAACGCAAAAGTGAACCGTCGTGGGAAAAATCTCATATGAAATTTCTGTACCGTTTCCTCCAGGCGACGAAACATTTTTGTTGCCTCCAGCCGATGGTTTAAAAAATATTGCGACATAAATTTATGTCACTCAGAGTTTCGTTGATTGTTGGCTTATTACTGCTTTTTGACGTTTAATCACCTTTCCCTGTCTAGCACATGCAGAGGAAAAATGGTTTGTTTTTCTCCAAAAGATTTTCCTTCTTACTTGCACTCCTTTGTGTTAAATGGCGCTGTAGTGTGCGTGCGTTCAAGGTCACTATTAGGATTCAAGGTCATATGGAATCAAATCATAAGAATGGATACTAACAACTTATAATCGTAATTAACCAAATAAGTGCGTTTTTAATCAAGCTATCAAAAACAGTCACAAACCATTTCTAAACTGTTTGAAACTGTCGGCAGAAATAGGGAGACATTTTTCTTTTTTCTATTTTCTTTCCACGCATTCGCTCTAACTGTACACACAAACTGTTGGTAGTGTGCGGGCCTCAAATTTCGCAGCGGGTAAATGGTTTGCAAAAAAATGTACATTTACCACCTCTGGTTGGAAATCGAGGAATCCTCTGAACTTCCACAAGAATTTATTGGGATATTGGTTAAATGAGTTGGGCTGGCAGAACTAGGTTGCCTGAAAAGTCCCTTTGAAATCAAACACGAAAACATTTTTTTTTGCCCAATTCGGTTTCATTTCTCGACATACTCTCCTTTTAGGTCGATACACCGAGTTCAGCGATTTTCTAATTTTTTTTATCCCATCCGAATAGTAGTCCTTCGGAAGTCCTGCAAAATAGCCACCGTTTTCGGTAAAATCGCTTACCGGTGAACCATCTCTTCATGTTTGGTAACAAATAGAAGTCACTGGGGGGCAAGGCTGGCGAATACGGTGGATGGGGAACCAATTGATACAGAATTTCATTCATTTTTGCTTGAGCAATTGAGAATAAATGAGTAGGCGCATGGGTTGAAGTCCCTCTCAAAAACAATAGAATAAGAATAAGAGTAGGCGCATTGTCGTGATGATAGAGCACATTTTTTCAGACAGTCGATGATTATTACACCTTGCGCATCCCAAAACACGGAGGCATATCCTTTCCCGCCGAATTTCGCATTTTCAGGCACTTCGGAGCACTTTCGCCCGGTGAAACACACTGTTCTGCCTGCTGCGATGACTCCGGTGTGCAGTAATGGATCCAAGTTTCATCCATGGTTATGAATCGGTGCACAAACTTCTTCGGATTGCGTGTAAACTTGCCCAAATGTTCCTGAGAGGTTGTAACACGAATGCGTTTGTGGTCCATTGTAAGCAAACGCGGCACACATCGCGCGCAGAGCTTCTTCATACCCAAAACGGAATGCATGATATTGCCAACTCGTTCCATTGAAATGCCTAAAGCTTTAGCTATGTGACATGTGCATCTCATGTCATTCCCATGCTTTCCAATTATGCACTTCCAGCAGACCACACCAGTGGGAACATGCTGAGAAGGTTAATTCTACCCGGCATCGAACCTTCAGTTCAATGCCTGGCATTTATGGCGACAAACAGAAGTGTCGCATTACTAATTTATTGAACCATGCTGTTACCAAGTGTACAGTCATGGATTTTCAAGGGACTCTATCTTTCCCTCTTTCGCATGGACAACGATCGCTGATTGGTGATCGTTGTACATAGCATTTTATTTATTGGCGCTTCAAGTGTCTCCAGTTAGGAGACTTGTAACAAAATTAGAGAATCAAATAAACATTAGTTTACCAACCACCAAGCGTAGCGTATCGTTCGTGTAAGAGATATCACGGCCGATGTCTAGTAGAACACTAGACATCACAGCTAGCTCTCTCAATTTCACTTTTGGATCCTCCAATACTATCATGGATTGCCTTTGCCGATCTTTCACAGGCGTAGCCGACGTGGCTGTTGATGTTCTGATGATCATCAATCTTCACTTCCAAATGCTTCAGTGCACGCTTCGATGCAACCCTCCAACGTCAATCTCCAATGGCTCCATTCGCTGGACCGCCTTGCAGTTGCTAACTAACAACACCTCCATTTTGTGGTGGGCTATCAGCAGCTTGACCCCGTTTGTGTTCGTCTGCGTCTATCGTCTCGGCCACCGACATTTCCACTTCTTCAAACGTCTCGATCATCACCTTCATCGACACGTCATCAACGAATCCAACGATCTTCCCCTTCCTGGGGAACCGTCGATTCAAGAATCTATAGAATCATAGCATCTATCATACCAAGAATGATTTCTTTAAGAACGCTCCCTGTCACTCGCATTGATTTCTGCCCTTCGTTTGTCTCGTACATCAAGGTTCTGTTCTGGATGTAGCTCTTCAGGATCTGGCCAGATAGTCGGGGAACTTTGTGCAACAGCGTAGCGGTTGCCTCCCAGCTAGCGCTGTTGACCCTGTTCTTCACGTCTATCGTGACCACGGTGCAGTATTGATGACCTCTTCTCTACTGTTTCGACGCCTTGACTGTGAACTCTTCGGAATCCGAACTGCAACTTCGACAATCCGTGCCGGCTGTCCGTTAATTTTGCCAGCCTATTGAGGATAATTCTTTCCAGGAGTTTTCTAAGCATATCCAGCAGACCTATGTCCCTAAACGCTGCTGAATCCTCCAGCTTCTGATTCTTCCACGTATCTGAAAAGTTGCCACCATCCAGGCACCTCTGCAGCACTGTGGTAACTGTATCAGCCACCAAACGTAAAGTGCTGTCAGATATCGGTCGACTTTTCGATCCGCTAGAGTTTCGTGGACTGATAATATCTGGTAATAAAGACATAAGGCGTCTCAGGCTGGACTACGATATAGATATAGAAGGCGAATTACAATGCAACATTTGTTCAGATAGCAACTTTAAGCACCTCTGCTGATATGCCCTTGACCCCGGGCGTCTTATTGGACTTCATGCTTCTAGCTGTCGATGTCGTGCAGTAATGCGGCCTCGGAGTGATTCGACGCACTCTTGGCTTCGAAGCAATGATACCGCCGAGGTTCTCGGTTGCCCTTTTTAAGTCTCAAGTTTAAGGCTAAATTATTCTGAGGTAATGTAAAGCCTCAAAAGTGTGCATAATATTGGTTTGAATTGGGTCAAAGCGATTATAAAACGTAGTCAATTTTTTTTTAACGGCGTGGAAAATCTACAACCAGACTCCTGAAGAACTCAGGGTGTGGAGTTGAGGGTGTCAATCCTTCGACCCACTTAAAACCCTCCCGTGCCTCTAGTATTCGTTCCACCCGGTACCACCTATCGGTATTACTTCGGGGGAAGAGACTATTGTGCTTTAAGCACCCGCTTATGTCTAACTACATAGGACTTTAGTAGTTATTTAGTCCATCGTATTTGTCGCTGGTCATTTCGCCATCTGACTTGAAGCTAAGGGACTATCTGGGAAGCCGCCGTGTTTACCGGTCCTGGTCTCGACACATTTTCCGGACTAGGTGGACAACCTGTTGATGACTAACCTCTCTAACACCTTACCCGTCGTACCCTACAAGCATATCAGGGCTTCCATGTCTTTGGCAGCAATACTGGCGTCTGGCGTTTCCAGGCGTTCAGGAAGACGCCCTCGTCCAGACATTTTTGCATTACCACCCTGAACATTTCGGGAGCCAGCAGAATGGCCGATGATCGACTCCGCTCCTTTTCTATAGTAGGTAATTTTAGTACCTAAGATAGCCAGGTCTACGTTCAGCCTGGCCAGGACCTCAAACAGAATCTGCCCGACTCCAGCAAAAAAATCATTGAAGACGATTTGTCGATCATAAATATCGCCTGCCACCCAAGTAACTATAAGCATTAAGCTATAGCCAGAAATTAGCATTAATGTTGCTTGAAAGTTTTATATTAGCATATTGTATGCATGCAAGCTTTATATTAGCATTACAAATGCATTCAAGCACGAATCAAAAGTAAGCATTATGGCCAGCATTATATCCGCATATAAGGCTGTTATAATGCATAAAAGCATCTTTGATTTTCATACATGTTAAACGTTATTCAAATTCATGCATACATGCTTTATAACTGCACTTAGTGCTAATATAAGGCTATCATAATCATAATCATAATGCTTAGAATTTTTTTACACAAGCATTGAAAACTCATTTGAAGTTTAACAACAACAAGAACCAGTATGGACGAGACTAAACGAAAACAATACTTAAAAAAGTGGAAACTATAAACGAAAAGTGAAATCGTATCGAAAGTACAATACTTCTAAACTGGACACACCACTACATGTCCACCAGCTAGTTCAACGCCTTTAAGTTCATTTGTAGAATCCGAAGATGGAAGCACTGAAAATTCTCGAACCGCGTATAGCTCACACGAACTCTCTAGTGAAGGGTGGGACATCTCTTCGACAGATGATTCATTCGCTGAACAATCTGTTCCATGTAGTAGCCAAGATGAAAGTTTGTCTTTCTTCTTTGGGAACGTCTATTAATTACGTCACGCAAAAAATGACTTGTTCTACCCCTTTGTCACATTTTTTGTATGGACCTTCAAATTTTTTTGTATGGATCGTCACGTTTTCCCAAACCCCCTCTCCCCCCTTACTGCATGACGTAATTAATGGACCTTCCCTTTCGATACTGGAGCATGCGACACAACATTTCACAAGCTAAATAAAAATTACCCTTTATGCCGACTGTAATTACAGCGTAGTTAAATCTTGTTAGTGTCTTCGGCATAAACTTCTTTATCATCCAAAAAATGATGCACCGAAAATGTGAACCAGATTTTACAAACCATCAAGGTGGCGCGAAGGATGGCGCTGAAATAACAGTAACATTTTCGGCACAAACGGCAACATCATTTCCTTCTAACATACAGGTCTTCTGTTGAGAGGTCAATCGCATATTTGTTTATGGCTCATTGTTACATACATTTTTTCCTAAGACCAACAATAAGAAGAAGCAAAAGATGATATAGTTCTACAAATAAATGCAGAATCATAGCAGTGCCAAAAACGGGCTATCAAAACTGACAGTTATTTATAGATGCATTAATATAGCATTACTAATGCTATTTACGAGCTGTCATTTCTGCATTATATAAGCACGTTATTTCGCCTTTTTTAGCATTATATCTTAATATAGAGCTTCATGGCATTTAGGTTCAGCTTCATATGCAAATATAATGCTGATATAATGCCAGGTTTTGATGCTTAATGGTTACTTGGGCATAGCGCCCACCTTGGCAAGTGAGTCCGCTTTTTCATTACACGGAATGGGGCAATGAGAAGGGACCCAAACCAATGTGATGGTGTAGAAATTGTTTCATAGGGCACTCAAAAGAGATCGTAACTATTTCGCTAACGAAATACGGTGAATGATTTGCTAACCTCATTGAACGAATAGCCTGAAGTAAGCGGATACTATCCGTAAACATGAAAAATTGATCAGAGGGAAGAGAGGCAATTCGCCCGCATAGTATATAGCCGCCAATTCAGCGACGTATACGAGGCAGGGATTTTGAAGTTTGAAGGAGCTTTGAATTTCGTTAAAAACACCAAATCCAGTGGAATCATTTGTTTTTAACCCGTCGGTGTAAGACTTCCTGTTGCATCTGATATGGACAAACTTACTTGCAAAAATTGATGGAATGTACTCCGAACGGAGTGGATCTGGTAATGCACGAGGTCAGATCGAAAACTACAGTAGAAGTATACTGCCGCTATTCGCATAACTGTCCCATGTTCTATGGGATACCCTATATACATGGGACAGTTATGCGAATAACGGCAGTATAGGCCTATTGTAGAAAAATTTCCGTTAACTTTTCCGTTCATTGCCTTCTTTTTATTTGTCGAATACTAATCTCTAAGTCGTTTATCCGCTTTAAAGTCTGTGCATGCCTGTGCAGCCTTACAATAATTATTTGACTCTTGGTTAGTTATAATATTCACTTTTCGGTGGCAAAGTAAAGCTTCAACACGCCTATTCCCTATGTATTTTGAAAAATTATCGAGAATGAAGCTGTTATAAGATTGTTTGTATAATACCATTGTTATAATGTGTGGCATTTTTATTATGGCTCTTTGAATAGGGTAAGAAAAAAAAGAATGGCGCTCAGTTCCTAGTTTTGATGAAACTTCTACTCAGTGAATTCAACAGTCAATTCCCTACGAATGTAAATAATCTTGAACACATTGTCTATCAATATATACTGATAAGTCCTTAGAAATAAACAACTTCTTGATTCGAAGGTTGGACATAGAATGTGACACGGATGTGACAGATTCTCAAAGATTCACAGAACTCTTCAAAATCGAAACTGTTGAACTGCGTGCCGTTGTCGCTCACCATCGTCTCAGGAACTCCAAACGTAGAGAACATCTGCTTGAGAAGCTTGATCGTCGTCTTGCTTGGCTGTTATTGACTTGGTTTGCACAACTTCAGGCAATCGAGTGAAAGGATCAACAACCACAAGAAAATAGTTGCCATTGACCGGTCCGGCGTAGTCAATGTGTATGCGGGACCAAGGTCTCTCTGGTGTGGGCCATGGTACAGGTTCCACATTGATTGGAGCCTTAGCAGCAGTGGCACAGTGACTGCAGCGTCGAACGTATTCTTCGATTTCACAATCCATACCGGGGCAGTACAAGTGGTTCCGAGCAATTGACTTCATGCGTACCATACCAGGATGACCACGATGGAACTGATTGAGCAAGCGTCGCTGGAAGGCTTCTGGAACGATCACCCTACGACGTGAAGTGCTGATTTCGAACTGGTTTGGTGTTCGATAATACTGGTATCTTCCTTCAGATTGACAAGGCGCTGATACTCGCCAAGAAACGATTGAATACTGGCGGGTGATTCAGGCTTCTCGTTTTCCAGGATTGAAAGTAGTCTCGCGCGGATGTCGGCATATTTTGAAGATTTCAGTCCGCTGTCAAGAATGAGGCACTTGAAATGGTCCAAGGTGAAATTCTGGAGCTAAAAGTCTTCATAGGCGCGGTTTACGCTTCCACCATAACTGACGATGTCTTCAGATTCGCTCTTTACTAGTTGAAAACACTGGAACCGCTTCCGAAATGTGGATGTTAGAGTTCCAAAGATTTTCTTGAGGATATTCACGGTGTCTTCAAACGTGACATCTTTCGGAAGCTTCGGTAGAATGTAATTGAGGTAACGGCTATGTGAAGGAGTTTCCAGCTTGCGGAGAAGAAGACGGACCTTGGCGGCATCTTCCAGCTGGCGGGCATCGTTCTCGAAGTGATCCTGATAGCGGTCACACCAACGTCCAAACGCAACTAGGGGAGGAAGGGATAATCCCGTCACCTTAAGCATTGTGATTTTTTATAAACTAATGTAATACTTTAAATGACATGTACCCCTAGCATAATCTTTGATGGAGTATTATTTTATACAATTTTTGCGTTGGAAGTGTGGGTTTTCCTTTGGAGCTTTTTATTCTTTTTATAAGCGACTGTAAGTTCAATTACTTTTACTTAGAAAACGAGTTCAATTCACTTTACGAATTCACGTGATGGGTTTGCTGGCTCTAAGCTCAGATCCCACTGACAATAAGAAAAAAAAATTCAGAACAGAAAATGTAAATCAAATCAGAATTATCATAGCACTACGTATTGATCCAGTTTTTGTATGAGACACAAATTATCCACCTTGCACCGTTTGAAGAATCCGAGAAACAGTTTCCTCATCGGTCACACAATGAATCATGCAAATCGTTGAAAAGTTTCTTTTGTCGCTTTTGTGGTCCTTTTGATGGTGCCTTCTTACCTTTCTTGATGGACGAGATGTTCTTTGTAGCGTTAGCATCGATCAAGATCTGACGATTATCATCGGACGTAATATCCTCAGCCTTTTCTGCTTATCGTTTTGTTTTTGTGGCACGCACTGTTGTCATTTTTGATAGAGGCTAAACGTCATCTGGTGGAACCGTTAAAGACGACTCACCATATTTCACACTTTCATTCATGCTACCGTTGGCCGCTCCAGCTGCTGTCGATGTTTCTGCATCCTCTTCCAGAGGAGCCGAGTCCATTTCAGTATTTTTTAATTCCTGGTCCGTGACCAACGATGGTACAAATGAGTTTTCATCGAAAACGGTTCGTTCACACGGCTATAATCCACATTTTTCGAAACCGTTAACTGCAGTTGACATCAAAAGCAGATCTCATTAGCTACATGATATTATACTCACCGATAACGTGTCCTGGGTTGGATCTTAGGTATGCTTTGGCGGCATTGGAGTAATCGGCTTTGAATGGCACCATAACCGAGACCTCCAACGGTTGCAATGCGGTGGAAGCGAAAGTATGGTCATGTTATACTCTCGAGCCTTTTCGGTTACTGCTAGATTTTTGGTGTGTGATCAATGGCCATCCACCAAAAGCAGAATTGGATCAGATTCTGAAGCATGAGCATGTTCAAGAAAGTGGTCAAGAAATGTATCGAACATCTCAGCGGTCATGTATCCTGAAGGATTACATGCGAATTTGGTTCCCGATGGTGCCCCGTGTTTGAGGCCATCATGCATTCAAGTACGCGGGTAGATGACAAATGGAGGAAGATAATGGCCACTCGCTGCATGACAACGGTAGTGGTCTCTCCTCGTTCCGCTGACGAAATAATGCCAACCTGCTTCCTGCCCTTGAGTGCAGCTACCTTCTTCTTATTAGGAGGCACCTGAAAACATGAACATTAAACATTGATATATGCTCCGAACTAAGCTTAGCTTAGCTTGACTGACTACACGTATCAATGGTTGCTACTCCGTGATTGATCAAAATCAGTGAAATTGCACAATGAATCAACCGAATGGGGCTGGGAGTAACCGGCCATTCTCACTGTACACGTTTCAGTGATTCAATTTTGATTGATAATCAATAACGGCGCCGGCCATGTCCTTGCAATCAGGTGGGAATAGGGAAGGAGAGTTAACGTGACCTTTGCTGTTTAGGGACCGTGTTTACCTCTGCATCCCCACAAAGGTCACAGGAAGGAGGTTTTTCTATGTTAGTAGGGTAGGGGTCGATGGATCAGGATTCACCTTGATAAGTGATGTGATCATATAATATAGTTCATACAATTTAGGGGATAAAAGGATAACAATTAACTGTTTTGCTCCGCGTTTTTAGACCACTTACCACCTCTTAATTGTCTAAAAATCCTTTCCGGAGTCCAACTGGTTAGCGTTCTCTCTGGACATTTTGGATACACAGTATCCCACAAACACCAATGTTCGGCAAACTTCTCGTCGTAACCCTGTTCCTCTACGAACCAGTACTATTGTCAACATGGCATTGCTGTAGATATCTTTCAACTGAACTACGTTCAACTCTGATCCAATCGCCGTTCCATCCGACCCTCATATTTCCTATTAGCAGGACATTTTCAGATTGTCCTTCTTTTTCACGTCGCGAAACTGATAGGGTTCGTTCTGCGGCTGTTCAAGTGGTTATGCCATTTGGTTGCTTCCGCTGCTTCTGTCACCACGATGAAACTCTGACATCGGTCACCACCGGCGGCTGAGACCAGAAACGGCGTCGGCTGAGCACTATCCATCTTGATTGTTATCTTGATCTCGCTTCGTTGGTCTTCATCCCGATTCGGAATTGTATAGAAATCCGACCGTACAAAGGCTATCAGCACTACCGTTTTGACTTCCTAGTCAGTTTTACCAAAAGTTGTGCTCCTAGCCACATCTTTACTTCGATGCGGAAACACTAGAAACACTCGAAAACAAACCCCGTAATCGGACATTGATTTAAATTGTTATACCCGGGACACTCTCATTACTAAAATTTCCGAAGTTAAATTTACAAATATCGATTTATAACAAACAGAAAAAACGTGTCAGCTCACGCAAAACTCAACCGCCTGCGGGCAGCGCTTGCTGCGATGCTCTCTAAAACATTGATATATGCTCCGATCTAGCAAAAAACTCAACACACTGTGGAAATTGCTGTTTTGTCGACATTATAGATGCGTTCCGGACGAAAGTTCTTCTTTCCGAGGGCAGTTTCATACATGTCGAAGAAGGCATTAACTGAAACTTTGTTCAATTCCCTGACTCTAACAGCCGATGGGGCTCCGACTTGCGGAATGAAAGTTTCGGGTTGCGCTTAAAAAACCCGACCATCCATTCGCACCATTTTTGTTGAACGGATGGGCAATCTTATTTTTTTCATACAGCTCGAAAGCCAGCTAACGGACATCGTTCTCTTTAATGCTGTAAAAATGACTAACCAGATCAAGCAGATGCTGCAAAAGTTCTGCTTCCTGTTCCGGCGTGAAAACCATTTCTCTTGATCCCAGGTTCGACATAACATGGTGCTTTCCCGTAACATGGTCTGCCAACGTAGTTCTCGTAGTTCCAAACGCCTTAGCAGCACGATTCACAAAAATCCCGCGATCCACCGCGTTCTTTGCCTGGATCAGCTGCTGATCGGTCCAATTTCCGCAGTTGGTCTTCCGTTTGTAGTTGCGTGGCATCTGATAAAAATGGTTAGGTAGTTTCACAAACATCCGCTGATCCAAAGAGCATGACGGTGTTACCCGCACCGATGAGTGACGGGCCTACCCGAAAGGCACCTTTTTTCTTAGTCACACCGTAAATCTTGGTTAATTGATTAAACTTATCTTTCAATTAATCTCAGCACTTAGATACAGTGTAAATGAAAGTACGCGATGGATGGAATTGAATTTCTGTACTTAATTATTTGTCCAGACGTTAAAATCTACCATGAGATGTTTGAAGAGAGTGATTCTAAAATCTGCTCCTGGGATTGATGCTTTGAATTCTGCTGCTGCTCTGCTATTTGTTGTAGAAGCTAGGTCATTTGAAGAATAACTTCTTGAATTCCATCTTCATAATGATCTCCTCCTGGCATCTTCGTGGATTCTTAATTCTCGTCGCCAAATGATAAGTTCTAAGAAATAAACAACTTCTTGCTAGATTTCAATTTAAGTGCGACTACGGCTCTTCATGTCAGGGAACGCACTAGAAAGAAGTTGCAGCCACATGATTATTACTAAGAAAAGAGCCCTACCAGGCTGCACTAGCATTCAAGGCTCCCAGACAGGATGTCCGTTAGATCACACACATTGCTTGATTGCTCATTTATGGGATGTTTCAGAATGTATTCTTTAGCGGTTTACCCGAAATTAAGAGTTTGATAAAATTTCATGTTCATTGTTCAAGTTCGAATGGCAAAATCTGATGTTCATTAAACATATCGATGATTGAAATGACAAAAACATTTTCTAAAACACGCGAACAATATAATCCGGACTGGATTAGTAAACTCTTAGTCACCGAACAACGAACAAAACAGTTCAAATTCCATCACAAACCTATGTTGACTTCCTAAGACTTCGATATCTCCTAGCACATCCCTTGCGTATTACAAAACCCCTTGTCATTTTGAGATAACAGAAAAAAAAACCTAACTCATGCCTTTTTGCCAGCAAACGAAACCACAGCCACTGTACAAGGTCAATCACCGATTGGTCGAACCGATTTGTCATTCTTCGGGGCAAGTGCAATCTTCACACTCTTGCAAGCCCTCACAGTAATTTCGCCTCCCAACAACCCAAGCCAAAGCCTGCGTACTTGAGAAATGCCAATCCAGTTGGATAATCCTAATCGCCAATCGCTCAATCACGCGCGTCTATCGGTTGTCCCGTCATTACCCTCCATTTTGTTGCCTTTCAGGTGCAAAAGGCTGTTGAATTGAACTGACTTAATTCGTTTTCGATTCCCACTTGACGGGACTGGGAGTACAAGCAGCGCGGTCGAGCAACTGATAACAAGCAGCTGGAGTTCGGACACGTTTTGATAATGCTTCGAGTAATGTCTGTGTTAGTGTGCGAAGAATGGCTAATCGCCTGCCGCTTCTTCAAGTTCAAGGGTCTTCTGCGGGGCAGAGTTGTCTAGGTCAACGTGGGGCTTTCTTTTCGTTCTACGTCAACTTGTAGGCAGAACCGAGCCGTTCTTATCGTAAAATTTAGCATTTAATTTAATAATTCAGGTCCAGGTTTGATTTATAGTCAAATTAATTACGTTCGACTCACTGGGGGGAGAGAGAGACAATGACGTTGGTGTTGAAACGTAAGATTTTGGTCTAGGTAACTAAAAATAAAACGGTTTAATACGATACCTTTCAATGTAAGGAAAAAATGGGCTATCACGTAATCACAGACGATTGCTTTACATTCTCGTTAATGGTGCTTGTTTCTCAGAACGATAGCTTTAAGTAGGAGAAAGAAGACTCATGTAGGCTTTCAAAGGGGGGGAAGGATAAATTTTCAAGGAACAATGGCAAGATCGTTGGGCTCATGAAGGGGGATCGAAGGTCAATCGTTTCGCACGTTGCTAAGCGATTGATAAGACAGGAAACTTTACATAAGGAACCCCTCTGAAACTTTTCGCACGTTATCATCGTCGTACCAGCCGAACTTAAACACACTAACCGAATGCTAGAAAAAACTTAATCTTAACAATATACCATGCTTTGTATCAGATCACTACCGTTTGTTCAGCTTGTACCAGAGCACGAACAACGTTCCGATGTACATCGTTATCACGATCGACACAATGAGGATGAAGTTTTTCTCCATATCCACGTGCTCGATATCCATGTCCTTCTGGAACAGGACCGGGTTTTTGAAGTGACAGTAGATTTGCGTTTCCGGACAGTACAGGTCTTCCCGGTTCATGCCGTACACCGAATTGAGGATCCCATGGAAACTGGCTCGGTAGTAGCTGATGTGCCACATCCACTGGAACAGCGGAGTGATGTCCACGTATCGGGTGCAGAAGCCGAACACGGAGAACAGAACGGCCAAAATCGGTCCGATGAAGACGGCCAGCTGAAATTGAAAAAAAAAAACGATCAATGAACACGTCACAATCATCCTACCGTTTTTCCTCAGTGTATTAGAAACTTGCACCGAAGCAAGCTGCGATGCGTGCCATAAAATATCTCAAACTCAACTTGCACGCAAGTATGCTTCTCACTCTCACGGCGCTCTCTCGCTCACTTAAGCCATATATATGTAACTCACCTTAATCGAGAGCGTCGCCCCGATGAAGAAGCCCCACGCCTGCGCCGTAATTGATCCCGCGACGCAGAAGAGCGCAAACAGCAGAAACCGTTCGAAGGTGTAGTAATTCCCGGTCAGATGGTAGCTTATCACGACGTAGATCATCGAGCAGGCAATCTGAATGGTAGAAAGGAAAATCAACAAACATCAACAAAAACAAACCGCGTACGGCGGCGGCTTTAACGAATATCTCGTTTTACAATGTTGACTTTGGCTTGTCCCTTTTAGAGACCAGAAAACGTGTAGCGAAGAAGTCGCGAGGCAAGAAAACATGACCCACTGTTCACCGTAGCGGGAGGAGGTTGGTATTTATTTGAACCACTTGGCTCGTTGCATTCAATGAGACGGGCCTCTGGTTTTCGTGTTTATGTGCCTTGAGCTTGACTTTGATTGTTTACCGTTGAGCTCATTGAGTCGTTATAAATTTGTCATTTTCTACCAACCTGGACAGGAACTTCGATGATCAGCACCGAGAGAAAATAGGGTCCCAGCTTGTACCATCGGTTGAAGTGCTCCCGGGTGAGAGATTCCATTTCGACTTGGACTAGAACGAGATTTTGAAAACGGGATTAAAATTATAGTCCTTCGAGGTCGAGGTGTTTCGACAAACTTACATGATAATACGACTGCCATCTTTCCTGTGTAGACCAACATGAGCAGAGATCCGTACAGGTAAACGTAATTGGCCAGCACTTGATTGGCATTAGGGCCGACGCCTTGGTAGATGTAGCCGAACAATGTTGCAATAGATGCGTGTGCAAAGAGCCGAATTCCCAGGAGATACTGCAATGGAAAATTTGATATTTGATTAGATGCTTTCAGCGAAATGATAAATCGACCAGATAACATGGAGGAAGATTAATTAGCGTCAGTGCATGGTTCAAAACCACTCATACAAGTTCGTCTGTTTCCGAACCGGTTTCCCGAGAATAGAATCAATTTGATCTCTTTTGTTCATATTTTATACCGGATAATTGTGATTGTCTAAGCGAAACCGTCTGTCTAGGAGAGTGCTTAACCGGTTTTTATTGCAGGAATTGTTTATTCAACCATCACCCGCCGAGTTCAAATAATAGAAACATCAGTATTAGCAGTCTCCGTCTGATAATAGTAATTTTTTCATACTTCTATCATTGATGACTGCAATATGTTTATGCAAATAAAACCGGAGCAGCACTGTTGGAAAAGGTGAAGCTGGCGTGACGTCCTTTATTAAGAACAGAGACGTTCGATATAAAGTAAGATACGCAGACCCCGGATGCTAAATCAGCGCCAACAATATATTAGGGCGAATCTGCTTTTGTAAACAAACAGTTTTTCTGCTAATTTATCGGAAGTTAAATACAATTCCAAGGTGGCCACAGACTCGGGAAAATCGGGAAATGCGGGAAAAATATGGGAATCCAAATTCATCGGGAAATATGCGGAAAAAAGGCGGGAATTTTTGTCATATGGAAGGAACCATACTCACACCTTTTTCAAATGATTTGAGTAGCGTTTTTGTCATTTACTCGGTCCACCGATCTCATTGTTCACCCTGTTCAAAACGTACCGCTTAGAGCATCTTCTGCGGTGGTCTATTTTAACATCTTTATAGTTGATTTGCATCAACAAACTTGAAAAGAACCAGCTAAAACAGACCAACTTTGCGTTCCCCGCACCGGTGTAGCATTTCTTGTTGTTAAACCCACCAACACCTATCATCTTGTCAATCATACAATATCCAGAGATCAGAAGTTTTGTTTTTTCAGAGACCGAGGATTTTTCGCAAATTTTTTACCATGGATTGGTTTCAGTGGTGGTGAGTGTGTGAAACATGCATCTAATTTAAACGATATTAGATAGTGCTGATAGTGATAGATAGCGCCACGCCAAGCTATGACAAGAAGTACTTTCTGCGACGTTTCAACATGCCAAGGGATATGATCCTAGACATTATGCGACAACTAGAGTCAACTGATGACTTTTTCCAGCTGTTGCGATGCAGCTGAATATGTTGGCCTTAGTGTTGCATAGGTGCACTGCAGCCTAACGGATGTTGGCATATGTCCTCAGCTTGTTCTCTCGACGAAAACTTGGGGGTTGGTGACCCTGAGGATTTTTTGCAAATCTGTCCTTAAGACTTAGGGCCCGCAGTATTTACGTCCCCAACATCGGAAAAGGTTAAGAAACTGATAGACAAAAAATTTCTCCCAAAAGTTCGAAAAAAATCTTGTAAATTCAGTGCACTTAGAAGCTCAGGGAACTTATCAGAAGCTCGGTATACTTTTTACGTTTGACTTAGACTTTCCCGAGGTTTAGCTATTCTCCCTGATGTCAAAGGAACATACCATAAAATCAAGGAACTCTCCAGAAATTAAGGGTTCTTCCAAGAAGTTCAGACAACTGTCCTGAAATTCAGATTGTTTCCTAAAAATTCAGGGAATTGTCCACAAATACAAGGAGCTTACCACAAGTTCAGGGAAGTTTCCAAAAGTAAAAGGTTCTTCACAGAAGTTCAGGTAACTATCCCGAAATTCAGGGTGCTTCCAGAAGTTTAGAAAACTTATCAGATTATTTTGGGTATTTTTCAGAAGTTCATAGAACTGTTCAGGGAACTTCCCAAAAATTCAAGGAACTTTCCAGAAAATTTGAGAACTTCTAATAGAGAACAGTCAAGAAATTCATGAAGCTTTTTAACAGTTTGCGGATCTTTCTAGAGGTTACGTGAACTTCTTAGAATTTCATGAAACTTGCTAGACATACACAGAACTTCTTAGAAGTTCAGCGAACATGTAGGAGTTCAAGAAAGTTCTGGGTTTCTCATGAATTCAAAAAACTTCTCAGAACTTTAGGAAATGCTCACAAAGATCATGGAACTCACCCAAAGATCAAAAAACTTTCCAAAAGGTCAGCAAACATCTCAGACGTTTAGAGAACGTCCAAGAAATTTAGAAAATTTCCCAGAAGTTCAGGGAACATTCCAGAAGCTCGAAAAAACTCCCGGATGATCAGGGGATTCAGCAATTCATGAAATTTCTCAGTAGTCCTGCGATCTTCCAAGAATTTCAGAAAACTTCCCCCAAGATCGGGGAGCTTTCCAGAATTTTATAAAACGTCCCAGATAAACAGGAAACTGGATTTTTTGAGCATTCGAAAAGTTTAGGAAACATTCTAAGGATTTTTCCATAAGTTTAGGGAGCTTCCTAGAACTTCAGGGATCTTTCCAGGTGATCGAAAAACTTTCCAATCGTTCCGAAAACATCCCAAAAGTTCAGGGTATTTAAGTTTTAAGAAGAACTTAAACTTCTTACTACTCGATCGAAAAATTTTCGTACCCAACCAGAACGAGAATAAAGAAACCAACTAGTTTTTAATCAATTTCATAGAATTTCCATCTGTTCACAATCTTGGAGATCATAAAAAGTTCTGGTAAGGTTTAACGACATCTCGGTAATGCTAACTATTACACAGAAATTCCACAGCTCCCAAGATTTTTTTTAATTTCTTGTAATATTTGTGATATTCTGCTTTTTATCACAGAATATGTACCTGCTGGAAGTTAACACAAATTCTGGGAAGCGAAATCTGATTCTCTAAGTTTCCGTCATTTCCAGAAAGTTAATCAGCAAACTTTTTGGAAGTTCATTCAAATTTCCAGAAACGTTAATAATTTTTTGGCAATTCAATGAACTTCTCAAAAGTTCCACCATTTCTCTTCTCGAAAGACAGCGAGCAAATTTCATGATTATCTGGAAACTTCCAGAGAAGTTTTATCAACTTCTGGCATGTTCATTATAGATATTTCTACTCAATCTTCATAGATATTCCGAAGTTCATTAAATTAAATTTTTAAAGAGTGCGTTCAGTAAGAAAATTAGGAGCTTAAATAATTTCTGAAATGATGCAAAATAGATCCGGTATAAAACAAAATTTACAAACACCAGCGATGCAGCGATGTTTTTGCGTTTGGTCTAAACATATAATAAATCCAAACCACGATTTGAACCACCGTTGAAGATGCCCTTTGATGATCTGGCTACACGGCTGTAACAAGTGAGGCCAGAAATGAACCTATCTTTTATGTGGTGGCGAATGTGTTTGAAGATTGGCGAATTGCGTTTGTAAGCGTGTTAACACATGGTGAAAGAAGAATTTGGGCAGCTGTGCTCAATGCCATCTGACGTTGTTTGCCGGATTCCAGAGAAAAGAAAATGGTTTGGACAGATTTTGGCTAGAACCAAGAAGGAGCTACCAAATTTGACAATATTTGTTGAAAATTTGCTCATTCTGTCGCACAAAAAGGGGTATTTTAAATAAATGGAAAGTGTCTGGTGGTAAATCGAATTGGAAAAAGTTTGGGAGCTCAGAGTTTTAGCTACGAGTTATTTATATTAATATTTATATTTATATTTATATTATTTTTATATTAAGATTGTGTGGCCACCCTGCAATTCCCTCAAATTGAATACATCAGCGGATAGACATTGTTCGTAATCGTTAACGCATCGACCCCCCGGCACCCAGCCGGTCTTCTAAGGTGCAGTTGTTATCGGTCGCGTGTTTTATTTCGTCCGCCCAAAACCGAAAATATTCGAGACCCTTTTTCCGAAAGTAAGCTCTGGTGTTCTTTGGCTTCAGTTCCCGGTCCAAGTTCTCCTCTCGTATTCGTTTCGGTACATTTTGGTCCTTCAGTGCCGTATGATGGAACCACATGAAGTGGATAAGTTGCGCGCGAGACGGGAGGTTATGTTCTTGAAGGTGAAATGGGAGCTATCCATCTACACACTCGGAATCCCACCTACGAAGAGAAGCAGGAGCGGAAGGAGAAACTCACGGAACTTGCTGGAAACTTCGAAGCCGTTCAAACCGTGATCGAAGAGAACACTAGTCATCTGGAGGACGTTGCATCGATTTTCAACTATCGGCTCCAATTCAAGGAAGTTACCTTCAAGGTGAAATCAATTTACTCACAACATCTGGCGGAACAGCTGGATCGTACATCGGATCGGGCGTCCAACTTTAGTGACATAACGGATGAATCGAACAGCGACTTACGGGATGCTATCAGGGTGCTCGTCGAGACGCAGCAAGCGATGATCCAGAACCAATTGCAGAACAATGCACTACCTGCTGCCGGACAGGTGTCGAATCAGGACCATCAACTCAACGTGAAGCTTTCTTAGCTCAACATCCCAGTTTTCAAAGGTGAGCGGAAGAACTGGCACTTTTTCAAGGATTTGTTCGTCAGCTCCATCCACAGCAGGATGGACTTGAAAGACTCACTGAAGATGCAGTACTTGCTTTCCTATCTGGACGGCGAGGCGGAAAAGATGGTCAGTTCGTTCCCCATCAGCGATGCCAACTATCAGGAGGCTTGGGAAACACTTGAATCACATTACAAAAAAAAATTGCCCTTGTTCGGGAATTCATAGACCAACCAGTAAAGTCAAGCGCAAGTGGCCTGAAGAAGTTGATTCAAGTCTCCATTCCTCGTCTCGAGCTAAACGCAGCGGATTTAATCTGGCGAAACTAATGAAGCAAGTAGCAGAACCACTCAAGCAATTCCAGGTTGAGCAGTACGCTTGGACGGATTCCACGATAGTTCTGCAGTGGCTATCCCGCAAGTGGAGCACCTACATAGCGAACAGAACTTCGATTCTGGGCACCATGCCGAGAAAGATCTGGGTACACGTAGTGTCCAACGAAAATCCTGCTGACTGCGCTTCCCGTGGGATCTCCCCGTTGGAGCTTATCAACCATCCTCTGTGGTGGACGGGGAAACGAAACGCACCAGACGAGGAACACGACAAGCACTCACTGGAGGTACGTGAAAGATTTAAGATTTAAGTGTTTCAGTTCGTTTTCCAGCCACAAACAACGTCATCGAGAAGGAAATACTCGAACAGCGATCTGATCTCAACGTTACCTGCTGGCAGCTTGCCCGCGTTCAAAGACTCGTCTACAATATCAGATGCAAGACTACCGGCACCGACAAGCGATCCGGTTCCATTCTGCCATCGGAGTTGCATCAGGTTCGGATGCAGTTTGTACGGCTGGCACAGCAAGACTTCTACGCAAGCGAAATCAAGTCTGTGGCCCGAGGAGATGAAGTTCCTGTTAAGTCCAGTATCTCAAGCCGGTCCCTTTCCTGGATGGTGCCGGCACGCTTCGGGTTGGCGGACGACTGCAGCACTCGGTGTATTCCTTTGATGTCAAGCACCCGGGACATTTCCTGGTTGGGCAGCCCTTGAATATACTACCTGAACCAGATGTAGTCCATTTCAGCATGAATCAACTGGCCCGTTGGCAGAAGGTTCAGCGGTACACAGCGGAATTTTGGCATCGCTGGCGCGACGAGTACATCGCTACGTTGCAACTCGGGGGAAAGTGGAGAACTAGTCAGGACAATTTGAAGCCTGTACAGTTGGTCATTGTCAAGAATGATAACAGTCCACCGTCAGCTTGGGAGTTGGCCCACATCGTCGCAGTACATCCAGATCAACGAGGATTGGTTCGCACCGTCACTCTACGCAGAGGCAAGCCGGAGTATTAGCGTCCGGAGCAAAGGTTGTGTCCACTTTCTGATTGAGCAATTGGCTCAATACCGGGAGGATGTTCGTAATCGTTAACGCATCGACCCCCCGGCACCCAGCCGGTCTACTATCACATTCAAAAACGAGAGTAAAAAGCACTACATTTTTATTGGAACAAATATCAACAAGGTACAGTTGTTATCGGTCGCGTTTTCTATTTCGTCCGCACAAAACCGGAAATATTCGAGACCCTTTTTCCGGAAGTAAGCTCTGGTGTTCTTTATCTTCAGTTCCCGATCCAAGTTCTCCTCTCGTATTTGTTTCGGTACAGAGGTAAAGCTCCTCTTCCTAGAAGAGTGCTTTATTTGTATTTGTGACCTTTTGTTCAAGAGAAAATGACTACGAAAGGCATTGTTTACAAAAGCAGATTCGCCCTAATTTAATGTTGGCTCTGAAATTTTAAAATTTATTTTGGCAGGCTAACTCACATTTCACGCGCACTTCTTGGAACTATCAATTTGCAGGAGTTTTATCAACCGTATTAAAGGAACGAAAGATTTAGAGCTGATGTCAACAAACATTCGGAATATTATCTACCTTTTAAAATTGTGACACCTGCTGTCAGAAAAAGTGTGAAGCCCCTCAGATAAATTCCAATCTGTGATGCCATCAAGCAGTTCTTCTCGGGACGAGAAAGAGCGTAATTGCAGGGAACTAAACCTTTCAGACAACATTTCAAACTGATAGTTGAATAATGAGGTTGTGAGTAAGTGGTAACCGGTTTAGTACCTGTGTTAAACCCGATTTTTCATCAGCCCCCACGCTGCAGGCTGTAAATCTTCTGACCGATTATTGCCAGCAATGAAATCAGCGAACGGTATCAATCGGGTAAATCACAGTGATTACATACTTCCCCACAGTGTCGGGGTGTCAAACGACTCACTATGAAATTATAAGACCGGAATTATCCTACGCTTCAATTACCGCATTTAACAAAAGACTGCACTTTAAGATTGTGTCATTTTTCCATTGTTTGTTTTTTCCTGCCTCGGTCGGTTGATCATTATGACAACTTAGCACGGATAATTGAGATCCCTATCGGGTCAATTCAACATGCACTGCAGCAACGCCTCAACGCTAGCGCATTTAAATCGGAACTCCCCTCTTTTTCGATGCCCTTTCGATAACACTCACTTCCTATTCAACAAACTTGCGTGATGTGGGAAAAGAACTGACACGACTTACATAATTCCGTCTCAGCATTAGCAGATTCCGATAGAGCAGCAGCAGAAACTGCATCACCAATGACGCCGGCATTGTGTTATCGACAATCTCGGGGCACAGCTCGCTGTCTGGGGAGTCTAGAGTTCCGCCATCGACGTCGCTTCGATCCTTGATTTGAAGCAGCTCGTCCTTCGAATCGACATCGGAAAAGTCGAACCTGGCCACGACGGGTTTCACTGCAATGGAGAGAGGGAACGTTATTAGAAGGTTCAATGTGAGTTGGGTTGTAGACATATCAGTGGTTATTCGGCTGACTTATGTTTCGGCCTCCTGAACTGTAATGGTAAATTTGCTTCATCAACAACTATACGGTTTCAAAAAGACAATTAACGAAAATTGAATTAAAAATTTAAAATACTTTATTAGAAATTCGCTTTCGTTATCTTAGTCAATGTTGGTGTTATCAATTTGTGTAATAGATGCACTTTATATTAGTTATAGCTATCAATTGAGATTTTCCGATGCTTGAAGATTTGCATTAATTTAGTTATATGACAAGAATAGTCATACTGATTGCATAGGGTGTTAAGACCGGACCAATTCCTACGATCGAATCCTATCACATCTTTAGTTATGATTTGTAACAACACGATCACTATTAAGTGAGGATCTAGAGGAGCTCTAAGAAACTTCAAACATTTTGAATACCATTATTTAATAATAGTTTAGCTTCAAAGCAGTAACAAAAGAAATTCTTGGAAGTGGCACAAAATGCATCATGTTTAGTGCCACAAAATCGAGAGATTCATAGTAACTGTGTGTGTATTCAATCTAACACCCATTGACCGGCGATATCAATTGAATAAGGGTACTACACTTCCAAACTTGGTGATGCAAAAGAGTCAAACCTGGTACGTATTTAGTATCATTTTAAAATCTGACTTTTATAATATATTTATAATCGGATTGATCTCACGAAAAACTGACGCCAAACTAACACTAGTTTGAAAAAAATGAAAATTTCAGACATTAAATCGTAGTTAATTTAAATGCATTCTCGACAAAATAAAGCAAATATGAACGTTGCTAAACCAGCCGGTATATTTATTAAAAATTTGAAATATTTACGAAGCAATTGAAAATTAGCAGAACATCAAATGCACTTTAACCAAATTCCAAGAAGATTAAACAACTTCCAGAAACCTAGCAGGAATTTATAGGAAATTTTTCAAGGAACATGAAGACGAAACTTCCAAAAATAGTTTTAAATTAAACTATTTTTTTTATTTTTAAGTATCATAGCATAAAATCTCCCAGTTCAAATATATAACATGATTTTTTAAACTGTTTTAACGTACAGAACAAGAGTAAAATCGATTGTCACTAATAGATAAATTCAGTTTTCAACTGAATCCATAAAAAAATCACGTGTTTTTCACTTAATCAAGAATTTGGAATTTAGAACTCATACCTTGAAATTAGGATTTTTGATTGTGGATTTGGAATTTCAAATTCGCAAGTTGGAATTTCGAAGAAAGAATTGGGAAGTGGAAATTTTGAAGTTTTTATTTTATTGACGTATAAGGGGGCGAGGCGCCAGGTCACCAGTATGAGTACAAGAACTCAAACCTTACATAATACATCAGGGGATAGTTGAATGGGCTACGCAACGTTTCTTCCCATGGGGGATTTGAATTTTGCGGGATACACTATTAGTGCACACTAGAAGTGTACAATGATATTGCATCACTACCCACAGGATTGGGGAGGGGGGGATCATTTTTGGCAAGTAAGGCTGTAGGGAGAAGAGTTTACATCAATCATTTGCAAATACAATCTATTACCTTGTGATTAACTGATCAACGATATTTTCCAAAATACCTGTTTTGCTTGATATTACTATAATTCAGAACTTGTTCTCTTGTTTCAAGATGAGATTTTGCTTCTTGTTTGGGGGGTTGGTCTTGAAATTTGTTTTGAGTTCTCCAGCAAAACTTCTTTTGATGACAAGGTAAATCGCTCATTGTCGATGCGTACCTTAAAACCTTATGATATGTTGAGAGGGGTAATACATTTATTACTTATCTTAATTTTTAGCATGCGTCTGTTGTGACTAGTTCATTCGTTCCGTGTAATGTTTCGTTAGAAACAGACAGGATTTTTCATCCAGTTTCGGGGGCTTTGTCTTGAATTTTATTTGAAATTCTTCAACAGGATTTCATCTTGATGACGTAGTATATCGTCAATTGCCGATGCGCACTGTAAGAGCTCCGCTATTCTTCAAAACTTGGTATCTAGAATTAAGTAAGCAAAATCGCCTCACGGTAGAAAGCTTTGATACAAGCATAGCATCTTGGGTTACCATTTCCATGTTCATCTCATCTCTTAGCAATTCGCACAATTTGAAAACGAAAGATCGACGCGTAACCATCGGATTTCTAACTTTTTATTTAAATTTAATGTTATTTATTTTTGGAAGTTGGAAGTAACTTAATAACATAAGGAACAAATTCATTCACACATCAAACTCCTATAATTCCGAATATTATGAATAATGGATCATGAGATGAATAATGGAACAGGCTCCCCTTGTGATAATGCTTTCCAAAAGTGCGCTAGGTTGTGATAATAAAGTATGCAGATTTTTCAACTGCGTTTATATGATCAAGTGCAACATTCCAACTATTCGCAAATTCTGTACTTGACCATCGATCACTATCTCAGTATAATAATGTTTGTCGATAGGAAATACTTGAGGATTTTCAGACGCATTTTTGGGCTGCATTATCACTGATCTGGCAACACTAGTGTGCTTCTTTCCAAATTGGTAAAGAACCAGACCAGCCCTGGGACCTGGTAGTTGAAATTAAACTACCTCAAGGTTTTGCCAGAGCCCAGGGTGGGAAGTGGAAATTTTGAAGTTGGAACTTAAAATGTGGAGCTTGGAATAAGGAAAATGGAAAATGTTGGAATTCAGAAAATAGAATTTGAAAATTTGAATTTGGAGCAAGTAAGTAAGAATTTGGATTTGAAATTCGGAATTGAAATCTGAAATTGATATTTGAGATTGTAATTTGGAATTGAAATTTGGCAATTTGGAATTGAATTTTGGAATTGAAATTAGGAATTGAAACTTGGAACTGGAATTGAAATTTGGAATTATAATTTGTAATTGAATTTTGGAATTTTGAAGCTGGAAGTTGAAATTTGGAATTTATCTTATGAAATTTGCAATTAGGAATTTGGAATTTAGAAGGTGGACTTTGAAGTTTGAAATTTGGAAGTTGAAATGAGGAGGATGAAATTTTAAAGTAGGAATACGGAAGTTGGAGTTTGGAATTTTTAATTCGGAATTCGGGGTAAAGAATTAAGAATTTGGAAGTGATAATTCAGAATTTGAAATATAAAATCTTGATTTTGGAATTTAGAATCTTAGAATTTGAAAAGCGGAATTTGCGCATTGGAATTCTGATGTTGGAATTCAGAAATTGGAATTTAAAAGTTGGAATTTGGATGATGGAGTTTGGAAGTTTGAATTTATAAGTTGGAATACGGAATATGAAACTTGGAATCGAAATTTGGAACTAAAAACTCGAAATTGGATTTTCGAAGTTGGAATTAGGATGATGAAATGTGGAAATTGGAATTTTAAAGTTGGAGTTTGGGATTTGGAATTTGGAATCTGGGATATGGAATTTGAAATTTGGATTTTAAATTTCGATTTTAGTATTTTGGAATTTGGAACCAGACATTGGAAATCGGAATTCTGATATCGAATTCAGATATTGAAATTTGAATATTGGAATATTAGATTTGTACTTGGGAATGTGGATTAAGTTGGAATAACCAATTTTCAACTTGGATTTTGGAGTTTGAAATTTAAAATTTAAAACCTAGTTTTTAGTTGAGTTGAAATTTGGAAGTAGAAATTTGAAAATAAAAATTTGGTAATTGGATTTTGAACGTTGCATTTGGAAATTGAAAATTAGAGTATGCTATTTGGAATTAACAATTTGAAAGGTGGAATTTGTAACCTGGAATATAGAAGTTGGAATACTGAATTCGTTGGAATACTGAATTTGTTGGAATACTGAATTCGTTGGAATACTGAATTCGTTGGAATTCATAATATGGAATTAAGAATTTGGTGTTAAGAATTTAGGTTTCAGTAGTTGAAGTTTAAAAGTTGGAGTTAAGAATTTGGAATTCGAGTTAAGAAAATTCGGATTGGAATTTTGAGTTTTGGAGTTAGAATTTGGAATCCAGAACTTGAAACACAGAACTGAAAATGTTAAAGCTGGAATTGTCATCGGAAGAAGGTATTTGGAAGTTGGAACTTGGAAGTTGGATTTTGGAAGTTGGATTTTGGACTTTGGAGTATGGAATACGGGGTTTAGAATTAAGAATCTGGAATCTAGCATTAGGAAAATGAAATTCAGAGCTAGGAATTTGGTATTTAAACTTTAGTTCTGAAATCTCAAATTATGAATTTGGAATTACGATCTTTCCATTGGAGTTTGGAATTATGAATTTTGAATTTGAAACATGGAAGTTAGAATTCGGAAGGTCAGAATTTGGAAGTTGGAACTAGGAAGTTCGAGTTTTGAAGATGGAATTCCGAATTTGGAATTTAAAATTAAGTACTTGAAGTTTTGGGGTTGAAATGTGGAATCCGGAACTTGAACTATGGAATTTAAAATTTGGGATTGAAATCGTAAGATAGAATTGGAAAGTTGGAACTTGGAAGTTTGAATTCTGAATTTAAAAGTTAGAATTTGGAATTTGGTATTTAAAGTTGGAATTTGGAATTTAGAAATCGATATTTAGAGAACTTTCAGAGTTGGAATTTTTAAGTTGAAATTCGTACTTCAAGAATTTTTAAATTAGAATTTTAAATATTATATTTCGAACTTGGGAATTGGAGTTGCATCAAGGAATTTTGAAGTAGGAATTTTGAAACTAGAATTTTAAATATGATTTTTCGAACTAGGGAATTGGAGTTGAATTAAGAACTTTGGCTTCGGAATTATGAGGTTTGAAGTTGGAATTTGAAATGCGGAGCTTGGAACATGGAACTGAAAATGTTGAATTAACCGTAAAACGGTATTTGGAATTTTAAATTAAGAATAAGGACCTTGGAGTATAGGAATCCAGAACTTAAAACATGGATTAAAAATATGGAAATTGGAAATTTCAATAAAAATTGAAATTGTAAGATGGAATTTTGAAGCTGGAACATGAAAATTGAAATTTGGAATTTGGAGGTTGGAATTAAAAATTTGAACTTTAAAAACTTTGAAATTTGAATTTTGGAATCTGGAATTTGAAATTTGGAATTTGGAGTTAGAAATTTGTTATTAAGAACTAGGACTTTGAAACGTTTTGAACGTTTGATTTTGAATTCTGAAGATTGGAATTTTCATTCAAAATTCACAATTCAAAAGTTGAAATTTGGAAAGTTTGAGTTTGGAATTCGGGATATGAAATTAAAAATTTGGAGTTTGGAATTTGGGATTCAGTTCAATTGGAATTCAATTTAAAATTTTGGAATTCGAAAGTTTAAATTTGGAAATTAGGAATTATGATGCGGA
This sequence comes from Aedes japonicus, assembly GCA_034211315.2. NCBI lineage: Eukaryota > Metazoa > Arthropoda > Insecta > Diptera > Culicidae > Aedes > Aedes japonicus. Next base: position 70,917 of record JASCZW010001316.1, on the reverse strand, counting down.
AGCTTGGAATTTGATTTTAGGATTTTTAGAATTTAGAATTTTTAAGTTTGAATTGAAATTGGAATTGAAAGATAGAATTTGAGAGCTGGAACTTGGAAGTAGGAATTTGGAATTTGGAAGTTCGAATTTGGAATTTGGAATTTGAAATTTGAACTTTGAAATCCGGAACTTAAAACATGGAATTTAAAATTAGGAAGTTTGAATTGAAATTTGATATATGAAATATGAAAATTGAAATTTGAAAATTTAAATTTGAAATTTGAAATTTGAAAATTGAAAATTGAAAATTGAAATTTGAAAATTGAAATTTGAAATTTGAAATTTTAACTTTGAAATTTGAAATTTGAAATTTGAAATTTGAAATTTGAAATTTGAAATTTGAAATTTGAAATTTGAAATTTGAAATTTGAAATTTGAAATTTGAAATTTGAAATTTGAAATTTGAAATTTGTTGGAACTATGACTTTGAAATGTGCAAGTCGAAATTCGAAAGTTTGAATTTGGGAAATGGCATTTGAACTTGATTTTCAAAACTGGAAGCCTGGAATTTTTATTTAATATTTACAATTCGAAATGTGGAATTTGGAAGCTGGTGTATGAAAGTTCGAATTTTGAATTCGGGAAATGAAATTAATACTTTGGAGTTTTGATTTGAGATTCATAAATTCGAATTTGGAAGTTGGAATTTGGAACTAAGAATTAGTTTGAATTCAGAAGTAAACATTTTGAAATTTAAGTTTGGCATATAAAATCTGAAATTTCAAATTAAGAATTTGGCTCTTTGAATCGGATTTTGAAATTTGGAATTTGGAATTTTAAAATGTAAAATTTTGAATTTGATTGGAAAATTATAATTTGGAATCTGGAATTTGCAATTTAACATATTGAATTTGGAAATTAAAGTTTAGAATTTGGAATTTTTAATTTTGCAATTCACAAGTGGCATTTGGAAATTGGAAGTCGAAATTTGGAAATTAGAAGTTAGAATTCGGAAGTGTTATTGGGAACTTACAATTTGTAATTTGGGATACGAAATTTTGGAATTCTCAATTTGAATTTTAAAATTTTGAAATTGGAATTTGGAATTTAAAAGATTGAACCTGGAGTTTGTTAATTCGGAAGTTGGTTTTTGCATATAAGAATTTGTGTATTGGAAGTTGATATTTGAATTTTATATTAAAAATTTGGAATTCGGAGCTTGAAATAAAGAATTTAGAATTTGAGAGTTAAAAATATTGTCGAATGGAATTCGGAATTCGAAAATTGAAATTTTGAACTTGTATTTTAAAATTTGAAATTTGGAATAAGTTATTTAGAATGTGGAATTTGAAAGCAAGTAGGAGAAATTAGGATGTTGATATATGAAATTTGTAATTTTAAATTCGATATTTTTAATTTTAAAGTAGGAATTTAGCAGTTGGATTTTGGAAGATTGATTTAGAATTTGAAATTTAAAATTTCGAATTCGGAACTTGGAGTTTTGGATTCAGAATTTGTAATAAGGAACATGGAACATGGAATTTGAATGTTAAATTCAAATCGGAAGATGGAACTTGGAAGTTGGAATTGGTAAATGGAATTTCGAACCAAGCATTGGGAGTTCATAATTTGAAAGTTGGAATAAACAAGCGGTAAAAGAAATTTAGAATTTGGAAGTTGGGAACTGGAATTATGGATTAGCAAGTAAGGATTTGGAGCAAGGAATGTGGAATCTGAAACTTTTCGATCTTTTCGGCATTTCGATCTTGGAAGTTCAAAGATGAAATTTTGATGATGCAGTTGGAATTTGGAATATTGGATTTGGACTTTGAAAGTTTGAAGTTGTAATTTGGATGTTGGATTTTGGTATTTGGAAGTTGGAATTTGGAAGCTGGAAATTGAGAAGTGATAATTTGTTATTTGGAATTGGAACATTGGAATTTGAAGATTCGAATTTGAAATTCGAAAATCGAAATTCGCAATTTGGAAGATGATATTTGGAATATAGTATTAGAAAATTTGGAAGTAAGAGCGGATATTTGGAAGCTTGAGTTTGGAACTAGGAATTCTTGTTTATTTTATTACTGATTTTATGTTTTTTTATAGATGCTGGATTGATTTTACACTTGGTTTTCAATGTTCCATTTTACGTCTCCGTTTAAAATTGTGTTAAAATATTTTTTTCATTGAATTCTTATTTTAACTTATTTTTTAATTTAGGATTTTAAATTTTAATTTTAATTTTTTACGTTTTGAAAGCAAATTGCATATAAATTCAATATTCAGAAAAAAAATTATATTGAAAAATTACACTCAACAATTTGAGTAAAACATAAATAAGGCTTCAAATTTCCAAAATTTCTAACACATTAAAAATAATTTAAAAATCAAAATCAAAAACCTAAATAAGAGTACTGATATTCAGAATTTAAAATTTTGGATACAAAATGCATAAAATATTTAATAAAAAATTCAAAATTTAAAATTGAATAAAAAAACAAATGATAGGATATTTAAAATGATGTAAGAGGATAAGTCATAAATTATTTATTTAAATCATTGCTCATATATGAATAGTCAATTATAGATAGTAAATCATTTATTATATTTAAATTTATTATATAAATTTCGTCGATTGCTATTCACACTATTTGAAAGATTGCTCTAGGGCCTGTTCATAAGCCACGTAGACTCATTTTTGAAAATCTCAGAACCCCCCCCCCCCCTCATCCCCCTCGTAGACTTTTCTCAATACAATTTTTTGAACTTTTGTATGGAGTGTAGACTTTGGTCAAATCCCCCTCCCATACCATAAAAGTCTACGTGGTTTATGAATAGCCCCCTAAGAGAATCTAGGAGTTGCTTATTGTTCTTGGAATTATTTGAATGCGTTTGCCTCTCAGTTTCCAAATACTTAGAGAACTTTTAAAGTGTTATATAAACTTTGGAAAGTTTTGAATAACTCGTGGAATGCTTACGATCTCCTTCTGGGAAATTCTAAAGAGTTTGAATACATTCATTTTACCAGGTCTGAAATGTCATAAATATCAACAGTCCCATTTTTGGATGACCAAATAACCCAAATTGCACAGAAAATCTAGAAACGCTTTCAAACAAACATTTTGACGTAAATTTGTCGAATTTTGAATTCACGATGGTAGCTGCTAAAATGATTCTGATCAAATTCAAATTCAAATTCTGTTTTAAAATGAACTGAAGCACTTGAGTTGACAATTTGGTGGCATAGTTCCATGCATTTTATTGTCTACTGGGTCTTCGTGTAACATATATAGCTGTCATTTTTATGGTCAACATTTTGAAGCATTCATCGTTAACCATTTGTGTTGGGAACATTTTTACACCATATAAGAAACAGTTTACAAACACATCATCAACGAATCCGAGTGGAAGTAATTATAAGGTGAGCAATAAAGTATAAGAAGATAAAAAAAAACAAAACCAATGAGCATAACTATCAGTGCATGGCAAAAGCAATGCCATGGTGCTATTTCACCAGATATTGCTGAAACTTTCACAAAACAAGTGTTTTTCATTGGATATGATTCAAATTTAATAAAAGCCATATAAATATGAAATCAACTATAAGAGCAATGACAAAACATTACTTGAATATTGTATAACTAGAAAGATGTAAGTTTTAATCAAAAAACAGATACTGTATGTTGTCAACGTTCAAGTTTAGCTCAGGAAATTCGTGCTATGGGATTTGCGTAGTCCCCCGAAAAGCCCGTAATGACGACATTTCGAGTTGAATTATTATCCACCAACGTCAGATCCATAAGTTAAAACTATTTACAGCTCCTGTCTGCCAGAAGCAGGAATAATTAATTCCACCAGGTTTCCCAAAAACAACGCAAATCAGAACTCTTCCACTGACCATGAACCGGTTTCAAAGTTCAACCGCGTTTCAATCCGGCAATGGAGGAGAATTCTCCGAAACACACAGATTCGCTGACGGTGTTCGCAAAGTAGCATGATTAAATTGAATAAAAAATAACTATCTCAGCAGAATAATCTTCTCATCGAACGGGTTTTTCATCAAACTGAAAATTAGCTAGAACCAATCTCGTCTGCACCCTCAGTTTGTGCGGTTTTTTGTGTGTCAAGGATCGAGCTCACCGGCGGCGTGGTCGATCGCCTCTCAACAGTCGTCAGCTGAAACAAGTACCGCTTCTACCGCCGCCCCTCCGGGTGGCTTGCCAAATGTAAACACCTGTAATGCGGACAAATGAAACCGCAATAGTTCACGACCACCCCAAGCCAAGCCAAGCGGCAGGTCAGGTTATTTTGTTGTAAAAGTGTTGAACTTGAACTTGACACGGGCGTGAAGCGTGGACCGTGTGCCACCGTGGGACGTCTCTCCTCTGCATTGTATGCAAAAACCATTGTAAACAACTCGGCGATGAGCCGTAGAGGAGTTTTCGGACCAAGGGTACTAAGCGCCAATGCGATGTTTAAACATAGAAATCCTCTGGTTGTCGATCGTGATTCGGTCACGATTAACACACACAGAATTAGCATGCACCGGTTGTGTTCGGCTTCGATCGGTTTCTTGCGAGTTATCTATGCTTAGGATAGTGATTTGTTAGCTTTCGTACGGAAGGGATTCGACCATAAGTTGAACGACACCCCGATTAGGCAGCGTGTTGGATGATGGCAATAGATCGGACCGTGTTTGGGCGGCGAACCGGTCATACAAGGTCGTTCTGTTGGTTAGTTTTACAACACTGATTTTAAAATTCTCCACGTGAAGCATATCGGATGTGAAAAAAAAACGATCTGACCTTAAGAATTTGTTATTATGATAATTAGGTGAAACCGATTTATGATTGTGGCTTATAAATAGACACATCACGGTCGTTGGATATGGGTGAGCAGTAATTTATTACCACCATGTTAGGATTCCGTCGAGTGTGATGGATCTCGATTTACAGGTGGAGTTTCAAGGTTAATGAACGAACGATTTTTCAGAATATTTGCAGTCATTTTGTTGGTATTGGTTCCTATCCTCATGCGTTCAGTATAGGAGCATATCAAAAATAAGTTGTCCACATATTTTCCTTCAAATCATGTAAAAAAATGTTTTATTCAAAGAACCGGTTGATCCTCTACGAGATTGAACTTGAGGATTGGGAAGACCAGATAACTGGATTCCCAGCTACCTCCCTCCTTTTTTTTAAGACCTTCTTCACAATCCACTTAGTTTGATGAAACCGTCGATTAACATGAAAAAAATTAGAGGTGGGTTGTATCAGGGATATAACCGCGAGATTCTCGTAGGACCGCGTTGGTGTATAGTAATAATGGTATTATTCAAATAATAAATACATACCATAACACATATGGTTGATAATTATTGAACTAGGTAATTTGAGTATTTGCGTACATATGAAGTTGTATAATCTATCAACTCTTAAAATCCAACTCTTGCAATTATTATGTTTTTTTTTGTTTCTCGCTTCCGCCGACGAGACTCCGCAACGTACTTCGATTGCTTTTGCTGAGACATTTTTTTAGAACATAGGAGTCAAACTGGACAATGACACTTATCACTCTCTTGTTTTATGCCCACAGAAAATCGAAGCATTTGAAAAGTAAGAAGATCCAAAGAAACAATTCAGCGCCAATATTTGGTTAGCGCGTATCTACTTTTGGAAACAAACACTTCGTTTGTTAATTTATCGAAAGTTGTACATAATTCCTTCAAATTGAATATATCAGCGGATAGACATAAAGCTCCTCTTCTTCAAGGAGTGCCTAATTTATATTTGTGACCTGTTGTTCAAGAGAAAATAACTACGAAAGCTATTGTTTACAAAAGTAGATTCGCCCTAGTCTAATGTTGGCGCTGAATTATTATTTTACTTTAACCTGTCCCCTCTTATACATTTTGCTTCATATTTTATTTTCTTGATGCCTTTCTTTCTGGGTTATGCTATTCAATTGTTAGATGGGTTGAATTATGAAAATTTTACTCAAACAAATTTTGGGTTTTTTTTTTCATTAGGGCGAATCTACAATTGGGAGGTTCTCTCTGGGCTCGCTCTCTTTCATTCATAAACCAATCACCTTTACGTTTTTCATTCTACTATTTATAGAGTATGTTAGCCAGCACTGTTGTGTTTCGATATGTACTAAAGAATCCCTCGAAAGTTCAATAATGGCGCTGTAATGAATGAAAGAGAGCGAGCCCGGAGAGAATCTCTCAATTGTAGATTCGCCCTAATGAAAAAAACCCTAGAAATACTCTTTCACTGTTAAAGTCAATTGATCATCCTGAAAAGGACGGCGATAATATAACGCGTTGGAAAATAATTCTAGGGTTTTTTGTCATAAGAGCGAATTTAAGATTGAGAGACTCTCTAGGGTTTATTTTCATTAGGGTGAATCTACAATTGAGAGATTCTCTCGGGGCTTGCTCTCTTTCATTCATTACAGCGCCTTTATAAAACTTACGGAGCATTCTTAGTACAGATCGAAACACAACAGTGCTGGCTAGCATACTCTACAAATAGTAGAATGAAAAACGTAAAGATGATTGGTTTATGAATGAAAGAGAGCGCGCACGGAGAGAATCTCTCAATTGTAGATTCGCCCTAATGAAAAAAAACCCTAGCTCTCTTTGATTCTTTTCTCTTTCATTCATATTCCAATTCCCTTTACGTTTTTCATTCTACTATTTGTTGTGTATGCAAGCCAGCACTGTTGTGTTTCGATCTGTACTCGAAAGTTTTATAACGACGCTGTAATAAATGAAAGAGAACGAGACCGGAGAGAATCTCTCAATGTTAGATTTGCCCTGATAAAAAAAACCCCGAGAATTCATCCCTTACATATCCGGCATTGCTTTGTCTCCCCTACCACCACCAGAAGGATTGTGACGGGAGAACAAAGCTTCGTTCGAACCGGCAGCATCAGGGATGCCAGATATTTTTTTCAAATGTCTGTGATAAAAATTTTGAATGTCTGGGAATGTCTATAAAAGCCTGTAAATTTTTTTTAGGAAATTATACTTCTTTCAACGAAAAAACCGTAATAAGAGAGCGAGTGATGTCATTATCGCAATTTGTGTGATTATGTAAACCTGTCTGCATCTATTTCTGGGATTTTATGCAACCTTACACTATTGTTTCATATTTTTAAAGTGACACTGAAGCTTGAAGCATTCGCATAGATGACACAATTTTCTATAGTTTTTTTCCCTGTCACGCTCTTTCCAGTTTTGTATTTTAAAACCAAAATTTAGTTTTCGTTTGATAAATTCAACAGACTTTTTTGTTTATCTAACAATAACCATTAATGGTGTGTACCATATTTTAATATGATGTCATCATCACTCATGATCCTCAATATCATTATGGTCATATGAATGATTTTTGTATTAACTGCTTCTTCGGTTAGTCAGTAATCCCTTAAATTTCTCTGATCTTCTGCAAGGCTCTTTCCTTTATTCTGGGAAGTTTGCTCCTGAACTTCAGGCAAAATTCCTCATGAACTTCTTAGCAGTCAGTCCTTATTTTCTTCGAAATTCACATTTTAGAACCCAACCTTACCTTCCAGAAACATTTGGTAATTTTTTTCCTGCACGTAGTTACTTTCTAAACTTCTGATAAGTCCTATCCTGAACTACGAGGAAAGTTTCTGCAAAACTTTGAGAAAATACTCCCCAGAATTTCTTGAAAAATCTTCTTAAGTTGTTAGAAGTTTCTTTCTGTACATCTTTATGAACTTCTGAGAAGTTCTTTTCCGAACTGCTGAAATAATCTCTTCTGAACTTCAGGTGAGGATTCTCCTGAACTTTGGGGAAGTTTGTTCCTGAATTCCTGAGAAACTCCTGCTTGAACTACTAGAAAGATTCCCCTATTCTTCTGGAAAGTTTCTTTCTGATTTTATCAAAAGAATCTACCATAACTTCTGGGCGAAGTTCTCATTCTGAAATGCTGGAATGTTCGATTCGGAACTTCAGGGAATCTCTCTAGAACTTCAGGGTAGTTCCAACTAAACTTTTGGTCTCTTTGCAACTTCTGAGAAGTCTTCTTGTGAACTTCTGAGCAGTTCTTTACTGATTTTGAAAAATTGACCCTACAAATACACTCTCTGGTAAGTTTCTTCCTGAAATTCGGGGAAGTTTTTTCCTGAGCTTATTCTTTTCAAACTTCTGATTGGACCCATCTGGAACTGCGAGGAAAATTTTATTCCAAAATTTTTAGGAAAATTCCCTTAAATTAGTTCTTGAAGTTTCTTCTTGGACTTCTGAGAAGTCTTCATCTGAACCTTTGGGAAGTTTTCTCACAGGACTGAAGCGACTGTCATCCACGAACAACAATCGTGAAGCCGAAAATTTGATGCTGCGTGTGGTGCTAATTTGACAGCTCGGTTTTCTTGAAGGCTGTAGGCAGCAAACACAATATACGCGGAGGAAGTTGGCGTAATTTTCGTTAATTTGATTTGAGAATAAAGTCTTCCGTGTTGTAATTAGTGCAGTGATTATCACAACGATAGTATTTTTTCATTGTTTATCAGCCAGGTATAATAATGTTTTATCTACATTACTGATACTAGTAGGTTGATAGAAGAAATATTATAAGGAATTATAATCCACTGTGAACCGAGCTTAAAATGTTCAAATCGTCACTAGCGCCACACCAAAAGTAGCAGGCTTCAAGAACTAACGCCTGCTTCAGTCCTCTGAGTTTTCTTCAGCACTTTGGGAAAGTTTTTTCCAAAACTATTGGGAAATGCTCCAAGAAAGTTTCATTTTTTTCTCTCTAAAGAATTTTGAGAAATCCTTATTCTGAAATGCAGAATGTTCTCCTCTGAGCTTTGGAAAAGCTGCCAAGCACTACTAGGAAGTTCCAAACTAACCTTTTGAGAAGTTTCTTCCGGAACTCCTGGGAAGTTATTTCCTAAACTTGAGAGTAGTTTTATCCTCAACATCTATGATGCATCGTCCAGAGGATTTTTTCCTGATTTTTTGAGAAATTATGGTTAGCTCCCGTCTGAAATTTGGGGAAGTTTTTTTTCTGAACCTCCGGGAAGTTCAATCTTGAATTTTTGGAAAGGACTCCAAAACCTATGAAAAATTCCAAACTTCGGAGAAGTCCTCTCCCGTAAACTAGGTCTTACAGCTCTGATAAGTCCTCTCGTGATTCTTGAGGAAGTTCTGTCTTGAAATTCTGGTAAGTATGATCTTGAACTACGGTAATTAATTTTTGATGGTTCTTCTTGCATACTTGCTCCCAATACTTCCGAGAAGTTTCTACCTGACTATAGGGGAAGTTTTTTTTCAAGGAAGTCTCTAAATTTCTCAAATATGATTTGTATTGTTGTGAACCTTGATTGTCGTTGTGACTTAATAGTAAAGGACCAATATTACCAACGCTTTGACAGAAATTTTACGCATGGGTTTGAACACGCGTGGGATTGAACACTACCATAAGTAGGGACTCCATGTTACCCTCGGAAAGAACCTATACGATACTTATCCTCGGGCCCATTGTGTCTCCAACTGGCTCACCGCTTTCGTTTCTTTTGGGTTTTCTACTTTAAATGATACCTACGATATTTTAAAATATTTCAACAAAGCTTCTTACCGTATCTACTATACTGTTCAGATCCTCGTACGTTTTAAATTCGAACTTCAGAGAATACATTTATTTGAAATTTAAAAAATATTTCAAATGTCTGTAAAAGTCTGCAACATAAACAAATGTCTCCTAAATGTCTGCATCGTTAAAAAAGTCTGCAAATTTACAGACATGTCTGTGAATATGGCATCGCTGGGCAGCATGAACAGGGAATGTTTTTAATAGTCTTTTACAATACAGATACACAAAACATTTTCGAAACTTTCTCCGACGTGTGCATCGAGACCAGGCTATAAAGGAGTATTGGCAAAATGACTTTTATACAACGCTGGTGAATTTATTAGTGTTGAAGATGGTAAGCAAGCGTTTTATCACCATTGCCTTGACGCTTGATTTTACAAATGTATAATGAAGCCACCAAATTTTTCACTACCAAAACATTATATGTATACATATTAGGGCCTGTTCATAAACCACGTAGACTCATTTTTGAAAATCTCAGACCACCGACCCCCTCCCCCCTCGTAATCTTTTCTCAATACAATTTTTTGAATTTTTGTATGGAGCGTAGACTTTGGTCAACCCCTCCCCCCCCCTCCCACAAGACAAGTCTACGTGGTTTATGAATAGTCCCTAACAGAAAATATTCGGGTTTAACTGAGGCTAATGCCAGTTTGTGGACAACGCCTCATTATACAAATTATAAATTATACAAGACGAAGGATCGAAGCACACGAAACACCGGTAATAAACTTGCTACCTTTTTTAGAAGGAGGAGGACTGAATATGCACCAGCTAGTTGACTTCTGATTTCTGTTTTTGTTTTGAAGTTCAATAAAATGAAATTCTTGAGTTTTTTTTCAATTCTTATTTGTTTATATAGCATCTTTTGCGGGGAAGAACTGAAAAAAATACTTGTTTTCGTAAATTTTCGTTTTTATTTTTATGAGTAAGTTTGACTCAAAACTTAATAAATTTCAGGATTACTCAAAATTGAGTAATTGCAATGAAACTCAATTTAGGGTACGTCCGGTTTTAACGCTTTTGAGTTAAAGTTACTCAAATTTGAGTGAAACTGAATGAGCGTGTAGCGTTGTAGGCAGGGTTGCCACATTATTTTTCATTCCCATCTTTATTTTTTGCCAAAAAATCTTTTTATCTGTATTTAACTGCAAAAATTTTGGTAAAAATCCTTACTTCAAATTTTGTGCTGTAAAAGTAAAACAGATCAGTATACGAGGGATTCATGTTTTCGGGGGAAATCGATCATTGCACTTAAGCCCTTCTCACAGGCCTGTATTGGCATGATAATGAATCAGGAGGTGTTTGTTTTGATTATTAAAAGTTACAGGATAGGTGAACAAACTCGAAACGGAATCAACAATCACTTATTTTTATGATGCGTTTACATTAATTTGTTGAATTTAGAAGTTAGTTGCGATGTGAATATTAGCTGATCAATTCTTCCTTTCCTCCTTTAGCATCCATACGCACTCAGGCGGTTCCGGATTTTGGACTTATTCAGATTGTATTGCGAGAAAACTCGCTCCACTTCTGCAAATCAGTAAAAAGTTCGCAACGAACTTTCTTAGAAAGTGAAAAGCCATCTTCACATCTGATTCTTCTACATCGTTGTTCTTGCAGATGGTTACCGACCTCAGCTCACAAAAATCATTTTCGGTGGCCTGTTCCTCACCGCTTGCAAAGAATGTTGGATATTATTCAATAATCGAGTCGAATCTTACAAATGGCGCAGCTTCTCGGGGTCAACGCTCGATGTAGTAGTCAGAACTGGATCGTTCAGATCAAAGTGCTTAGTGATCTGTTTAATCAAATCGGTAAAGAAAGCACAGCAGTTTGAGTAAAAAGCCCCCATCCTGGTATCATCGAGAGTTTTGAATCGAAGCATTTCGCCTACAGCTACCCCAATATAAATTTTTGATTTCTTACGAAAATGTTTCTCGAAATGTGAAACCCCTTAATCCGTAAGGTGTTTAAGGTAAACATCCTCACAAAAAAAATGCAAGGAGCATCATCAGTGATACTTCAGCTGATCGAAGGATGGCATGTTCAGGAATTCCATTGGTTTTGACTGGAAGATACGATTCGCTTTGTTGATAAGAGGAAATACTTAGCTGAAGAAGTGAAGAAGTGGCTGCGTCATCGGGTCATTAATATGACAACAATCAAACCGTTGTATCAGTTAGATTAGAACGAGAAAAACAACACGAGCTCCGAAAACCGTTCCATATTCCATTTGACAACTGACTCCAACGATCGACATCTGGTGGCAGACGGATGCAGAACTGTGTCATCTGCAATTTCTTGGATCGTTTGAGGCTGCAGGACAAGTAACTGCAGATGTATCGCATCATTTGTTGCAGGTACAAAAACTGGCAAATTCATTTGATATTTATCAAATGAACAAAGTCATTTTTCTGCAGTTTCTGGACGGATCGATCAGACTCAATCATTACCGAAGCTCCATCTGATCCAAAAAAAATCGTTTTTGTATGGGACCTACTGGTCCTAGAGTTAGTCTATCATACAACCGTTCAATGCCCTCCGCTCGTTTTCAAACTTGTATCTTTCAATTTCAAAGCGTGCCGTAACCCTATACGGAACTATCAATACCCTTTCTCTTCATTTCTATTCGTTGTAGCAATAAATTACTGTCCACTCCTAGAGCCCCGCACGGAGATAAGAAATTATCTGCTTCTGACAAACTTCATCAAAAAATCACGTTCAAAATAACTATGCCTCGATTAGTAAAAATAACAATCAAGAACATTACTCTCACTTCTCAAAATTTCTCTGTCTAATGCACAAAAATGCCTCTGAATTAGAAGAACAGTATTTTTGTAGAAATCACTGAAAGAAATTCTGCCGAGATTTGTGGAGCAATCTCTTGCGGAACTTTGAAACAAACACTTCTCCAACGGAATACCTAAAAAATCATTGAAGTAATATCTGGAGAACTATATGTAAGACTCCTTGCGGACATCCTAGACAAAATTTGCAAAATAATTCTGCAAAAAACCTATTTCGAAAATTTTAAAGTAAGGAATTAAATATATGAGATAATGGAATCCATGCAAAAAAATCTTCTTAGATTTCTCCTACAAATCAGGATTTTCTGCAAGAATTACTTCAAGAATAACCGTACAGTTTTTGTGACGTTCTTTCAGGTGTCCTCCGGGATACTTTTAAAATCGCAAAACTTTACAAGATCAGGGATTCCTGCAAACATTTCATCAAAAACTCCTTCAAAAATTATCTCGAAATATTTATGGAGAAATCATTTGATGATACACACAGAAACTGACTTTCAGACCGTTATCTGTCACTACAGTCTTAGTTTAAATTGTTGGCACAATATTATTGATTATTGATATTATTGATAAACAGTTTTAAACTGTACTCATATTTTAAAATTTGAGTGGACAAGTAATTGTTAAAAATCTCAAAAATCTTGGTTTTTCTCAAAAACCAGTATTCTTAACATACAGTAATCTGTATGAAAAAAATGAAATAAATCTGTGTCAATCTAGATAAATCTGTGCATGTGGCAACCCTGGTGGTAGCATAGCCAAGAAAGAAGGGAGTCACGAAAATGCAGAACGAAGCAAATTTAGGAATAGGGGACGGGCCACAATTGAAACATCATAAACCGGCAACAAAGAAAAGTTCTTTTGAAGAAGATGAAGACATTTGCTACCCGTTTCCTACGACTTAGCAAGGAAACACATTTTTCAACTTGTTGATATGCAAATTTGTATGGGAGCAAAAGTAGGACATTTTCAAATGAAAAATTCAACTACTTATATCAATGGGACTTCATTAAAATTTCAGTGCGAAAAATTGGTGAGTTTTTTTGATCAAATGGTGTATGAATGAATTCATTCTGTTTAGTCGAACGAGAGGTATAAGCGCTCAAAAGCCTTTCACTTTTGCGTAACGCTTTCATTTTTTTAAATTTTGAAATGACACCCGGTATAGAAAAGAGAAACGTAGTCCTACGTTAAAAATCAGAGAATCTTGCACTCCTTTACAAAACAATTTTGAGGCTGCGCATCCTCTATCTTTAATCAACATTCTCCCACAGTTGTGACTCAGCAATAATTATACTTCTATCTTACGCACACGAAGACGATTCTCACAATCAGAACCAGAACACACCCATTGAAATGCCCCTCGTTATTACACACTGGCTGTGGCGTGATTAATAATAGGGCAGCCGTTGCTGCATTCTCACGGCCATAATCTCTGAAAATATTCAAAACAAAGTGCAACGAGAATCATTCATGAATCACTTCCTGCCATCTGCAACACTCCATCAACAATGAAGAAAGCAAAACAGAATGCTATTTCATTTTCTTGTCATTTTTTTTCCATCAATCACAAAGGCGACCACGCATACGATATGATCCGCCCTCATCGGGGGAGAGCGTGACCATGAACCGAGCGTGCGCCTTGTCACAAGGTTCAACGAATCAACCGAAGGGCTTGGAGATTGATTGCCGCGGATGCAACAGCGGACGCAACATCATGCGCATATGTTAACGGCACATTCAACGCCAGAGCCCTTCAATCATTGCTCAATATGGTAGTGCAGCACGAGAACCCAAGTGCAGCAGGTGTAATCGCTTGCCTAAGCCACGAACGTGCAGAACGTGAAGCGGTTAAATTCTTATGGCCGCTAATTGATAACTTCAATGACTAACTCCTAGTTCAATCAGCCATCGTAAATCACTACCGTGGGTACCAGTCGTACTTGATTCTAAGTGTCTATTGGCCATAAACATCATAATCCGAATTCCAACGATCAAATTACATCCCTGATACAGATGAAAAACCATGAACCGAAGCAACGAACTCTATTGCAACGTGTTCTAAACCTTAATTGCTGTGAGTATTTTTCTGCACTTACCTTCATCGAAGACTGGATCCAACTTGATACATTCGCTGCTCATTTCGTAGTACTTTTTCAAGGCAGCCTTTATCACTTTGGCCACATCGGCTCCGTACTCACCGACGGCGATTTCCATCACTGTTTGAATCAAAGATTGCCCTATTAGAATCCACGCAACAATGTCGACTAACGCAATATACTCACTGAAATCCGCTGGATTGTGGTAACTCGGGCAGTTATATCCTAGATTAGATAGGAATGGTAACAGTTCTTTCGCTGGACCCTGGTAGAAGCAGTGGCCCTGGGTAACGGTGTATAGTTTATCGAACATTTCGAACAACAACGCGCTGGGTGTGTGGATTGTACAAACGATCGTCCGACCATCTTGAACCAGCCTTTTGAGCAAAGAAATACACTGCGTGCAGGACGAGCTGTCCAGTCCCGTGGTCGGTTCATCCAAAAACAGGATCGGTGGGTTGCTGATCATCTCCAGTGCGATGGCCAGCCGTTTCTTCTGTCCTCCCGACAGACCGTGGGTGGGTGTGTTTCCCTTCTGTTCCAATCCCAGCATGAACAGGATCTTCTCGATCAGTTTGCGCTTCTCGTCGTGACTTATGCTAAAGCCCAGCTTCAGGTGGGTGGCACAGCTCATAGCTTCGTTGACCGTTAGCCAGGGACGGAGGGCATCGTGCTGCTGGATGTAGCTGGAGAGCTTCTTGAAGCTTTGTGAATTGTGCGAACGGTTTTTACCATTCACTTGGACCAGGCCGCTGACGCCGGAGGATCTGTTGGGGGGTGGAAATGGAAAGAATACGATGGGTAAGTTTAAGGAACAATTTGTTAAAATCGTAAGATGGTAAAATCGTGAAATTTTCCTTAGAACTAGTATATAAGACTGTTACCACCACCAGTGGGCACACAACCTTCGTCGGGCCTGCCGAAAAGTGCCAACGAGAAGCAACTCCAAATCTAGGTGAACTTAGGGATTTCTGCGAACACTGCTTTTGACAGTGGGTATCAATAGAAGATTGTATTAAGGTAAAAGGAAGAAAAAGTAAACTTCAATTCATTTGTGGAAAGTGAAGACACGTTTCATTTGAAAGGTTAATTTGTTGATAATTCGGGCGATATTTTCTAAAATTTGTTTCTATTAAACTATTAAAGTAAACGTGAGTATTTTCATAATCATGAATTAGTATTAGGTGATAGAACAATTGTTTAGTTATAGGTCGATAGGAGTCGTCCTCATCACAATTTGTTCAGCCGAATTAAACTGAAAAAGAAAATCATAAATGTAAGTTGCAAGTAAAATTATTATAAAAACTAAGCCTATTAATGAATAAAATTACAGTTTTGAGCTGTGCGAAGTTCGTCTGCTGCAAAAAGATTTTCTGCATTTGGTCTGAACAAATTTTTGAGAGAATTATTTTGAAGAATTGTGTGAAAAACGGATGACCAATCCAACTAAAGATTTTTGAGTTCCTAAGATTGTTAGTCTGTATTTAATTTTGTCTAATTTTCACATAAGTTTTAATCGACACTCTTGGTGCAATTGGTAAAAGTATCAATCTGAATCTTAATCTTTTTCTTATTACAACAATGCTTGGACATCATTTTTCACATCCCATTCCAAAGTTCCAACAAAACTCTTTGGAATGTTCGATGAATCGTGCGACAAATATAGACTGTTCTAGAAAATATAAGCACACTTTAAAAATATTTCAAACAAGTTGTTTAAGATTTCACCATGTGAGGAAAAAGGCCGATGGAAAAAAAAGATTCGGAAATGATTGTTGAACATCGTTGGTTTCGAACATGTGAATAGGAAATTTTTCAAAATTCAATTTCTTTTTTAAAGATCACAATTCCCTTAAGGTCTATGATAATCAAACACCGTTTTTGTAAAGGTTCTTTGTTTTAATTCTTTAAATGTTCACATTATTAGAATATATGTTTATATTTATTGTAAAACGTTTTGCTTTCATTTTATATTT
Source organism: Aedes japonicus (assembly GCA_034211315.2). NCBI lineage: Eukaryota > Metazoa > Arthropoda > Insecta > Diptera > Culicidae > Aedes > Aedes japonicus. Next base: position 54,424 of record JASCZW010001316.1, on the reverse strand, counting down.
TAAATTCAACATTCTACATTTTTTGTTTCAACTTTAACTTTTTCTTCTTAAAAATGTATCGATCAAACATGTTTGATAACTGAATTCCTTAAATCTTTTCTTTTGTAATGTATGTTGGCTTGTTGATATTTACGTAAGCTTTTTTATTTCTTTATATTTTATCTTTTCAATTTGATATCCTTTTTAAATTTGATGCTTCCTTATTGCTTTTTTTCTCATATGTTTAATTTTGAAATAATATCATTAATTTTTGTTTGTTGTTTACTCTTCTGTTCATGTTATTTTTCTCTATATATTTTTTTCTTCGCTTCTCTATATCTGAATTCCTCCATATTTTTATATCTTTGTTTTTTTTTGTAGTAATCTATTTCGTATAGTTTCCTTTCTTCAAAATAATACTCTTTTGACTTATTTCTGTTTCGCTATGTTCATCTATTTAATTTATTTCTTCATTATTATTTCTCAATTCTTGATATTCCCGTAATTTATTGAAATTTTTTTTTCTTTTATCATACATATGTAATGTTTTCGATTTCACAGTTTCTGTTTGTTTGCGTTCCGACTCATGATTCCACTTTTTTGTGCACAAACAAATGCGTATGATCGATTATTTAGTTTTGAGATTAGTTTTTCTATGTTTTATTTTCGTTGATTAATCTTTAATTTTTATTGCATACTTTTCTCATAAAGAGTTTATAGGTTTTTTAAATGTTTTTTTATTGACATATACTTTTAAGATCAGTTTATTGTTTTCTAATTTCATCACAAATTTCTTCGCTTCATAACTTTCTGAATTTTTATTGCTGTTCCGACTATCAAGTTTACTGAAAAATACTTGATGACCTTAATTATCATTTCATATTTCGATTTGTTATTCATCCTTGTGACTTTAAGCTATCTTTGGTTTTTGAATTTCTCGTGTTTGTAAAATTCTTTGCTTTGATATGTTTGTTTTATTTGTTTCATTTTTAATTTATTTTAATCTAGATCAGTTTCTTTACATTCTGTTTCTATTTTCAGTTAGAGTATTTCTTTATTATTTCATGGATTTATGTTGAATTTTTTTTTATTCATTTCCTTTACCTAAAATCACATCTCAATACACGCAATTACATTCATTGTTGCACTATTTTATAAATTCTTCAAATTTGACTTTATTTTGTAAACTAAATTGTTTAAAGTGTGTGTGGAATGTTCGTAACATGTTTCAGATATATTTGGCAGCACTAGATAGTGTATACTGTTCAAATGGAAACAAACTATGTTGAGTAAACGAAATGATGTCGAAACATACGAGCAATCGAGCAGCCGTCGTCGTGTTATTGCGCGTCGGGAAAAGCGTAAAGGAGATACGGTCGGAAAATGTACAGCCAGGTTTGGGAAAGTCATGAACTGATACACACACGTACCCTTCAAACGAAGTAGGTTAAAAAAGTGTCAAAAATGATTCAAAAGAATCCTCCAAGGTCCATGGCGCGAGAAACGAGAAATCTGGTGTACGGACTTCTCAATCCTATTTTATCTATTTATAAAAATGAATTTCTGTCTGTCTGTCTGATCCTTATAGACTCGGAAACTACTGAACCGATCGGCGTGAAAATTTATATGCAGAGGTTTTTGAGACCAGAGAAGATTGTCATGATAGTTTGAACCACCCCCCCCCCCCCCTCTCTCTCTCTCTCTTATAGAGAGGGCTCTCATACAAATGAAACACAAATCAAGAACTAATCAAGCAAATGGAACCAAATATGGCATGTGGAGTTTTTTGGAGGCAAAAAATGTTTCTATGGCAGTTCCAGGCCCTTACTTTACCACAATAGGTTAATACCCTTTGGGAGCATGTAGATCGATCAGGGACTCAATTGGGTTTTTGGGCATTTCAGCATGAACATGTGGATTGCACTTTTGAATTCCGGTTACTGTTTTCGTAGAGGATTGACATGCGGTATGAGATTGTATTTAAATAAATTTGTTTGGTGGTTTCGTGATTGTATAGGCCGTTTGTTTCAGGAGTCATCGGGCCGGGATCTTCGATCGCTTATACTGCGGTCTTTGGAGTGTGACTGGAGGAGTGTAGGGAAGGGGTTTAAAAGAGCAACAAAGCTTCAGAGGGGAATATCTTTTGCGTCTTTTGATTGAGGTTTTTGTCTATGATGAAGCATACCTGATTTGTTATTTCAGTGGCAACCCAGTAGATGTTGGATTTATTTTGTACATACATATGTTATATTTTAGAAAAAAATGTTTATTATTTATTATTTCTTTATAACATCGTATTATTTTCATCATAGTCATTGTATATTACTGGTAATCATATTGAATTTTCTGGAGTCACAACTTTTATATACATTTAAGCGTGTTTTCGTTTAACATATTTATATATTCTTGATGAGAGATATTTTTGTATGAATACATACAGGTTTTCACATACATAAATTCATGTTTAGGTTGAGGAAGCCAGCATCAATTGTAGTCATCGTCGGGAGCTCGGGACGATTCTGTTTCTGTCTCATTTGTTGCATGGTGTAGCATACATTTTAGATACACTAAGGAGTGTATCGAAAAGTAGTTATAAACTTCCAAATAATAAAATAGGCATGAAAACATGGTTAAAATTAACATACTATTTCAGTTTATTATAGCTTAACATGTTTACAAAAGATCCAAACGGAAAAACTAGTCATCATGTTCATTTCTGTAGAATGCCCGTACCTTTGATTTGACACCTGCCATCAAATTCTGCACAGTGACCTTTGTGCACTTCCTGGATGCCGCTGTCCAATTTTTCTTAAAATCGGTCATGTTTTGGGACACTGTACCATCCTTCTTAAATATACGCTTGACTATTGCCCAATAGCGTTCGATCGGTCGCAACTGGGGACAGTTTGGTGGGTTGATGTCTTTTTCTACGAACTTGATGTTATTCTCCGTCAGCCACTGTAGAGTGGATTTGGCGTAATGTGCCGATGCCAAATCTGGCCAGAAGAGAGGAGGGGACTGGTGCTTTCTATACAATGGTAGCAACCTGTTCTTCAAACATTCCTTTTGATAAATCTCAGCAGAAGAACGCAAGCCACATGTGCAAATAGCTTGCCAAATGAGCACCTTCTGACCGAATTTCTCCATCGCAACAGTCGTATCTGCGGTTGGCACACGTTCCCCAACAGATTTAGTATAAAACTGCGGCCCCGGTAGCGTTCTTGAATCTTCTTTAACGTATGTTTCGTCATCCATCAAAATGCACTGGTCGACATTGTCCAAAATGCAGCTGTACAGCTTTCGAGCCCTGGTTTTGGCACGAGACTTTTGTTCCGGAGTTTGTTTGGGCACTTTCTGCTTTTTGTACGTCTTCAAGTCATTCCTGCGCTTGATTCGTTGAATCATTCCGATGCTGGTCCTGAACTTCTTGGCTAGATCGCGAGTAGAGGCAGATTTGTTCCGTTGAATATAATCCACAACTTTTTGGTCCAAATCGGGGTTGCTGGAGCCGGGTTTCCGGCCACTTCTTGGTAAATCCTTGAGGGAGCACTCCTTACCAAACTTTTCGATGATGCGTTTTACACTTGCCGGGTGAACATTTACTCTTTTCGCAATCTGGTTGTAAGTAACACCCTTTTCGGTGCACCAAGTGTGCAGAATTTTCTTTTTAGTCTCAAATTCAATTCGCGACATTTTGAATACAACTTTATCAACGGCAATGAATGAACCGAATAATCATTTTTGACATGTAAACAAAGCAAATGGCGCTTACACGCTAAAAATATATACAGTAGTTTATGCGTAATAACGCATCGAATGTTTATAACTACTTTTCGATACACTCCTTATTCTTTATATTAAATTTCAGGTTGTTCATGGAGTTTCCAAGTTTCGTAAAAAAAAAAAATTGGGGCTATGATACATTGTCTAAGCTTTTAGGTTCATAATAGATGCACAAATCCTTCTACAATTGCAGCAGGACAGCAATTTGCAGACTTGTGTAATAATTATTTTCATTTTACATTATACATTATACCTTTTCTTATATTCTATAAAACATATCATATTGATTTTCCATTTTCAACATTATCATTACCATATTCTTCTTTCATTATTTGGATTTTCATTATTATTTGAATATTATTTTATTATTCTTACCTCGGAGCGTATGGTACGGTATGTCCACGCATCCTTCTTCCCCTGTAGATTCTTAAAATGCGTTGTGGTTCAAATCTATTCATTTGAACCCAACTCATTTTACAGAATCATCTTTTGCGGTAAATGCAACGCAGTAGGCCTGGCCGCTTTGACGCTTGTATCATGTTTTTGATATGCTGCAAGCATCAATATTGACAAAAAAATAATTGGGCGTTATCTAACCCAATTATTTCCAGGATGCTTTCTCGTACTGGCTGCGTTTGTATTAGATTAGATTAGATTATTTTTATATGTTGTTAAAGGAAAGCAAACTTAATAACAAAGGGAATACACTAAGGTTTTTTTTGCACGGTTTTTTTTTTATACAGGTTGTTTTCGACGATAACTCCAGAACGGAACAACTTATCGACCTAAATCAACTCACATTTTACGATTTGGGCCAAAAGTAATCATACGGCAGTTTTTCAAAAAATCACAAATTTTGGTGTAAATTCTGAATGATTTAAAAAAAACTGTATTTTGACCATTGCATGGAAAGGTAACGCACAGATATCAAATCGAAGCAATAAAAAATGTTTAAGCATGTGAATTTATCAACTCTATTTAGTCTTTTTTTACACGATTCCATACTAAAAGTGGATCGTATCCCCCGTGCAAAAAAAAAACCTTTGTGTAAATTGATTCACCACCCAACCCCTTATTCTACAGTTCCATTCAGTATGAATAATGGATCATGAGATGAAAAATGGAAAAGCTCCACTATGTGGTAATGCTTTCCAAAAGTGTGCACTATTTCAACTATTTGCAAATACTGTACTTAATCATAGATCACCATTTCCGAATTATGATGTTCATCGATAATAACTACTGGATGAACTTCAGACACACTTTTGGGCTGCATTACCACTGATCTGGCAACACTTGCGTGTTTCTTTTCAAAATGGTAAAGAACCAGACCAGACTTGGGACCTGGTGGTTGAAGTCAGTGTCAAGGGTATTTTAGCTATAGCCTATATATAACCAAAATTTGTATCTGTAACATAGCTGAAAATTTTGATTAATGACTATTAAGTCGTAACGACAAAACAATAAGACCACCTTGTGATTTTCAAAAATAATGCTAAAATTTCAGGATCTGAATTTTTAGATAATTCTAAGCAGTCGGTTTTCCAAAACTTGGCAGATCGACAGGTGGGTAGGTGACAATCAGGTACTTCATAGCAAGATGCTTGGAAGCGTACCGGAAGATTCAATGAGCAAAATCTTCATATCAATATGCGAAAAAGTTAAGGACAGCAAATTTGTATCTATTTTTTCGTTCTGTAATATGTACTTTTCAAAGGGACGAACGAAAAATAGTGACTCATATACAAATGATAATTGAATTTGTATCCAAGCGGTTGTCGAAATTACAAAACCTATTGGTTCACAGGAAAGTTAGTGTTATCTCAACTTTAGTTTTACTTACTTTGAAACTGTTGTTTCTTGTTTATTTTTTGTCACGTTCTTTTATTTATTTAGATAATTACACTCAGTAGCAAAAAAAGCCTAGAAAAGTTTTGCTTCTAAAAAACGGCATGTTCAACCTACAGTAACTTCTGCTAACTTCATCATTACAGTAACTTTGTCAATTATCAATATTTTCAATTATCAATATTTTTGGCTGAAAATTTTAACAAAACTATAAACAATGTATAGACCGTATGTGAAAAAGGGTGAAAAAGGGAAATACTCAAACCACTTGATGGAAACAGTTTAAATTTCGCCCACATAATTTCCTATGTATGTTTTGGCTATGATGAAATTTAAAACATGTTATCTAAATTTTTCACAGAAATACGGAATTTTGAAATTGGTATATCCAAAAAGGACATTTTTCACATATGTAATGAAAACTTAAAATTTAAAAATCTGTTCAACATGAAATTTCGATCAAATAAGGTCTATACTTTGTTCCATGGGTTGTAAAAGTGTTCAACTAAAAATACTAAAAATTTACAAAGTTACTGTAGGTTGAACATGGCGTGTTTTGGAAGGAAAATTTTGCTCGGCTTTTTTTTACTACTGAGTGTATAGTTTTTCGAATATAACTTTCATTTTTAAATCCATATATGTTTTTTTTTTGCATTTTCTCGTTTTTTTCATTTATTTGTGATTTTACAGATCGATTTAATTTTCATTGATTTGATTGTTTATCAATTTGTCTGATTATTTGACTAGTTCATCAGACTTTTGATTGCATTATGCACGTTTAGATTTCATTATTGTTTTAATCATATTTAAATTACTTGGTGATAAATGCACTATGTTGAGTCAAAACTTATTAGTTTTGATGCACTATTTTTCACTTTGTTAATTTGTTGGATCTTTCATTCGTCAGTAGTTTTCATCGTTTCATATTGATTGATGTTAAAAATAAGCGCGAGTTTGATGCACCTATGTGAAGATCTGATTCTTCAGAAGACTTTAAAAATAACCGGATCCCATAATTCTAACTCTTTAATTCAAGAAATTTTCGAATATTGCAGTTATAGTGTTTGTGTAGTCATTAGGCTGATGCAAAATTCGAAATATTTGCTCCCCTAAGCTTAATCGACGCCAATTTGGGTCCTGATAGTCCCCAAAAAATTTTAACACATTTGGTTTTAATTTGGCTTTGCACACGCTATTCAAAGTTTGTATGGGAACTAGTATGAAGAATCTCAAACTTACATTTCCAGATCCCTAACATCTTGATATTATGTCCTTAAACCAAATCTAGTTAAGATTCATATAGTGTAAGTTGCCAATTATCAAAATGCCGAAGATACCTGACATGTAAATTTTATACAAAAATAGATTTGGTTTAAGGACATATTATCAAGATGTTAGGGATCTGGAAATGTAAGTTTGAGATTCTTCATACTAATTCCCATACAAACTTTGAATAGCGTGTGCAAAGCCAAATTAAAACCAAATGTGTTAAAAAATTTTGGGGACTATCAGGACCCAAATTGGCGTCGATTAAGCTTAGGGGAGCAAATATTTCAAATTTTGCATCAGCCTAGTAGTCATGCTTATCAAAACTTCTGTACCGTTTCCAAAAACGTAACATTCATATATGATTACTGTATCTCCCATACAAATAGAAGTGGTGAGTGAATACGGGTAGTGTATGTAGGAGTTCAGTATTTCTATATCAAAAAGCCCAAACTCATCAGTGAGACAGACGAAGAAGATGAACAAAGACACGCTGTCAAAGTGTTATAATGAATAGCTATAAAAGCGTTCGAATAAAAGAGTACGATTTCGATTTTACGTGTGTTTACAGTTGTACAACACAGTTTTATTAACTCTCTGCTATATCACATCACTGTGAAAACTTAACGTGTACACCTCCCTTCTGTTGATTTGGTTAAATAACTATACCTTTCAATCGAAAAAAAACTATCTATTTTTGGAGATTTGGGTTCCATGAAGCATCTAATCATGAGAGTTGGCATTGAAAAAAAAATCGGAGGCAAAAAGGCTATGTGGCATTTTGTTGCTTTTACCTCATTTGAGAAGCCGATAAATGGATCTGATAACAATATACAAATCAAGTCCTATAACCAGTTTATTATTCGATCATAAAACACAAATCAAAACCCTTCTAAGACCTTGCGGATGACAAACTTCTCAGTGGCTTTTCAAATTTTTCAAATCATGTTACCGTCATCATTGTTTTTTTTTTCCTCGATCGTAAAAGTCAACAACGAAGAATGGCATTTTTAATCAGACCTTAGCAAGTTATGAAAAATGAATGGGAATCAGCTTTGATGAATACTCACACGTAACCGGCTAGAATGTTGAGCAATGTGCTTTTTCCTGCCCCCGAGGGGCCCATAATGACTGTCAGTTCTCCGGCTTTGAACGATCCATTCAGGCCATGTAGAATTTCCTTGGTTTCTGAAAATTGAAAAAGAGAAATGATTTAGAAAAGATTGTGCGAAATCAATGATATCAAACAAAACAAAACATGACTGCTTTAAACTTAGACGGAAGGTACTTATCAAGTAATCATCGAGCACCATGTAAATGCGCATACGACTGATGTAACTCGTCAAGTACAACGACATTACACTCACTCATCCACTCATCCGATGGCATAGATCTATGCGATGGTGATGTTTTCGATTTTCCGACAAGCGGCATCACTTTACACGTTCATCTACGTCTAAGGTGTCATCTCAAGGAGCCCACTTGTCTACCCTGATGCTCTCACTGCTGGCAGCGCTCGATCATTGACTTCGGCCGTTGTTTAGAGATCGATTCTTAGATCGAATTATAGCTTGTTGAATGAATATATTAAAGCCCCAATAAAGCATGACCGTATGACTCCGGGATCATGCAAGTCAGCGCCATGCGGGGAGGGTGGCGTTGCGTTTGAACCGAACCGGCATGCGATAGTTAATCGATTAGCATCTGCACTGCAGGTCCTGCGCCGTTTTCCCGCTGCCTGCATTGTGCTGTGATTTGCGTTATTAAACTACGAAGTGGGAAATAAATAACATTTGCTGTGGCTGTGGGAGCAACCTTCCCCTTTTGCGCTAGTAGCATTCAAAGTCAGTGGTGACGCTATTCATGGTCATTGAACAAATCTATACAACCATCACTCTGCTGATAGGGGTTGCAAGCAATGCACACATCTCAGCACGTACTTTGGTTAGAGCGTGACTTATCTGCAGTTTCTGAGGATGCTCGGTTTGCTTCAGAGAGATTTTATTGCTTGCAACTACTTGTTTTCCAGCAAAGATCTAAAAGTTGCAACACTGTTGTAACTAGATGCGGAGTAGTTTTCGTTGACAAAACTTACAGACAGAAAGTTTGGCGAAACACATGCCACCACGCAAAACTAGATTTTTCCTTTTGATTAAACTTGTCACGACAAGTGGACCAACCAGTTTTTAACCACATAATCGAACATAATCAAGGCATAACACGCTACGATCAAGTGGATAAGCGTTGGCTGATAAGACCTCTCTTTCGTTGAATTACTATGTCTTCTATTTATTAGGGAATAAATCCGAAAGCGTTGGGTTTGAACTGGTGTTGCCTGTCCCATACTAAATAAAATATTCAACGAGGATGCCGACACGTTATTTGCAAACAAACCCGACAGTCAATGAAATTGATTTGCACAGGAAGTAAATAAATCACCGGTTGCACTTGAGCTCACAAGGCAAATTGAACTTACTGGAATCGAACGAGGAAATAAACGAAAGCGGCGGAAATCTTCCCATGAATTTCTTTTCGAGCGATTGACCGAACTATTATTCTAAGTGAGTGCCGAACGTTATCATTATTAGAATGCAACAGACAGTTCAGTTCGTAGAACATGGTCAGGGATTTCGTAACGATTACAACTTACGCTCAGCGCGCGTTTGTTGTTTGTCATTTCGTGGCGTGCGTCGATTCGATTGGAAAACGCTTCCTATCATAAAAATCGAAGAACATTCCACAACATGATATTAACCAATCGTTAGCAGAGTGAACAATCTGTGCCACACACAAAGTAGCAGCAATTTCACTAACTCCTCAAGAACGACCCTCCTCAAATGCCGCTTGTTTACTGAATAGCCAAGAGGGGCAACATGCCGGTAGCTTATTATCTCCGCATTACTGATTACCTTTGGCCGAATCGCCGATCGTCCGTTACCGCTACCACTTCTAGGTACTCCCTACTGGTTCCTATCGCTCTCGCTAGAATGCTCGCTCGAACCGGCACCTTCCAGCAGCGTGAGCAAGCGAAATCGAAGCCAAGTACGTACCTTGCAGTGCAGAGCAAAACGCTAGAACAAACGAGTCAAATGAGGTCAACTGGTTTCCAACCTCCGACTGTATTGGAATAGAACAGAACCGATTGATAGCTGTCGCTGGGGAGGGAGTCAAGTTACACTCCACTTTGGATGATGGTTTAGGAGTTGGCTACTTAGGTGGAAGGTTTCTAAGGCGTCTCTTTGATGCTGATTCGGAGTCGTGCTTTTGAGGCTTCCGATGAATAATAGTAAATTTACGGAACGTGTTTGAGGAGCCTACCCGTCGGATGAAAATCCTTTTTTAATACTATAGGTGGTAATTCAGTCAAGTAATTCGAAATTCTAGATATTTTTATAACATAGGACTACGTATCTCTTTACTATATGGGATGTCATTTAAAAATTTTGAAGAATGAGAGCGTTACGAGCGAGACGTAACTCTCGTCTGGCTAAGCAAAATGACTTCATCCATACACCATTTGATCAGAAAACTAGCTTTTTTTTGCATTGAAATGTCAATTTAGTGCTATTAGTATAAGTAGTTCAATTTTTTGCTTAAACATTACCACTTTTGCTCGCATACAAACCTGCATGTGAAATGTTAGAAAATATGGTTTTCCCTTTCCGGGTCCTCAAAAACGGATAACAAATGTTCAAATTGTCTTCTTCTTTTTATTTCATTTCATGTGTTGCCGATGTTTGATTTTATAACTGAAGCCAGTCCCCTCTTATGGTTTTTGTTCCATATTGCATTTTCATGCTTCTCTTCTTTCTCGGCTATGCTATCAACGCTAGTATATAGCACGCGAGATGAACCAAAATGATTTCGGATAGGGATTTGCCTATCAGCCATAATCCAGCCGGTTGTGGTATGAGAGACAGAGTCTTGCAAGACCGGGTCATCCGGTAGGATGGCCAAGATGACTGCTGCATATAATGGTTACAATAACAATGAAAATGGTCGAATTCCCCACGTTCATTGCATTCTTGACTATGGTCATGGTAACAAGGACGATACCGACCTTAAAGTAAATGTTGAATTGACTATTTTTTAAGGTTGTTTCGAACATGATCATAGTCGTTTGAAAATCACTATACTGTCGTAGTCATACCAACCCCAAATAATGGTAAAATTGACCATCAAATTTTGCTAAAGCATTGAGGCAGATTGCAGCGATCGGAATACAGGGAGATTTTGCGGATCATGGTAGATCCTACAACGTATACATTTATAAAATTGACAGATTTTAGCGATTTTTCATGTGATAACCCTGGTGAATCCATCTTTGTATCGCCGCAGTAAAATCGTAGCAACCCTGTGACATGCAGAGAAAAAAATTGACAGCGTTGATTTCCAACAGCCATGAAGAATACAGTCAAGAAGCTACACTCGAGGGTTTGTTCGTAATGCAAGCTCCACACCGGAGCAAAGAAGTTGGACATCGCGAGGCACTTTGTGTTCGTCGGATATTATGGATTCGCCTTTTACAACATCCACTCCCTTCTGGAGAAAGTTACTGGACAGTGCAATGCGACCGTAAAGTGCAGCACAAGCTGAAGAGAAAGACCCAAGGCAAGGTGGCCTCATCGTTCCGCGCCTTGAGTCGAGAGGTTTGTGGAACCTGCTAAACGGTAAAGTACCTGAACAAAATGGACAAGGTTATGCGGAAGCGTTAGTAGAAACCGGCTGTGTCTGAACAACAGGGAATCACCAAGAAGGCGGGACTGATGATGTTAGTGAAACCTATTTTCCGGCGATGCGCGACGTCGTGGTCATAATGAAAGACGAGACCTACGTGACGCGGGGGCCCCAATGACTGGCAGAAGACCGAGTACATTACGTCCCTCACTATATCTTGCACACCAAGTTCCCAAAGATGGTCCATCTGTGGCTGACAATCAGCTAGAAGGGAATGTTCAGGACACTACTGTTCTTTCCTGCGGGGCTAGCGATGAACGTGAAGATATACACACAAAGAAATTAATTTTAACAAACGCGTAAAATTTCCCTTTGTTTAATTCCACGCCAAAGGAGGCGTAAACGACGAACTTGGTGGTAATCTTTCATGCGCCATACAATAATGTTTGCAATCTTCCATACTGCAGGCTAGATTCAAGCGTTGTCTGGATTAAATTTACATGAAATATCCCATTATTTCCTGCCAAATCTATCATTCCTTTTATGTGCTTTAGATAACGCAAAAAATTCAATGTTTCTTTTGACGTAGGACTACGCCTTTGTTTTCTATACAGGGGTACAATATAAAAAAAGCATTGCGACCATCACTGTGGTCAGGTTTTGAGCATTAATATCTCACTCGTTTCTCAAAAGATTTTCAATTTTTTTATACAGGAATGTTTCTGCGCATCAATATTAATAGAGAGCTTTGTTGATTTCGGGCCACACACTAATGAAAAATACATAACTGTTAAGCTTTGTCTTAAACAGTATATTAACCTTCTTCAAGCCTAAGGAAAATGGCTTTATAAAATCACAGACTGAATAAAAATGTACACTGTCTTGGGTAAATTTATTCTACATCAAAATTTCTGGGGAAAATTTAAAAAATGGCGACCTAGAACATCCTGAATATGACGAAGTTCAGGAAGAAAAATTACCGTTGTTTTAGGATATGGTACACATGCACACGTTTTATTAAATTCTCTTTGATAAATGTCAAATATTTAAGGATCTTTCTTCGATGTTCTTAGTTATCCAAAATGTACTTGAGTTAAGAACTTCAGATCAACAGTAGTAACAGTAGCTTTTAGGGCTATATAGGGTTACGATACATGTTCAAACATGTTGAGTGAACTTTTTAAATAATTGACAGTCGTTATTTTATAATTTTATGATTTTCTAGGTCATCAAAACTGTCCTTGAGTTCAGAACCTATGGTCTACAGTAGTAACTCTAGCTTTTTGGCCTATGCAAAATTACACTACGTATCAAACATACTTAGTGAGTTCTTTCGAACCGAATAAAAAACCATTATGAGCTGGACTGGAATGATCTACGCCATCCGAACTGTCCGTGAGTTGAAACACTATTTTTCTGAGATATATAAGATGACTGATATGTATTGCAACATATTGATTGCATCTTTTGGAAGGTCAACAGTCATTATTTTATAACTTTGTAACCCTCTAGGTAATACAAACTGTCCTGGAGTTTGGAACTAAAAATCTACAATAGTAACAGCAGCTCTTGGGATATGAAAAGTTACGTCACGTATTCGAGCATATTAAATGTATATTTTCGAACGTTAAAATACATTAAAAGATAATCTTGGGATGTTCTAAGTCTTTCACACTGTCCTGGCGTTCAGAACTTAAGTTACGATAAATATCCAAACGCATTCAACTAATATTAATAAAAGTCAACAACATAATGAAGCAATATGACACGATCTAAGTAATCGAAACTATCCTTGAGATCCTTTCATAGAACCTTCAGTTTTTAAAAAGCTTTCTGGGCTGTACAAAGCAATACATCGTATTGAAACATATTTGTTGAATATTTTGGAAGAATAAGAGACATTATGAGATAATCTTCGGACGTTCTAGGTTATCCAAAATATCCTGAAGTGCAAAACCTAAAAGTTACAGCTGTAACTGTAGCTTTCTGGACTAAACAAAGTAACAATATGAATTTGACCGAATTCAGTGAGTTTAGGGAAGATATAATGAGATATCTTGAGATGTTCTAGGTCACCAAAATTGCCCTTGAGTTCAGAAATAATTTGGATCTGCAGTCGTAACAGTAGCCCTAGTGGCACACATGTTGCCATTAACATGAGAAAACATAACTGTGCCTGTGTGAGTCCTTATCAAGTTGCTGCAACTAATTATGATCGTGGTGTGCTACTTGGGAGCTTTATAACAGTGAATCTTCTGTAATGTCACCAGTAATTATCAGGCTACCTTGGAATGTTCAAGTTTATAAACACTGACTGTAGTAACCGTAGCCTTTTGGTAACCAGAGCTGCGATAAATATTCAAACATGAATATTTTGAAACGCCCATAGACATAAAAAGTTAGTTTCAGGTCACTCTAATTCTATGGTCTACAATTGTAAAAGTAGTTTCATGGACTATACAAACTAAAGTTAGTTGGTTGGGCATAGAACATCTCAGGATTATCCTATAATGTCAGATGGTCCTCAAAGACATTCACTTTAAATGTTTGAATATGTATCATATCATTATATAGCGTTGTATATTATATTATATAGCGTAGGCTACGCTACTATTACAACTGTTGATCTTAAGTTTTGAGCTCCAGGATAGTTTGGACGACTTAACAGATGTCAAAAAAATATGTCCTACTTTTTTATTGAGCGCCAAATCAATTAGAATACTCCAAATTGCTTGCATCAAAACACTTAGGGCTTAAAATGTTAATTCAGAGAATATTGCATTGTACAATCAAAATGACTTACATTTGGTTTCGTAGTCCTTCGTCATCATTTCGAACAACCCAATGGAGCTGTACCTTATAGTTTTTTAGAAGGCTCAATGAACATAGGATTAAAACAAAAACTCCTTTGAATTATCTTTTGTAGGTAACTTGCATTGACATCCGAAAATAGGCCATTATTTTTAATTTTCATTTTGCAGCATTTGGTGGGGCAATAAGAGCGCAAGTCAGTCCAAAGCCGATGGTGAAGGAGGGGTAATGGCGAACTAGTCTATTTAGACCACATGAACTCCATGGGAAGGAACAAGGATAGGTTCGGGTAGGTGGTTAAGGCAGGGCGTTTTGGACCAGTTAAAAATGCTACAAAAAGAAAATCATAAGTCGAGCACTTCACATTGAAGAAGTCTGTAAGTCGCAAACGAAATAGGCCCATCTGTCAGAAGACAGGTCTGGAATTTGAAGGAATTTACTCCCGTTTACTAGTGATTATTTGAAAAAACTGTTTCAATGTTTTATTTCTTATTTTAAAAAGTGATCAAATGAAGTGTTAATTTAAAATTATCCTTGTTTCCTACAATCGTTCTACTAACACGCTCAATCAGTTTTTTTAATTGTGTTAAAAAAAATGAAAGTGATCATAAAACCGTTGATTTACAATTCTGCATTACAATGATTTACGGCATATCCCGAAAAGATAGAGCCATTCCCTGTAGTTCGTATAAATGTGACCAGGCTATTTGAGATGCCACTGTAAGTTTCATGCTGTTTTTACGCTGCATAGTTGCTATATCAAAGTAACATCTCTCCATGTTTTGCTATAATTTGAAAGTCGGCTGTCGTATACCGCACATATTTAAATTATAATTTATAATAGAATGAGAATTAGAATTGCAATTTAGGTATGTTTGGTGTTTAGTTAATGACAATCAATGAATAAACAACAATGAAAGAATTGCCACGCTTATGAAAACTGCACCTCCTGTCGTGTCCCTTAACTACTTGATGTCAGGCGTCTACAAACGGTTTCTAGCCTTGTCTAAGCGTAAATTGCGGCAAAGCCCGCCGGTAGCACACCTCTTTCATTCTGAACAAACACACCTATGACAAACCCCAGTGATATGATACTCTGAGTTCCCAAAACGGGCCCTCCGCATCCCACAAAACCACAACACTTACGGCCAAGGTCTAGAAGTCCACTGCATAGGAAATTCTATGACACAGTTCAAACTACCACCTCAAATTAAATATTAAATGTTTTCAAAATTGAATAAATCTATCTATGATTACATTTTTAGTGACTTGCGGCCCAACCCGCCAATATCACACTCAACTTTAGTGCCTGTATACATGCGTGCTACGACGCGGCTATTAAATAGAGCGAGGAGCGAGCGTGATATTATCACTACTTTGCGTGGCGGGACCTTTGGTTCTCCCATGAACGGTTCATTAGAGTAGAAGGTCGTACAATGACATGACCTAGCTACATCTATCATAAATAAGCTATCTCCAATGAATCATTAACATGAGATTTGGCCCTCCCACCAGCGTCCAGGTACAAAATCCAGCCATGGAGAGGGGAACGTCCCTGAACTTTACACGATTTATAATTTGAATGTATAGGTTTTGTGACACTCTATTTATGTGCATGATATTGAATAGAAATTCACACTACTTTTTCGAGCTGTGTAAAAAACAGTGAAACGAAACGAGAAAATCAATTTAATCAATCGCATCTTTTGCCGAATTTTTAGGAATCGAAAACCCATTAATGGGTAAAATGTATCAAGGACGCAAAAAATATTGTCAGGAGCTTTGAAGCATTACAATTTTCAAAATGGTTTTTCACCTGGAGCGAACTTATTAAATCAATGATTGGTAATCGTGAAGATATATTTATGAAATTTGACTATCACTAACTTGAACCCTGCTGCCGAATTTAAATTTTAGACAGAGCAAGGCGAGTAGTCCACTGTGAATCTGCGATGCATTTTTCTGACCTCGAAATTCAAAATATGCTAATTATTCCACAAAACAGCTTATCAACGGTGCAACCCCGGAAAAAGTTGATCATCTACTAATTTAAACAAAGCACAAAACCTGTATAAGCAATCCGGTCTTAATTCTTGGCATTTCAATCAAAATGCTTATTATAATTAACTGATGGTCACCGGATGTGACATTAGATTATGCGGAAACAGCAATCATACTGTATGTCCAGAAAAAAAAACAGAGAAATTTTCCCTTCCGAAACAATCATAGACTAACGGAGACTAGTTCTCTGTCCACTTTTCCAGAATGTTCACTTGATTCTGCTCAGTTCACATCAACCTAAAAAAAAGAATGAATGCACCCGAAGGACGTCTTCTCATCGTCGTTGCCCATAGTGGAGAAAAAACTGACACCATGACTCTATTAATTCACGCCGATCGGGAGAACCGGTATCGCCGTCTATTGGTCCGCTAATTGGTCTATGTTCGGCCTACCAAAACAACTGCTGCTGCTGCTATAAACAAAAATAGCATGTCTGGAATTTAAGGTATAACAAAAAAATATCAAACCTCGCTAATAAACCGAGGGTTATTTCGCAATACGAAAGCGGACGTTGAGTGGCTCCGCGTTGATTTGCCTAATGCCTTTCTGGCAACAGCAGGTAGCAGTCGTCAGTTTCACCGCCAAGTGCTTGAAGGTTATGTGTGTGTGTGTGCTTTTCGGCCATTGGCCATCCATTGGTGCTGGACGGCAGATTCGGCACGGCTCAAACCCAGCAGCGCAGAACAGCTTTCCAATTCCGCCTTCTGGCTGGGAGGAACCACGTGTTTTTGTTGTGGTCTGTTTGGCACTTTGCCACACTGCCAAGGAGATCCATTCGCAGAATTCCGCTCGACCGACGGACGGACGGTTTCATGATCAAGGCGATAGGAACTCGCGGCACATTAGAAAGGAATTGATACTTGATTTCGGCGCAGCAGAGGATGTATTTGGAAGATGGAAAACTTTCCGTTGCGCGTGTGATGAGCGTAGAACAGTTCTGTTCATAAGCAATGGCTGAGCGGTGGACGGAAACAACTTAGCACATTTCAGTTCCAAGTGCTGAACACAACAACAACAACAACAACAACACAGTGAAGAATTCAATTCGTTTTAGTTATTAAGCTAATAACACCGGTAGCTGTTGATTAACACAGATTTCGTTATCCAAGCAAAGGGTGTTTACCAAAGAGTGTATTAGCTGCGTGTTGGAAAACAAATTTAACTCGGATTGTGTGCGTGCTGGCGAATCTGCTTTGTCATTATTCGATGGAGAAAACTGAACTATCGATAATTTAGATGGGCATCAACCCAGTCGTCAAACAATGTATGCATGTAACAAATATTGATGTACCTTACTAGTGGTTGTGTGTAGTTTATTTCCCAATAGGGTTGTTAAATATTCTGAGTAGATAAATAATTCTAAATTGTTTCAGTCACGCATCACGTCGAACGGGGCTAATTACAGATTGGAAATAATAGCTTCGATCATGATTTAGATAGAATTTTCCCAAGGCCATTTTCGGTCTACCGCGAGGTTTCAATGTTTTCCATATTTATTGATTGTATCAGCAAGTAGGTTTAGGGTTTTATCAAGATATTCGATTTATGTTTCTAGTGAAATGTAACCACAAAATTAATAAAAATCTCGGATAGGCCTGATTTTTTCTGATTTTTACTATTGATTTTGATGTTAACTATTCCACTTGTATCGCATTTTCTATTTCATTGTTCGCTATGAACGAATCCAGGTTTGAAAAAGAAGAAGACACCGAGTGGTGATAAATCTGACAGTATCGGACAAACATTTTAAAATACTTCTAATAATTTTTTTTTATTTTATTTTATTTTATTTTATTTTATTGACGTATAAGGGGGCGAGGCGCCAGGTCACCAGTATAAGTACAAGAACTCAAACCTTACATAATACATCAAGGGATAGTTGAATGGGCTACGCAACGTTTCTTCCCATGGGGGATTTGAATTTTGCGGGATACACTATTAGTGCACACTAGAAGTGTACAATGATATTGCATCACTACCCACAGGATTGGGGAGGGGGGGATAATTGTTGGCATGTAAGGCTATAGGGAGAAGAGTTTACATCAATCATTTGCAAATATCTAGAGTTTTTTTTTTCATTGGACGAATCTGCAATTGAGACACTCTCTTTGATTACTTTCTCTTTCATTCATATTCCATTCAGCGTTACGTTTTTCATTCAACTATTTGTAGAATATGGTAGCCAGCACTGTTGTGTTTATATCTGTACTAAAGAATCCCTCAAAAAATTTATAATCCCTGTTTTATATCGTGCACTGCTGCATGTGAGACGTTCCTTACTTAAATATGAAGTCTGTGCTAGCAAAGTACTGTGTATTTGGTAAATTTACTCTGAAAAATCGGTATTATAAGACATCACCTTATATTTGCGTTAATTTCAATAGTTGAATGTTAAAATCAATAGTTTTTAATATTTAAATCGAAGCGAAAAAAATGTTCCGATCGATTGGTGCAAACATTTTGAAAATCAATCGTGGAATGTCTTAGTTATTAACGTTCAAAACCTATATATTTTTCGTGACGCTCCAAATTTTCGCAATTCGAACGTGTACCCCAGTATTGAAAACACAGACGTAGTCCTACGTCAAAAAAAATCCTAGGTATAATCTATTACCTTGTGATTAACTGTCAACGATATCTTCCAAAATACCTGTTTTGCTTGATATTACTATAATTCAGAACTTGTTCTCTCGTTCCAAGATGAGATTTTGCTTCTTGTTTGGGGGGTTGGTCTTGAAATTTGTTTTGAGTTCTTCAGCAAAACTTCTTTTTGATGACAAGGTAATTCGCTCATTGTCGATGCGTACCTTAAAAGCTTTTGATATGTTGAGAGGGGTAATACATTTTTTACTTATCTTAATTTTTAGCTTGCGTCTGTTGTGACTAGTTCATTCGATCCGTGTAATGTTTCGTTAGAAACAGACAGGATTTTTCATCCAGTTTCGGGGGCTTTGTTTTGAATTTTATTTGAAATTCTTCAACAGGACTTCATCTTGATGACGTAGTATATCGTCAATTGCCGATGCGCACTGTAAGAGCTCCACTTTTCTTCAAAACTTGGTATCTAGAATGAAGTAAACAAAATCGCCTCACGGTAGAAAGCTTTGATACAAGCATAGCATCTTGGGTTACCATTTCCATGTTCATCTCATCTCATAGCAATTTGCACAATTTGAAAACGAAAGATCGACGCGTAACCATCGGATTTCTAACTTTTTATTTAAGTTTAATGTTATTTATTTTTGGAAGTTGAAAGTAACTTAATAACAAAAAGAACAAATTCATTCTCATATCAAACTCCTATAATTCCGAATATTATGAATAATGGATCATGAGATGAATAATGGAACAGGCTCCCCTTGTGATAATGCTTTCCGAAAGTGCGCTAGGTTGTGATAATAAAGTATACAGATTTTTCAACTGCGTTTATATGATCAAGTGCAACATTCCAACTATTCACAAATTATGTACTTGACCATCGATCACTATCTCAGTATAATAATGTTTGTCGATAGGAAATACTGGAGGATTTTCGGACGCATTTTTGGGCTGCATTATCACTGATCTGGCAACACTAGTGTGCTTCTTTCCAAAATGGTAAAGAACCAGACCAGCCCTGGGACCTGGTAGTTGAAGTTAAACTACCTCAAGGTTTTGCCAGAGCCCAGGGATTTTAAAATACTTCTAATAA
The DNA here is from genome assembly GCA_034211315.2 of Aedes japonicus. NCBI lineage: Eukaryota > Metazoa > Arthropoda > Insecta > Diptera > Culicidae > Aedes > Aedes japonicus. The sequence continues at coordinate 34,308 of JASCZW010001316.1, read as the reverse complement.
ATTCAAATGAAATTTTGATCAAAAGCGGTTTGTTGTATAAGGGAAGAAAAATCCAAAACTGCAAAATAGGGGCATTGTTTTTATTTTGCTGAAAATGTTTTTATTGAGTCGTTTTGGATTTTTCTTCCATGATACAACGAACCGCTTTTAATTAAAATTTCATTTGAATTTTTTCGGATATAACATTTTATCACCACTCGGTGTTTTCTTCTTTTTTCAACCTGGATTCGTCTATTGTTCGTGAATTGGAGAAAGAATGCAACACATCCAATTGCTTCGAAAAATTCAATGTGTGTATTTTTGTGTCAGGTTGTACAATGTATTAGGTGATGAGTGTGAGATTGAAGTCCGATAGTGGCGCACAGGTTGGTAAATGACTGAACAATGCGTACCACTGGTACTTCACGTACCTGAAGGTTTAAAATAGACCCTATTTAGTGGTCCTTAGCCTCTTGTTCAGTAACTCCTATCCCTACTTCCCCGTGGTGCCTGCTGGGCTGCGAGCAACCTTAGGGAACATCGGGTAACCAACCCCGGTGGGAACTTTGGTCGTAGGCTGTCAGGGAAGGGGTGGTTTTCTTTCTGCAAACCTGAGCGTCTGTTCTCCAGGAGGAGCGGCTAACAACAGTGTCTGTCCCCCATGTTAGGGGCGGCTGATCGACGTCCGAGTGCCAGGAAAGGACTCTAAGCTCAACTGTGCACTATGGTGCTCCGGAAAGTAGGGGGTTGGTGTCCGGCCCTGCGAGCCAGCCGTAAAAAAGAATTGCAACGGAAAATCAGCAACAGAATAATGCGAACCGAGACCAACGGCAACGGACTCAGCGAACAAAAATGACTTACGATTGAACACTCGGTACGTGTAACTGCCGGTCTCTCAACATTATTGGAAGCATCCGCATACTCGCCGACCTACTGAAGGACCGCGAGTTCGGCATCGTAGTGCTGCAAGGCGAGCTCTATGTCCCCCCCCTAGAGGACTGCTGGTGTACAGTAAAAGCAGCCATCAACGACGCAGCCGAGAGTACCATCGGGCACGTGGAACGGAGTCGACGGAACGAATGGTTCGATGAAGAGTGCAGAGCGATTCTGGAGGTGAAGAATGCAGAGCGGGCGGTAATACTGCAGCAAGTAACCCGGCAGCACGTGGAACGTTATAAGCAGAAGCGGAAACAGCAGACCCGCGGCTTTCGGGAGAAAAAACGCCGCCTGGAAGAAACGGAGTGCGAGGAAATGGAACTGCTGTGCCGTTCCTAACAAACACGGAAGTTCTACCAGAAGCTCAACGCATCCCGCAACGGTTTCGTGTCGCGAGCCGAAATCTGCAGGGATAAAGATGGGAGCCTCCTGACCGACGGACGTGAGGTGATCGAAAGGTGATAGCAGCACTTCGATAAGCACCTGAATGGCGTGGAGAATGTAGGCATTGGAGACCAAGGCTACGGAGGAAACGACTACGTTAGTGCAGCAGAGGAAGGAAATGATGCAACTCCCACTCTGAGGGAGGTTAAGGATGCCATCCACCAGCTCAAAACCAACAATGCAGCTGGTAAAGATGGTATCGCAGCTGAACTCATCAAGATGGGCCCAGAAAAGAAGGCCACCTGCTTGCAGCGGATGATAGCCAGGATCTGGGAAACTGAACAGCTACCGGAGGAGTGGAAAGAAGGGGTTATCTGCCCCATACATAAAAAAAGCGATCATTTGGAATGTGAGAACTTCAGAGCTATCACAATTCTTAATGTCACCTATAAAGTGCTATTTCAGATCATATTCCGTCGTCTGTCACTTAAAATGAATGAGATCGTGGGAAGTTATCAAGCCGGCTTCATTGACGGCCGATCGACAACAGATCAGATCTTCACCGTAAGGCAAATCCTCCAGAAATGCCGTGAATACCAGGTCCCAACGCATCACCTGTTCATCGACTTCAAGGCAGCATACGACAGTATCGACCGCACAGAGCTATGGAAAATTATGGACGAAAACGGCTTTCCTGGGAAGCTGACCAGACTCATCAAAGCAACGATGGACGGTGTGAAAAACTGCGTAAGGGTTTCGGGTGAACTATCCTGTTCATTCGAATCTCGTCGTGGACTGCGACAAGGTGACGTACTCTCATGCCTACTATTCAACATCGCTCTGGAAGGTGTAATGCGACGACCCGGGCTCAACAGTCGGGATACGATTTTTACGAAATCTGGTCAATTTGTGTGCTTTGCGGATGACATGGACATTATCGCACGAACATTTGGAAAGGTTGCAGAGCTGAACACCCGCCTGAAATGCGAAAAAGCAAAGGTCGGACTGGTGGTGAATGCTTCGAAAGCAAAGAACATGCTGGTAATGAAACCTACAAGACCGGATCCGCCTAGGAAGTAATGTTACGATAGACGGGAATAGACGGGTGGAGGAATGTGTCTACCTCGGATCCTTACTGACGGCTGACAACAATACGAGTCGTGAAATTCGAAGTTGCATCATTAGTGGAAGGCGTGCCTACTACGGACTCCAGAAGAAACTGCGGTCTAAAAAGATTCACCCCGCACCAAATGCACCATGTACAAAACGACCGGTGGTCATCTACGGACACGAGACGTGGACCATGTTCGAGGAGGACCTGCAAGCACTCGGAGTTTTCGAGCGACGCGTGCTAAGGATGATCTTCGGCGGTGTGCAGGAGAATGGTGTGTGGCGGCGAAGGATGAACCACGAGCTCGCTGCACTCTACGGCAAACTCAGCATCCAGAAGGTGGCCAAAGCCGGAAGGATACGGTGGGCAGGGCATGTTGCAAGAATGCCGGACAACAACCCTGCAAAGTTGGTGTTCGCTACTGATCCGGTGGGCACAAGAAGGCGTGGAGCGCAGAGTGCACGGTGGGCGAACCAGGTGGAGCGTGATCTGGCGAGCATTGGGCGTGACCTATTGTTGATTATGTCTTATCCTAAATGTGATGTTGAACAAATAAATGTAAGTATGTATGCTGGCGCATGAGAAACAAAAACCAATCAAGAGTCGTTATCGAGATTCAAACCGACAGCGTGGCAGCTCTTTGTAGTAACCACTCAGCTTTATTATAACAAGTTGTATATAGTTGAGTAAAGACCCTACATTTACATTGATTGGCGAGGCATTGAGCGATACAGGGCTCAATACAACAACAAAATACACCATGTCCAATATATTCCCATACACTTTTTACTTGCATTGCACTATGGTCCAGATTACGAATTTACGAGGAAACATGCTCCCAGCGCCTAAACTTGAAACTTTACATCAAAGTGATGTTCTACAACATGGTTTGTAGCATTAATGCTCATTTTGTTATGTTAATTAAAATTAGGGTGGTCCCCATTTTCACGGAAATACAAAACCTAACTTTTTTATTTGCAAAAATAGATGTTTACACTTTTCGGCAAAGTTGTAGCGCAAAAAATTCATGGAATTATCATATATAAATTTTTATGTAGCTTAAAAATTGACCGATTTAGAGCAATTTTCCCTCATCAACTTAGGGTGTACCATGAAAAAATGTTTTTTTTTTGCCCTAGCTTTTTTATTTCATTTCCCACCGTAAAGTTGTGTTGGTACAAAGTTTAGAACTTATAAAGACGCGTACTTTGGTGCACAAACTTTGTCACTAGCTTCAACCAATCAATAGTTATTGAAGTTTTTCTAAAAAAAAAACGCCCTTTTCAAATGTTGATTTTTATGATTGGGGCAAACACAAAAAAAAATAAAGATGTCATTTGAAAGGACAATTTATATTGTTTAGCATATGTGAAAATTAGAGATATGTTATTTCTGTATCTTGAGAAAATAACATTTGAATCTGGCATGGTTTTAGAAGAAAAATTTCAATTACTATTGATTGGTTGAAACTAGCGGCAAAATTAATATATCAAAATACACGCCTTTAAAAGTTCTACAATTTGTCGGAACAGAACTCAACGATAAAAATTGAAATAAAAAAGTTAGAACAGAAAATTTTTTTTTATGGTTCACCCTAAGTTGACGAGGGAAAAGTTGCTCTAAATCGGTCAATTTTTAACTTTTAAAAAAATGGTGGTGAAACTTGAAATAAAAACAAAGGCCCATTTTCTTATGTTGAAAAAAATTAGGGTGGTCCCCATTTTCACGGAAATACAAAAACTTACTTTTTTATTTGCAGAAATAGACGTTTACATTCTTGAACAAAGTTGTAGCGCAAAAAATTTCATGGACTTTTGATATATAAATTTTTTTTGTAGCTTGAAAATTGATCGATTTAGAGCAACTTTTCCCTCGTCAATTTAGGGTGTACCATAAAAAAAGTTTTTCTGTCCTAACTTTTTTATTTCAATATCCTTCGTAAAATATTGTTGAGACGAGTTGTAGAGCTTTTAAAGGCGTGTATTTTGATATATTAATTTTGCCGCTAGTTTCAACCAATCAATAGAAATTGAAGTTTTTCTTCTAAAACCATGCCAGATTCAAATGTAATTTTCTCAAGATACAGAAATAACATATCTCTACTTTTCACATATGTTAAACAATATAAATTGTCCTTTCAAATGACATCTTTAATTTTTTTTTGTGTTTGCCCCAATCATAAAAATCAACATTTGAAAAGGGCGTATTTTTTTTAGAAAAACTTCAAAAACTATTGATTGGTTGAAGCTAGCGACAAAGTTTGTGCACCAAAGTACGCGTCTTTATAAGTTCTAAACTTTGTACCAACACAACTTTACGGTGGGAAATGAAATAAAAAAGTGCATTGGTGTCGTGTAACTACTCAACATGCTTCACGTATGTGTTGGTGTAGTTTTGCACTATGTTTAAACAAACACTTTTAGTTTATGTCTGATTGTTTTCATTCGGTGTTTATCTTTTACCAGCGATGAAGGAGTTTCGTGCTGTGTGGTGATAAAAAAAGTTTTTAAAATGTGAGCGTCCGGGTGCTGTAGGGCGATACGGTCAAAATTTGGTCAATATCAACTTGACGTATTTCTTTCAATTTTGCATTTAAAAAACCTGAACACCCCTCATTTTGAAGGTGTGTGTGTAGAATGTTGCTCCTATTTTGATTTTGGAATTCACTCTTCAGTTGTCAAAATGCCGTCCAAGCAAGAAGAGCAGCGTATCAAAATTTTGCTCGCGCATCGCGAAAATCCGAGCTACTCGCACGCAAAGTTGGCAAAATCGCTAAAAGTTGCCAAATCAACCGTTACAAATGTAATTAAAGTGTTTGGGGAACGTTTGTCGACAGCCAGGAAGTCTGGATCGGGGGGAAATCGAAAACCGGAAGCCACTGAGACGACAAAGAGAGTTGCCGGTAGTTTCAAGCGAAACCCTAACCTATCTCTCCGAGATGCCGCAAATAAGCTGGGTGTATCGTCTACAACCGTGCATCGAGCCAAAAAACGAGCCGGACTATCGACTTACAAGAAGGTTGTGACTCCAAATCGCGATGATAAACAAAATACGACGGCCAAAGCGCGATCCCGGAGGCTGTACACGACGATGCTGACGAAGTTTGACTGCGTGGTAATGGACGACGAAACCTACGTCAAAGCCGACTACAAGCAGCTTCCGGGACAGGAGTTTTATACGGCAAAAGGAAGGGGAAAGGTAGCAGATATTTTCAAGCACACGAAACTGTCAAAGTTCGCAAAGAAATATCTGGTTTGGCAAGCCATCTGTACCTGTGGCTTGAAAAGCAGCATTTTCATAGCTTCCGGGACTGTCAACCAAGAAATTTACGTGAAAGAGTGTTTGAATAAACGTCTGCTGCCTTTCCTGAAGAAACACGGTTGTTCCGTACTGTTTTGGCCGGATTTGGCATCTTGCCATTACGGTAAAAAGGCCATGGAGTGGTACGCCGCCAACAACGTGCAGGTGGTTCCCAAGGACAAGAACCCTCCCAACACGCCAGAGCTCCGCCCAATTGAGAAATACTGGGCTATTGTCAAGCGGAACCTAAAGAAGACCAAAAAAACTGCTAAGGACGAGCAGCAGTTCAAGGCGAACTGGCTTTCTGCGGCGAAGAAGGTGGACAAGGTGGCTGTACAAAATCTGATGGCAGGGGTCAAGCGTAAGCAAGCGAGGCAAATTACCACTGGTTTTCATCGAAAAAGGCGTTAAAGTGAATGCCGTATATTATAAAATTGAAGTTTTGGAGAAAGTTGTCAAGCCATATGTACAAGAGGTGTTTGGAGATGATCACTATGTGTTTCAGCAGGACGGAGCACCATCGCATAGTGCAAATCTCGTTCAGGGCTGGTGCCGAGAAAATTTGACCGACTTTTTGGACAAGAATGAATGGCCTCCCAGGTCACCAGATCTGAATCCCTTGGATTATTTCGTATGGTCATACATGCTGGCGAAGGTAAACGACCACAGGGCGTCTTCGTATTCAAACGAATTTGGAACGAAATGCCGATGGAAGTAGTGCCGTGCTGTGTGACGGTTTCGAAAAACGTTTAGAGCTGATCGAGAAGGTTAAAGTCGGTGTTATTCCAAAACATATGCTGTAGTTGATAAGTAATATATTGCAATATAATGGGTAAAATTATCAATAAAATTTGGATTATCGATTTGAAGTAAATAGAGTTTTATTTTGGATGAGAAAAAATTGGACATGGTGTATTACTTTACCAACCAAATCGAGGTCTGCTTCCAGGTCAGGGATGGTCAACGTAGCGTCTATAATCTTCGTCTATAATGTTAGGAGCAGCTGAGCTACCGCCTTGTTATTTAGTCCTGTTGGTGCTCGGAACTATAAAACAACAGGATCCCGATGGTCCTCCTGCAAGTTGATAAGAATTACAGCAACGAATAATATATAACAAAAAGATCCGAATTGAAACTAACAACATAATCCTAGGTTGCGGATAAGCAGCACGCCTCAAGTGTTGGGAATCAAACATCTTTGACAGTGGTTTGTTACACTTCTATGGAAAACAAGTGGTGCAAGTTTGATCAAAGTAGTCGATCGCGTTCAGAAATAACGTCAAATGGAATTCGAAAGAAAAAAATATTGTGCACAAAAACCTAGAAAATCCGGAGTGTTCCGGTTCCAACCTGGCTGAAGTTCTAAGAATGCCGAAAACAGTATGTCGAGTGCTCAAAACCTACAAGGAAACCCTGAGTGTGGAAAGAAATCAGCAGACTTACGAAAAAACTGACACCAGGGATCGTCAGCTGCGCGGCAAGGTGTTTCGATTCGATGAGTGGCCAGAAGGAACAACGCCAACTTTCAAACGCTGCCAGGGAAGGATACAAGTCGTAAAAAGCTAGTAAATATCCGAACCGGCACATGAAGCAGAATTCCGTGGCCAAAAAGTGTGCAAGGCTCTTGGACGACCGTTGTTTTGACGAAACACAAGGGCTGCACTTTGATCAATGACAAAACATATGTCAAACTCGATTTTAAGCAGCTTCCCGGTCAAAAGGTTTATATCGAGACTGGACTGGAGATGATCAGCACTTCTCAGACATCACCAACCTCAGAACCTATCGAGGCGCCAACATCGATTCGGACCACTACGTAGTGATGGTACCAAGACCGTCACGTTACAATCTCACGTGACTGAAGCAAAATGACATCACCGCAGGCTGCCCCTAATCGCTGGAAACTGCGCTGCCGGCAGAGGACAAACACGATGGAGTCTCGACCCTTGTCGGTAGTCCCACTGCAGGGAATGAAAATTCGGATGAGCACCTGCTTCAGTCGAAACAACCACTTCTTGCGTCGAACTCGTCGGTGCTGTTGCCATCGTCGGGGCACCAACAGTTTCAGGTACCAATGTCGGGGCATTAACAGTATCGCGCAGTGGTGCCAGAACCACCGCATGGGCCTGAGCAATCGTTCACTCCTGAGACGGATGCGAGAAATTCCCTCTCCCAGAGGCGATGATCTCAAAACTTTGATCAAATTCGTTATGGGAGTGAAGCACCTAGTTGAGCACATGATTTGGCGGACCAACAGCAACATATTAGCAATCCCATGCTACTGCAAAAGTTGGTCTTAAAAATGCAATGGGCTTCATACGAACGAAGCTATTATACTGTCAACTTGGCGACTTTATGGTCAACTTAAGGACTTTATGAAGGACGTTGTAATGATGGCAATTGATGTCCCATTTACAAACCCCGTTTACACTTCGAGTAGACCATCGTATCGCTGAACTTCCAGAGTTTAAGAAGCTAAATACAGATGAAACGTGGAAGGTGATGCGACATAAGAGATTGTGTCAGCTATACTTGATTCCCCATCGATCATGGCTATGTCGCTCCAATCAGGAGTGCGGAGTCGGAGACTGTCGCATGTACCATCATGCTTTACTGCACGTGAGGAAACCAAACACAAATACTGCTTCACCAACATTATCAGCCAACACAAATGTCGCACACCAGCATCACCATTCCTTTACTACATCTTCTTTGCTGCGCTATCTGCCTGTGACATTTTATGGCAACAGGAAGAGCGTAGTCGTCTACGCATTCTTCGATGACGGATCTTCCTCAACCATGTTGGAAGTTGAAGTGGCAAACCTGCTGGGAGTAAAAGAGCCTTGTGAGCCATTGTTTCTATGCTGGACTGGTGATGTGACCAGGATTGGAAAAGGATCGCCACTTATTGAAATAAATGTCTCAGGACGGAGGGAGGAGAGGAGTTTTCCACTAAGAGCAAGGACGGTAGAGCAGCTGAAACTTCCCAGTAAGACTGTCGTTTACGAGAAACTTTGCGATGTGCATCCACATCTGAGAAAACTACCTATGCAGGGTTCCGCTAATGCTCTGTGCCGTTGGCGGTGTATGAGCACGATCAAGCCGGCAATCTTTTGCCTGTCAAGGGGGTTCCCTTTCCTCTTGCCTACCCCGCATTGTGATAGCTAGGCAAAAGATTGTCTGCCTGATCGGATGTCGCCTTTCAAACATGCCCTCCGGTCAATTTCAACTACTTCTATTCAATTTCACAACCTGCCGTGCTCTTATCAATACTTTCTCTTCGCATCTTTGGTTCTAGCAGAAGCTGCTGTCCACTCCTAGGGTTGTCAAGAAAAAAATATGTCCCTATCATTAGGTTATTGGGTTATTGGGTTAGTTAGTTAGTTTGTAACGTGTGACTATTTTCTGTACATCTAGGCTGCATTTTTCGGGTTATCAGTTAGATTTAGCGACATTTAGATAATTCGAAGATCATGCTGTAGATGAAAATGCTGTTAAACACAATAAAAAAAAAACAATCACCATCTCAAAACAACGATTTTTTCGATGAAGTCCAAATACTTTCACACGGTAGTGTGAATGACACTACGTCCAAATCCAAGAATAAGCAGAACGAAAAAGCGAAGAAAGCGCTGAAAAATATCCCAGCAAAGTTCTTTTTTAAGGGTAGGGTCCCTTATTGACACGCGTCAGATGTAACACTGCATTATTATAAAATGATTAGAATAAAATTTTCATAGATTTTTTCTTCGTGGTTTTTTGTCCACAGCTGCACTAGCTGACTGTACAAATAGACCCAAAATATGAAATGGTCACAAGTCAAGTACAATATTCTGTTTCGACATCCGGGCGGATACAAGTTTTAAAGTTACTCGAAATCTACTCACCGAATTTCGCTTTGGTAAAGTTGAACTTCTTCACTGTGTATCGAATATCGCGGAACACAATGTCCACCGGTGGCCTCTTCGGAAAATGATAATCCTCCTTCTCCAGAAATCCATTATGATACATGGTGTTATTGTTCCCCTGGCTGCCGCCCTCACTCAACTCGATCGAATCTTCCCCGATCGACGAGCTTTCACCATTCGCTGGACAACAACTGAACGTGGATGTTGTCGATGATCCGCCCGTTGTTGGCGTCGCAGTTGTTCCGGTCGATGCCACGGTCACAGCAGGACTGACACCCGTCCCCGTTGCCATCACGCTCGACTGAGCCAGCGATGACGACTGCGGAATGGTCATCGTTGTCTAAACTGTCGGGAGATCACTGACACGCAAATTCACCGGCTGAATCGACTTCACCTTTAAGCCCGGCTTCGTAATTGGCTTCTAAACTGACTGCTAACTGACAGTGAATTACAATGATCGCAGCATTGTCTTTCCGGTTACGATCCGCTGCACGCACGCCTACTCTGACCTATTCCACCTGAAAGCAAAATGAAATGGGGAGATTATCGATTAGTGCCTTTCGTATTTACCTACTACCGAACAATAAGTCATTACGCAGGACTGCGCGAAATTCTCACATCTCACTACGCACTGATTAGAAAACAATCGATCTATCAGAATAATTCATGATCGCAACCTTGACTCATTCCCAGAGCAAATACCCGGGACCAGGAACGTGCACTTGAAACCGTCCCACTATCAGCTGTTCCAACTGCCGGCGGCTGCCAGGAGGCGGAACTGGTTCTGCTGACTCTGAAGCCGTTGAATTCATTATCAGAAATGGTGTTGAAAAGTTGTTGGCGGCTGTTTGTGCTTCACTCTCACGTCTACGGGCGGCTGTGCTTGTGGAGGAAGTTTATGCAAGTGCAGATTCTAATCTCCCGAGCGCACTATGGGCGGAAACGGTGGAAATTTTCAGACAAAAAATGGTAACTCAAAGAACGTTAGCGATAGAGATTCGATTCAAAGGTACGTAAAAATAGATCATTTTTCCACGGAAGAGGCTCTATTTTCGGTTTTTGTTAAGCTGCATACATACCGTGAAGTACCCTAATTCTGCGCAGCGCCTAATATGCGCATTTAGCCAACATTTTTCAGTTAATTGGAAAGATTGTCAAACTTTATATTTTATCCCATACACAAGAGGACAACATCTATTTGTATGTAGAACTAAATTCAAAGAATATTCAACTAAACATTAGTTTGGAATGTTTTAAAATGCGCAAAATTAGGGCAATAGGTGTGCAGAATATGGGTACTTCACGGTTATAATTTCTGTAATAATAACTCTGACTGCTCTTAAGCATTTTCAATAAAGATATTTCAATTGCCTGTAAAGTGGTTTGTAAAAATCAATAGTTGTTATAGCTTATTGTACTTTTTATTTAATTTATAAATCAAAATTTTCTATAGAAAAAGTAAATTTTAAATAAATAATAAAAATGAAAATATCAGAATAAACCAATGATAATCATCAAACAACTAAGGACCATAAATATTATAATTGTAGATGATTTGGTTTGGTGAAAAAATGTATCTTCTTTCAAAATATGCTTACAATTATTCGAATATTTGCTACTGTTACAACAATATATCATAAGAATATGTAATTTCTTAAACACATTACGCAGAAGAGAATAATGAATTTTAGAGGACGCGTAAAATTTTCCTCGTTTAGTTACAAGCCAAAGCAAACGTAAACAACGAAATTATATGCAATTTTTCATACAACAGAACTGCTTTCAGCTATATATGGCTTGAATTTACATGAAATATCCCATGAATTTATGAAAAATCTGGCATTCCGTTTATGTAGGTTAGATTACGCAGAAAATTCTATGTTTCTTTCAAACTGTGTAGTTATTCCATATAAAAGTTAACGATTTCTTATAGCCATTAAATATGCATTATTAAATGTTCTGGAAATCACCTGAAGACGGTTCTAAGAAAAACGTGTGAATAACAAAAATTAAAGTATGAACATGTGCATGATTGACCGCTCGACGTTGCTACTCCGTCATTTCCAAATGCGTCGTAATTAAACTAAGAACTAGTGGACCAACATAAGATGCTTGGGACCACTATACAAAAAAACAGTTGATCCTAAATTAAGGCAATACCGGCGCTGGTCCCGCCTAGATGCAGGGAAAATAAGGAAAGGGTCGGAATGTGTTGACGTGATATTCACTTTGTTGGAAGCTGACGAATTCTTTGGTCTTCCTCAAGAAATCTCTGGGATGTTGGGTTGGGTTGACAGCAAGGCTCGTTTTGGTAAATAATAAGAGGATTTTTTTTTCTATTTGTTTTCAGATTATCCTCCATTTCGTTAGTTTTAAGCAGTTGCACTAATATAAATTTGAATATTAGTTCCGATTTAAACCAACGGTAGGGATGCCATTGAAGCCACTCACAAATTGTGATGGTGGCTCTTTAATGTGAAGAAAAGATTTTAATAACGATTGGCAGGCCATTCTTATCTGTTTTTGACAAATTTCATCATAGATCGTTATTTCACGCATTGGGAAAATACAAATAACAACAATCAAATACCAGAATCCTGTTGGAAACAGTAATTGCTGTCTGGACACAATTTCGAGAAATTACACTACTTTCATTGAGACAGGTGTGAAATTAACATTAATTACTACATGGAACATGTTTTCAAGAATCATTTGTTAGATTCTTTAAAACATGTTCGGTGTAGTTATTAGTGTTAAAGTTTACGCCTGACTCGATGGAAAGCAGTAGAAGCTTAACGTTTTCTGAAATTGCACCCCATACCTCATTACTCTCGACACATTTTGGAACCGCCTTCTTTTGTTATTCTGTTGTTCCGCGAATTTGCTGTATATTCTGGATCGACTGGAAATATTGAGATCGGACTCCAGCGAGTTCACTCCCTTACGCGTTTCGCCAGCATTTTGGTCCTAACCGTTCGATGCGGTCCTTGCTTTAGGTAAATTTTGTAGTACCCGTCTCGTTGTATATTTTTAGGGTGCAGAAGATAATCTATCGTTCACATCGAAGTGTTCACGCCGTTAGATCTTATACGGTTATAATTTATTTATACATAAATCTACTACCAACTCTCGTTTTGAGTACACAGGGTAACAAAAAAAATCTTCCGAATGGGCGAGGTAGCTCATTGAAAATTCCGGTTCGCCTATAGGCATCTTGTTATAAGGTACCAGGTGGGTCTCACCCCATTGCCTGTCGATCTGCCAAATCTGGAAGATGCCTGCATTGAGTTAATAATCCGTCCACTATATCACCAAACATTGCGATTGGTTGAGTGAATTGGAGATAATGAAATCATTGGGTATAGGACCAAGTCTCCCCGGGGTGGTGCTAAATAGATGAGCTTGGATATCAATCGAAGCTAAGTTGCCAGATGACAGAAAATGCATCTACGGACTCTTATGTTTGCCAGGGCCCACAATTGTAGTTTTTGATGGATTAGCGTGGAGTGATCTTGATATTGTATTATTAGAATATTATGTTACATGCAACTGAATGTATTATTCTGCAAATTTTAACCTTGGCAAATTATAGCCAGACTTTTGGTTCAAATTCCAAAAGTTTACCCACCGGTAAGAGGAGCATAAACTAATCTTTGTAACATTTTTGCTACTAACGATTGAATACAAATTATCACTTTTTTTTATTAACTCTTTATTTATTCCAAATTTTTTACATTATTTTACATTTATATATTATCCTAGGTGCTCCTGCTGGGATAATATATGAACGAAAAATAATGCAAAAACAAAAAAAATATCTTTATATTCATAACTCTGATTTGGATTGAATATGTATAAGATCAGTGCAAAAAAAAACTTCAAAGAATTACGCAAGATGACTATACAATACTTAGAATGACCAGGAATTATGCGTTTCTAGTTTTGGGATTCGCTGGGGAAGATTTTCGGACAGCAAATGGTGGATATCTGATCAACAAAAATTCACTTTTATTCGCTTGAGTAATACACCACTTTTTATTCGCTTCTTTACACTTGATCTCTCGCCTCGTTTGAATCAGTTGAAGGCAAGGAAGGCGTCGATCTGTGCAAGCGTCGACTGAACCTTTAGATCCACAATTTCATCTGGTGTGTCGAAAAAACGATAAAACGTCCGGAAGGCGCCAAATAGGAACGACAAACAAAACCAAGTTGCCAAAACCTGCATCAGGATGCTATTCCGAGAGTGGCTGACGGAACCAAGGCGGACATATCAGTGGATTTCGAGAGATGAGTCAGCCATACATACATCACGACAGGTAAAATTAATGGGCAAATTTACCAAGACGAGTGCTTCCAGAAGCGCTTGTTGTCCTTCCTGCAGTTTGTCGGAGGTGAGATGCTATTTTGGCCGGATATGATATCATGCCACCACGCGCGACCGGTGTTTCAGATTGCTACAGGGAGGGTTCGATATGCAAAGTCCAGATCGTCTTCCTGTCCTGACAAACTCACAGGCTGAAAGTTTCGTAAATATTAACAACCCAACAATTCAATACCATTGACCATTTTTTCTCTCCTTTAATCAATACATTGACAAATGTGATGGAGGTTCTTGACCGAATAGCATGAATACACAAAACAATATAGTCCACTTACTCAGTCGCATGGGAAATACGCAAAAAATGGAGTTACTCAGTCTATAAGTGACTCCACTTGTTACAAAGTGTATGTTTGTAAACATGCATTTAAATCGAAGATTTCTTACGAATAACAGCTCTTAATCTTAAACTAAGCCCACAATTGGGTTAAAGAAAGCTTCTGCTAGTAATTTTTCCAAATTGTGCTCTTATTTGTTAAAAAAAAAAGTTCATTTAAATATTTGTTTTCAAAAGCACATTCCCCCACTTCGCAAATTTCTCCGGATAACCGGACACTTCACCTTAGAAATTTAGAAAAATTGGAGATTTGTATTGATAGTCCGAATTTACTGTATACGTAAGCCAATATTACTTCACTTTCCGCTATATTAAGTCACTCTAATACATAAATGAATAAAAAAAAATATTATCAATTGATCTGATTTTTAGTAGGTAGTTATAATAATCTAGTTAGGGGCTATCCATATACCATATACCAACGGCCCTGTGGCCGTTTAGGTATATTTTTAGCTCACAAGTTGTGTTTATTCAAATGATGCATCTTCAAGCATTCTTTTAATTTTCAGCACACAGGTTTCAATTTATTCGAAAAATACATCCAGAAATAACCTAAAAAATGTCACAAAGTCAAACTTCAAAAGATTAACATTAAGGTCATTTAAAAGCCCTCTTAAAATAAAAAAACAGTGCTCTAAGACTAGTTTAACATGTCGATATTTTTAAGATTTTGGTTTCAAATCAACTAGGAGCTCATGGCCATGAGACTATGCAGTTAAAAAATTCAAATGTGTTCTAATGATGCTTTCAATGGCAGTTAAGACTGATGCGGTAGACTAACCCTGGGGCCCTGAGAATTGGTTTTTGTATCACAATTACAAATGTATTAAAATGTTGTTTGCATAAAAACATTAATATAGTGCAGAATTCCTTGATTAAATTCAAAAAGTGACAACCAATTCCATCGGTCGGCATCATCCGGGAAGCACCCGATAGCCTTGTGGGTAAGTTTCAGATCACAAACTTAGAAAGCATAGCATAGCATAGCATAGCATTTTCCGACTATACATAATCCAGGGTTGGCTGTTGTAGAGGCAATGGAAGCGCCAGAGAACCATGGGTGTGACAGATTCTTTATCCATCGATCTAATTGCACAACATCTGGCCAGGTCCTTATGATCAGCAGGGATAGGAAGAAAATGCTGGTTAGATGTGTACTTAAAAAGATGCGGAGAACTTATCCTAGCTTTATAGACATCTGGAAGTGGGATGGGATTGTGCGGGAGGCTTTCCTTGTCGAGATAGCATGTGTATATTAGTTTCATAAACATAAATGTGTACAAATTCTTCTCTACACCCAAAAATTGAAATTGTAGCAAAAAATGCAAAATTGCAATTTTGCAGTTTTTGCAATCATATCTTGAGAAATCCGCATAATTCTGAAAAGGCAAATTTGCCCATCATGTTCCACAAAGCTTTTTATGGTATAAACAAAGCCATGCAAGTGTGTGCAAGTGGTTATCGCTGTGTGCCTAGTGCCTCGAAAATCGCAGCAACCGTTGGGTTTTTGTTCAACCGTCAACAACTTCTCAATATGGGTGAGACAATGGCACAGAACGCTGGTACGCCGTATGCCTCTGTTGCTATTCCGCTGTCAAGTGTTCTATTTTTATCTGCACTCGTCATCACACTCCTATCGCCCGCTCATCAAGTCACCATGCGGTTTATGAAATAAACGAAGCCATGTAAGTGTGTGCGACCGAAATTTGCTTCATTGTTGTAACGTTGAGTGCCTCAAAAACCGAAGAAACTGTAGGACTTTTATTCCATTCACCTCAACTTGTTGTGGTGACTGGATGGTTACAATGAAGAGCCGTCATGCTGATGGTCGCTGTTCGACTCTCGGTATCGGATGGATATCTTTTTTTTTGTGCGCCATTGAATTTACTACTACTAATCAACTGTACAACATCACGCACACATTGAATTTTTCTAATCGAATTGATGTGTTGCTTTTTTGCCCACGACCAATGTTGCTTTCTTTCTCCAAGTTGCGATCCATTACGAGAAATGAAACCAAATCATGCGAAATTGCATTACAATCTTGCTTTTTTATTTTGGATGTAGGACTAATTCAGAGAAAAGCAGATTTCTTAGACGTTATTCAGAAATAAACCACTTTAAAGGTTATTCCAGATCACCCACGAGACCACAAGTGACTCCGAGGGTCGTTATCCGTTTCGCAAGTCCAAATGTGTTCAAATTATGCTTTAATTAGTTTGCGGAAAGAACTAATCCCATTAACAGACAACATATATGCACCCAAAATAAAAAAGCAAGATTGTAATGCAATTTCGCATGATTTGGTTTCCTTTCTCGTAATGGATCGCAACTTGGAGAAAGAAAGCAACATTGGTCGTGGGCAAAAAAGCAACACATCAATTCGATTAGAAAAATTCAATGTGTGCGTGATGTTGTACAGTTGATTAGTAGTAGTAAAATCAATGGCGCACAAAAAAAAAAAGATTTCCATCCGCTACCGAGAGTTGAACCGCGACCGTCAGCATGACGGCTCTTCATTGTAACCATCCAGTCACCACAACAATTTGAGGTGAATGGAATAAAAGTCCTACAGTTTCTTCGGTTTTTGAGGCACTCAACGTTACAACAATGAAGCAAATTTCGGTCGCACACACTTACATGGCTTCGTTTATTTCATAAACCGCATGATGACTTGATGAGAGGGCGATAGGAGTGTGATGACGAGTGCAGATAAAAATAGAACACTTGACAGCGGAATAGCAACAGTGGAATATGGCGTAGCGGCGTTCTGTGCCATTGTCTCACCCATATTGAGAAGTTGTTGACGGTTGAACAAAAACCCAACGGTTGCTGCGATTGTCGAGGCACTAGGCACACAGCGATAACCACTTGCACACACTTGCATGGCTTTGTTTATACCATAAAAAGCTTTGTGGAACATGATGGGCAAATTTGCCTTTTCAGAATCATGCGGATTTCTCAAGATATGATTGCAAAAACTGCAAAATTGCAATTTTGCATTTTTTGCTACAATTTCGACTTTTGGGTGTGGTTGTTTCAGATTATCCGGAAGACCAGGTGACCTTGCGCATCATTTTTCACATCACAAGTTAGTGTATTCTCATAACGACTTCAATGACTAAATGATGTTATAAATTTACCACTTTCACAGTTGTACCGGCCCCACCGGAGGAACAATTAGTGGAAATTACTGGAAATAACTGGAAATTATCGGTAGTTTTCATTTTAAACCACTCACATAAACTATGTCGCTATATATATATTTTTTTTAATACAAGTACACAATCTATGACAGCCATGAGAAAAACATAAATTTTAAATGTTAAACCTTTTTACAATGATGACCTGGAAGACCTGAAAGATATGAGAATGGAGAATTATGATATGATTTACAGGTCGCACCCTCTCACTTCGCTATTGTCTAAATGACAATATTGCCCAGGCTACGCCAACTACACCCAAAATAAAAAAGCAAGATTGTAATGCAATTTCGCATGATTTGGTTTCATTTCTCGTAATGGATCGCAACTTGGAGAAAGAAAGCAACATTGGTCGTGGGCAAAAAAGCAACACATCAATTCGATTAGAAAAATTCAATGTGTGCGTGATGTTGTACAGTTGATTAGTAGTAGTAAATTCAATGGCGCACAAAAAAAAAAGATATCCATCCGATACCGAGAGTCGAACAGCGACCATCAGCATGACGGCTCTTCATTGTAACCATCCAGTCACCACAACAAGTTGAGGTGAATGGAATAAAAGTCCTACAGTTTCTTCGGTTTTTGAGGCACTCAACGTTACAACAATGAAGCAAATTTCGGTCGCACACACTTACATGGCTTCGTTTATTTCATAAACCGCATGGTGACTTGATGAGCGGGCGATAGGAGTGTGATGACGAGTGCAGATAAAAATAGAACACTTGACAGCGGAATAGCAACAGAGGCATACGGCGTACCAGCGTTCTGTGCCATTGTCTCACCCATATTGAGAAGTTGTTGACGGTTGAACAAAAACCCAACGGTTGCTGCGATTTTCGAGGCACTAGGCACACAGCGATAACCACTTGCACACACTTGCATGGCTTTGTTTATACCATAAAAATCTTTGTGGAACATGATGGGCAAATTTGCCTTTTCAGAATTATGCGGATTTCTCAAGATATGATTGCAAAAACTGCAAAATTGCAATTTTGCATTTTTTGCTACAATTTCAATTTTTGGGTGTAGCGTCTCTATGTTTCAGCTGGCAGTCTTTTGTGATCATAAGACTCGAGGAGGCGTGAGGTAGGAACTTGTGAAGACCAGAGGTCGGTCGCACCATCCTTCGAAGTTGTCAACTCACCATTTGAAGCCCGGTCCGCGTAGCGATTTTTTGGAGCGAAAAATCTTTGAGCACGTCTTCCTTCAAAAGGGAAGGAGAACCGTTGATCCCAGTTCTTATTTTGAACCGTTGGGTTGGATATGTACATGCAAAAAAAATCTACTTTAGAAACTACCATTTCGAAGCTTAAATTAATCGTTTGATTTAACCATGCCTGCGATTGTAGTCCACCATGGTGGGGTTGATATCAACATAAGCTTTGTCAAATATTCCACAATTGTTGAAGGCTGTACCATAAACCTAGTAAATTTGTCTGAAATTTCATAGTAATTTTGAAAATAGCCGGGTAAAACGGAAGTTTTACGGCAAGATTTTTTTCAGTGGAGAATCAAAGTCGTCTCTCTGGCGTGACGAACGAGCTTCAGACTGAAAGTCACGTAAATACGAAACAACAATCAACAATAACATGTTCAGAAGCAGCCTTCTTCGCTGAAAGGACAGCCTTCTTTTTCATTTCAATGGTCATACGCATCCAAAATTAATTCATAAAAATCATTATAGAACAAATCTACCAATGGCATATTTTTTTTTATTAGCTCAGTTTTTTTAAATCTAAATAGTCATATTTTTGTAGAAGGATGTGTTCCCCTATCTCATAAGAATAAGAAGTATTGTTTCTAATATTTTAAATATTTTGCCCGCCAAACAAATCAAATCTCTCAATTGTTGTTTTTTTTTGTCGAAAAATTCATTTTAGATTTCATTCATATATATATTTCATATATTTGATTTTTGTCGAGAAATTCAGTGTTTTCTACCACAGTGCGGCGGCTGGATTGAAACGAATCATGGTCGGCTGTTCAAGGGATTTTCTACGTTTTGCCGCAGCTTCCCTGTTGAGATGGGTTTTCAAAAAGTTGAGCTTAGTCGAGCTGGTTACCTAACC
The DNA here is from genome assembly GCA_034211315.2 of Aedes japonicus. NCBI lineage: Eukaryota > Metazoa > Arthropoda > Insecta > Diptera > Culicidae > Aedes > Aedes japonicus. The sequence goes on along the minus strand of JASCZW010001316.1, from coordinate 14,703 downwards.
GGCGAGACGCGTTGGATCACCATTTTCCGGGAAGAATCCTCCACTTCGTGATGCATTAGTTAAGATAAATGATGCATTATTTATTGCGATCATGCACCATCGATCCACTTATTTGTAATTCCCAGCGAGTTGTGCGGTGTTCGTGCCAGTGACAACCGTTCATGAGCAATTATTTTCCAACCAGTGTCGGTGGGCGTTAATGAGCTGGATCACGAGGCTCATTCGATCGGTGAAATTGTGATTGCCAATTAGCTGAATGGGTAGGGAATGTTCAGTGATTTGGAATTGAGGATTTCATGGGGTGTTAACAACGTCTACAAAAATTATTTACTCTATCAATTAATATGTTGTCTACAGTTAGAACTTAGGATGTTCTTGGTTACTAGAGGCAACTTGGTATAAGTTCTAAGGACAACAAAACCTAAGTAAATATTTACTAGACGAAACTCCACTCACAAAGACAGAGCCGAATTAAAATTCAAGCGCCTCCCGGCTTCTATAGGAGCTCTTTGCGGAAGATTCGTTGTACGACTTCTTCTGCCTAATTGCACGCAGCCGGTGCGCATCAATGGTAGACCAGACGGCAAAGCAAAATAAAAAAAGAACATGACGTACCTGTTGACCTACGAGAGCGCGGCCGGTTGGCCGGGCCCCCACGAGTAAACAGTGTGCAAATTGTTTGTGCAAATGTAATCCATTCATAAACCGGATAATTTGGGCAAGCTGAGAGCGTTCGTGTGTATCCACTAGAGATCATCTGAATTACTCCTCGCATTGACTGTCTGGCACATGGTGATCAATTATGCTATTTTTTTTGTTTGCAGCTCGAGAAGCGTCGGATCTGAACGTTTCCTATATCCTAAGTAATGAACCCACGGCTTTAGCTATACAAGTTAACTGCAAGAATTGCGTTTTCAAGGGGTATCGTTATAAATCGCATAGTTGCAAATTTGAGTAAATGAGGGGCCTTCCGTAGCTCAGTCGGTAAAGGCGCAACTACAAAGCAACACCAAATTAGAGGTGGCTGGGTTCGATTCCCGGTCTGGTCTTCTTCAAATGGTACCTGGCTTTGAAAGCTTCCAATTAATAATTGTGATAGTGCACTTAGAACACTAAGTTTAAAGCAAGCAATAAGCTAATTGTGCAATCAATAAGCTTGAAACGTTAAGAAAGAAAGTAAAACGTGAAATCCATATCCAAAATGGCATCAATGTTGTGGTTCTGGAAAAATTCTGAAGCCAATATTTTTATATTAGCTAAATTCCAAATTCTAGAGCCCCTCCATGTTCCAATGAACCTAAGGGAGCTGATGTAGAAGGAGATGTTCGCTCATCACCATGAGGCACCAAGAGTGAACAACAAGGTTTTTGGCTAGAATGAAAGATATGAAGAGAAAGTTTTGATAGTTCCGCTAGTGTGCGGCAGGCTTGGAAATATAGCAGATGTTTTAGGAAAATTGAGCGAAAAGGGCATGTGTACAGTGGTACTCGAACCACTGTTTCTCTCCGAGGTCTCTACGTTGGAGACGACGAGAGAAACTTTAGTGATCGTCAGTCGGTGCGAATCAAAACAAACCCAAAAAAGGAGAGAGTTCCTCTCCCATGTGCGCATCGGTAAACAGAGTGCACACAATAGATCGCTAGAATAACTATACAAGCCACAGTGGTACATGAGCGTCTTCCAACCGGACATTTTTGCCTGTTGAAGTGGCGGAATTAGTCCGTGCTTCGACCTACCCCGCAGTGGGATGTTAGGCAAAAATGTCGTTGGTTCGAGTACCACTGTACACATGCCCTTTTCGCTCAGTTTTCCTAAAAACATCTGTTATATTTCCAAGCCTGCCGCACACTGACGGAACTATCAAAACTTTCTCTTCATATCTTTCATCCTAGCCAAAAACATTGTTGTTCACTTTTGGTGCCTCATGGTGATGAGCGAACATCTCCTTCTACATCATAATCGTTACTCCTCGCACGGAGAATATATAACATAACAATTAATCTAAGCCGATAAATCTGTGAGTTCAGTGCAAAAGGTAAAAATACCTATTTTGCCAATAATACAAAAAAAGGTGAAGCTCTTACCGTTGATGTGAAATAGCCGATAAATCTCCTCCAAGTTAAATTCCCCATATTGTGTGGGTCAGAACACTAAAACGCTTTGGGAACACCTGTAATTTTCACACAAAGCGATTCAATTAGCCTAACCACAATGAATCACTCATAAGCTTCATCTACCTATTCCCAACAAGTGTGCTACTTGGGCAAAATTCAGTCGAATGCAAATGGAATGTTTAGATTTTGAGCTGAGAAAAAAAACAAACGCAAAAATGGTCTTCCATGACGCTTGTGGTCCTAGGCCATAGTTGGATGATTTGCCTTTCTATTGAAGCCTCTGATTTCATTCTAAAGAAGAAGAAAAAACCACTGTCAATGAATGAATCATCAGTTTTAAAGATGAGGATATTTGCCCGATGAAGCAGACATCCAGACATACTTGAACATATTTATTAGCATTGCTGAAAGGAGATGATTTGACAGAAATTTTGGAGTATCCAATCCAAGAGGGTTGCTCAAATACATTAAATTCACTGAAAAACTTAACGATATATAACTTCATACGTAAGCCAGTGGTTAATCACTATTGGGCTTTTTTATGAATAAAGAAATGGAAAGGCGTTAACCAGAGGGAGGAATTCCACGTCAAATTATAGATCGATATTGCTCGACCTTCTGTGATATGTCTGGAGCGCAATTAAGGGGGGATATACAGTTAGCACGAGAAAAAAAACTCATTTTTGAAATTAAAATTTCAAGGGGAAGTTTTAACTCAAATCAATCATAAATTTTTACAATTATAAGTGTATCCATGTTATGTACAAAAATATTTTTTTCAATTTTTTTTCAACAAAATGGCGGCCGTTAGAGTACGTTGAAAAAGTAATTGCATTTTGCTTGTGCCGGCTCTCCTGGTCACAGTTTCGATCTTAAACCTGCTAACTTGAAATAACATTAATTACATTTACAGTTAGTAGATGAATTGAAAAAAAGTAAAAGAAAAATAATTTGCACTTTTGGCGTAACTTTTTTGCAAAAATCCACATTTTTTTCGCCATTTTATCACTTTTTTCCGTATTTAATAGTAAAATATTACAAAAAATTTTAATTCATATAGAAGGCTATACCATAATAAAGAAATCCTATAAGTTTCATCTAAGTCGAATAGTTAATTTTCGAGTTATCACCGGCATGAACTCCGAACATGCTGTTTTGAGAAAAACGTGTTGAAAGTTTTAATTATCGGTCTGCACACGAAGAAGGCGTCTTCGAAAAACGATGAAACGAAACACGTTGAATTCGAATTTCGAAAAAAAAGCTTTAGGAGAGTATTCTACGGAAAATTTACTAACTTTTTATGCAAAAAAAAATTATTGAAAATGTTGGTCATTCGATAAAAAAAAACTCATTTTTGAAACCAAAATTTCAAGAGGAGGTTTTTGATCAAATCAATCGAAACTATTTTTCAATTACAAGTGTATCAAGTGTATGTAGTGATGTATGTATGATGTATGATATGTACTACCACCCATTGTAGCACGGAAACTAAGTCCGACAGCAGTGAGCTCTCCCCTCTGTTAGACTTGATCAAGCTTTAATAACCACTGATTATCCTAATCATGCCATTGTATGAAGGGCCAAAAAGGGGTTGGGTGGATCGATAGGCAACATCACTTATACGTATCCACAGGGATATAAAGAATCTCCTTCCAACAACAAGATTGAACAATTGGTCAAAAGAGCAAGCTATCTAACATGAGGATGCCCCAATCGGCGGGGAGAAGAGCCCGCCCTCTATTCACAAACTGTTAGCAATGGGGAGTTGGCATTCCCACTCTCCCCATCCAGAGTGCTTCAATCGGGTGCCCTGATCGTCCCTCCCATTCCCATGAAATATTTATATAATAGTGTATATATTTATGTAAATGAAAAATACTGCAATCATTCGGTATCTATTATTTATGATCTCTTTCGGTGGATCCTGAAATATAAGAAATGTTGTAAAGTGTTAAAGTGGAGAGTTCTGTGTTTTCGCGCTTAAGAATGTTTTCGTTCGTTTTCAGCGATAGCAGCAATTTCCCAAAATCTTGGTTTGAGGTATCCTAAAAAAGTTTGTTAAATTTTACAAAAAATACATTTATACATTTTAATCTACTGTTGCCATGGTCACTATTTGCTGTTTGGTGTTGATTTTTATTACAGCAATACGCTTTTATTTTTGCTGGCTTAATAATTATTGCTCCTGTGTAAGGAAAACAGAGAAGATTATATTGACAGGGAGTTAAAGACAAATGGACGTAAAACAACAAAAAGCAATTTTTAAATCATCTATGAAGTAAAATCTATAAAACAATATCATCAAATATAATGGTACTGTGAGTTATGATACGATACTGACAAAAATAGAACTGTAACATCAGACACAATCCAAATAGCAAACAGCACAGATTTGGAAAAGGTCTATTTGCAAACTGGAATTGAAAAATACATTGGGTAATAAGTGCAAAAGCCTACCATAGATTCCGTTGCAGCTTCTTTTATGCAAGGCACTAGATACTTCTAAATTATGATGATAATTGGACACATAAGACATAATAATTAAAAGTATATATAACCTATTAGGTGAAATTATAACAAAAAATATGTAAAAATATAAATCCTGAAAACACCAGTAATTATCAAAATGATAATGATGATGATAAAAAAGATTGATAATGGTTATGAATAAACAATGTCCTATGTGATAATATGTCAAGGGATATGATAATATAAACTGAAAATTACATCTGCGCCGACTGCTGTTTTGTTGCAATTGTAGACAAACTCCCAGAAAACTTAGACAATGTATGACATGAGAAAAAAAAAGAATTTTAAATTTTAAATTATTTTATAATACCTGATGACCTGGAAGACCTGAAAGATATGAGAATGGAAAATTATGATATGTTTTACCGGTCGCACCCTCTCACTTCGCTATTGTCAGATTGACAACATTGCCCAGGCTACGCCAACCAGCGTCTCCATGTTTCAGCTGGCAGTCTTTTGTGATCATATGACTCGTGGAGGCGTGAGGTAGGAACTTGTGAGGACCGGAGGTCGGTCGCACCCTCCTGCCAAGTTGTCAACTCACCATTTGAAGCCCAATTACAAGTGTATCTATGTAGTATACAAAAATATTTTTTTCAAAAATTTTGCAGCGAAATGGCGGCCGTTAGAGTGCGTTGGAAAAGTCGTTGTATTTTGCTTGTGCCAGCTCTCCTGGTCGCAGTTTTGATCTGACACCTGCTTACCCAAAAGTACTCTAAGGTCCGAGACAATCTGCCAGCGAAATTTACTGTAATTAATATAATATAATAAAAAATCAACAATTTTTTTTCGAAAATTTTAGATTTTTACGTAAAAGTTTTATTTTTCTCGTTCAAAAAAAAAACATAGTAATATATTTTTTCCGAAAGCTAAAGTAGAAAACTATCCAAAAACGCCGGAAATCTGTAAATCGGCTGGAAAAAGCCCGAGTACGAGTTTTTAATCGCAAAAAATGTACCAAAAAATGGTTTTTGAACAGTACATTAACATTTTTAGGGTGTTACAAGCATTTCGAACACGGGTCGGAGTTTTATGTTCGACCCGATAAATAATTTCTACTGTGTCACTTCAAAAGTTCTGAATCACTGTTACACTGTGTAATTGTTAAAAATTATTTACAAAAATTTAATGAGTTCCTCTTTTTTATTCATATTGAACGGTATTTAAGGTATTTAAGGAGAAGAACTATTTGGGAATGATTTTTGTATATTCATAGACGACCGAAACCATCGATTGGCACAGAGGAGGTTTGGAAGTGGTTTTTTCATTGCGATTTCATCTAAATCTTTAATTCTGATCTAATTATTTCTGGAAAGTTTAAGAAGTTTGAACATGTGTGGGATGAAGCTGGTGAAATGCATGTGTTTTTATCTTTGTATTTCCTACTTGATCATACTAACAAGAACACATACGAAGCAATTTTTCAAAATGCTGAAGAAATCCTCTGGTATCTTGCCCCTGAGATCAAAGTTCATGTATATGGAAAATTATATTAACGCAATGCTGACTTCAATTCTGACGTTGAAAATGAAGGTATTCTGCTTAAAGTCGTTGAAGAAAATGAGACAGTTAATTTTGGACAAAATTACCAGCCTTGGATTTAACCAAATTAATCATGTAAAAAATCAGCAAAATTACTTTTTACATTTTTTGTTGACAAATATTATGAGGAATCTTGTGTGACTGAATGTTTCACCTGCATTCAATCATACGAAATGCTGTATGTCTTCTACAGGTTTTCATATGAAATAATTATTGAGAACTTACCTCAAAAAGAAAGACACAGATATAACTCCAAATATCCAATATGGTTCAACAGGAATATCATTAATTAAATTCCGATCAAAAATTGGAAGAAAAAGGCTCACAAAATTTGCAAAATATTACGACTCTAGTGTCCATCGGCAAAATTATCTAAATATCTGTGATCAGCTTAATTCAGCCATCAATTCCGACTTGGAAGAGTATAATTCCAAAACAGAGAGCCAAACCATGTCTTAAGCAGTTTTTCACGAATGTCAGAACAAACTTATCCTCAACTTCCCTTCAAAGATCCATCTTAACGACAAAAACGCTGGAAACCCTGGTGAGATTTGTGACTGGTTTGCAATGTTTTTCCAAGAAATTTAAACGAAAATTTGGGACGGTGATCGCGATCTAGATTATTTTTCATTCTTTCCTGCATCTTCAAATGACATTAGAGTAAGTCAGGAACATGTTCAAGCCATTGTTGCTGGATTGCAAAATCTTGATGCTGCAAAAGGTGCGGAACTTGATGGAATCTCTCCAGGATTTATGAGAAACCTTTCATTTGAACTAACTTCGCCTTTATTTTGGCTCTTCAGTTTGTCACTTGATTCAGGTCAGTTCCCAAAAATTTGGAAAAACTCATACCTAATACCTATTTATAAGTCAGGAAAAAATCCGATAAACGCAAACTGTTTAGCCAAGTAGAAAATGTTATAACAAATTCACAGTAAGGTTTTTTCAACGGACGCTCAAGTTCCAGAAACATTGAAAATATCTCGAAGCGCTGTACATTGATTTTAACAAAGCTTTTGATCGTATTGAAATTTCTCTTTTACTCTACAAGTTAGAAAAAATAGGATTTTAGGATAAATTTCTTGAATGGATGCAATCGTATTCAATAAATCGGCAACAGATAGGCAGTTTTAATGGGAAAAAGTCACACCCTGTTCATGTATTTTCTGGAGTTACGAAAGGCACACATTTAGGACCTGTACTCTTTATCTTGTTTGTCAATAATATTTCTTACATTCTTAAGCAGGCGAGCATTGTTAAATCAATTGATTCACAATGCAGATTGTAGAGAGGCATCATTCGATTGACTGGTCCAAATTTCACATAAAGGGTGTTCCGATCAAAATTTGGTCAAACAGTAATGTGTGTAATCGATCAAAGTTTTTAACTATAAGACAATTTTCCGTTATATATTGGCCGGATTTGGCATTTTGCTATTACGGAAAAAAATGCCATGAAGTTGTATGCTGCCAAGAACCCTCCCAACACGCCAAAGCTCCGTCCAATCGAACAATATTGGGCCATCGTCAAGCGGAACCTTAAGATGATTCAAAAAGCTGTTGTGAGCGAGAAACAGTTCAAGGCAAACTGGCGTTCTGCCGCGAATAAAGTGAAAAGTGAACTTTGATTGACTCACACACATATTTGTTTGACCAAATTTTGATCGGAACACCCTTTATTAATATTTCCGAAACAGAAAAAAATATATTTGTAATTAGTGAAAATTCACCTACGTATTTATTGGTTCAGTTTCAAAACACAAACAAATACTCTCCATAAGTTGAATTTTAATTGTTTTATAAATTAGCTACAGTTCCTTGCAAGGCATTTAAATATCAATAAGACTGGACTAGTCCAGTCATTTGACTTTCCAGCCACAGTTCACCGTAAATCACTTCCCATTATCGGCACTTGTTTGAATTATAGATATCTAGCGCCGTAATCATCATCATCATCATCATCATCAACCATCACGATCTGGAGCCGCCGATGTGATAATTGAATTTATTGCTCTCGACCAAGCCGAACTGCTCCATCAAGTGACTTCTTTGTCATTAGTTAGTAAGGAATCTTGTGACACTTACACTCACCCGCGCGCTCAGTGGGTAGGTCATTATTCACCTCATTTACATATCCCGAACAGTCATCATTCACTTCTCGGGAGCAGACCAACAGGGCTTCGCTCCGTAAAACTCATCATCGATGTCACCGGCAAACAGTTGAACAGTTGAATCTTGTGTGTGCTTAGTGTACTCTGTACTCTGTAGTGTTGTTTGACTTGCGAATGTGTCTCACGTGTTGTTTGGTTGAAGCGCGGTCTACTGCGCGGCGAATACTCTGTGTTTGACAGCAGCTGAGTTAGGAAGGCGTTAATAAGATTGTTCCACAACAATTGAAGGAATGATCTGACTTGAACTTTTCGTTGAAGTTTAATTAAAGTGATCGTGAGTGATTTGGTCCATCCTTAGCTCAGTCGGTAGTGAGAAAAATACGTTCGTGGGTTGTAATTATTGGTAGAGCAAAAATCTCATATAGAATACTTGATTTTTCATCATCATCAAAAACAGGCAAGCTGGATAACATCCCGGATAAGATAGTGTGATAATGTGTTTCAGTTTTTAATTTTTCATTTTTTTAATAGTGATCCCGTGAAATGTTGGTTCCTAGCTATCCAATCGTTCTACTAATACGCTCGTAAGAGTGTTTGAAAAAAAAAGATGTTTCATGGCAGATTCTTCCATCCGTGAATCATAAACATGTAAACAAGTGTTTTTGAAGATTGAAAATATGTTGCCTCGTAGTCTTTGGGTGTACTAAAAGCGTATAGAGTATTCAAATTTCGTTCAGAATAACGTTAATCCCAACGATTGCTATCACGAGAATACATTGTACTTCAACTAAGCTAAGTATGAAAATATTAGACACAAATTGAATAATGTAAATTGGCAATTGGTTCTGAAGAATGCAGAAAATGTCGAGTTCGCATTGGAGGTGCTTTATAATATCTTGTTAGAGATCATTCAAGAGGATGTTCCACGCATGAGAAGTCGACATAATTATAACTTCAAAAATCCAGTCTGTTTCAATAAACAAATCATCAATCTAAAAAATCGGAAACAGATATGAGCCTTCTGTTTCCGATTTTTTAGATTGATGATAAATATAAAATAAAAATAAATAAATTAATTGCGATATTTCTTTTGCATTTAATGCGTACAACACGAAAACGGAAAAAGAAATCAAGTCGTGCCTAAAACATATTTTTCAGCTATGTAAAAACTAAACTAAAATCTGGTAGCTTCCCATCAAAAATGACTTTGGATGAATTCAGAAGATCTTTGTTAATTTTTCGCGACATTTTTTCAAGAAACTTATTCTAAGTTTTCGGATAATGATCATGATTCTGAACACTTTTCATACTTTCCTGATTGTTCAAATAATGTAGTTGTTATTCACATACATGATCATGACATTCTGTTATGTCCGGGCCAGGTGGAAGTCCGCCAATATTTATGAACAAAATGGTTGGGCTTACATCCCCTTTATTTTGGTTGTTCAATAAGTCACTTGCATCCGGTAAATTCCCAGCAGAATGGAAAAAATCTTTCTTAATCCCAATATTCGACTCTGGCAGAAAATCCGATATTCGAAATTATCGTGGAATTGCAATAATATCGTGCATCACAAAACTCTTCGAATCAATTATAAACAAAAATATGGTTAATAAAGTCAAACATGAAATAAGGAATGCTCAACATGGCTTTTTCAAGCGACGTTCCACCATTACAAACCTGCTCGAATTTGTTGATTACTCATTGAAAGCAATAGATAAATAGAGCTATAGAAGCAATAGAAGCTCTTTATACAGACTTCAGCAAAGCGTTTGATAAACTTGACATTTCTACGTTAATTTTCAAGCTTGCAAAAAGAGTTAAGACTCCTCAATTGGATTAAATCGTTTTTAACTGATCGCCAGCAAATAGTTAGATTCAATGTTAAAAAATCAAATACTATTAAAGTCACATCTGTTGTTCTTCGTGGTTCTCACTAAGGTCCACTTTTTTTTATCCTATATGTTAACGATATATCGTTTATTTTTTTTTTAAATCTAAGAGTGCTTATATATGCTGACGATATGAAAGTGTTTTTAGAAATAATAAATGATGATGCTATAAATGTATTTCAGAAAGAAATACAGGTCTTTTATAACTGGTGTTGTAAAAGCTAGTTAGAACTAAATTTAAAAAAAATGTAATCTTATAACTTATTGTCGAAAACGAAGTACTTCAGTATCTTTAGGAAAACAAAACATTAAAAAATGTGATGAAATAAGAGATTAAGGAATAATTATAGAGACTAAATTGAAATTTATGGATCAATATAACGCAATAATTCATAGAGCAAGTGATATGCTAAATTTCATAAAACGTTTTGGTCACAACTTTCAAGGCCGTTATACAATCAAATCTTTACATATCTCTTTTGTAAGGTTAATATTAGAACACGGCAGTGTTGTTTGGTCACCTTATATGGAAAAGCAAGATGAGCGTATAGAGTCAATTAGAAAGCAGTTTTTATAATACGCACTACGCAGGTTAGGATGAACAGAGTTTCCACTCCCTTCATATGAAGCACGTTGCTTGTTGATCAGCATTCAGTCATTGAAAGAGCGTCTAGATTATTGATCTAGATTGATCTCATTTGTCAACGACATCGTTTCGCAGCGAATAGATTCATCTTAATTATTGTTAAAATTAAACTTGTATGTGCCTACCCGACAACTACGTTATCGGAATTAGTTCACATTATGCTAAATTCGCGCAATAAAATTAGATGACAAATGCTTACAGTCAACATAGTAATATGATTGACCTAAGAATGCCTCGTACAATACCGAAAAATATTATAATTTTATATATTATATTTAAATATGATTTGAAAAATATTAAAAGTAATTATTGTAGGCTTAGTAATTAATGTAGTCTTAGATTGACTGTTTGACGAAATAAATAAATAAACTTAAGGAAACCTCCAAGTTGATCTGAACAAACCCTAACAAACAAATACCATACAGTAACGATATTAAAAATGGTGTAACCATAACGCTTACAGTTCGAATGATACCCCGAATTGGTATCTAGGCAATTTTTATGGTTATTTTTTATGCGGGAAACCAAAGAAAGAACCATTTACAGCCCAATGAGAAATCTCTTTGAAGGCCGGAGTTCTCTGTAAAATTTAAAATAAAAGGAAAATCTTAAGAAATTCTTCAGACTACAGGTCGCAGTCAAAAGTTGGATCAAAAAGGAATTTGAACCAATTGATAGTTTATGACTAGTGTATTTATAATTATCGGAACAGTCCATGCTTAGCATGCTATTTCGTACAAGTCATTATTCATATTATTCATTTTGATGTACTTAGGAAGTCGAGCTCATTAATCAACACTCTGTGTCAACTTTTCACGGTATTCTCAGCGGGTTTAAGTGAAGTGTTAGTAGCTAAGAAAAAGTGAAGTGTTAGTGCTAAAAAGTATATGTTCACTCTTCTATAGTTAAGACTCCTGGGATGGAATACAGGTATTTCGTCCTTATGCCCAGGCCTATATGCCAATGATATAGCGCCTTTACTCACTTGCAAAATCGAGAGCTTTGAATTTTTCAAGCAACATTTAGGCATTTATTTAGGCTCATACAATTTTTATGAAAAAACGTGTGGAATGATTCAATTTGGGTGTGTGTCGTCTGTCAAGGAAACATACCGTCATTGTTGTCAAGGTGATGATTCACTTCAAAAGAAAACAGTTTTGGTAGTACTGCCGTCAAAAAGCAGAACAACATTTTAAGGACATATGGGATCAAATCTCTATCAATTAAAAGTTTTCTGAGCACAAACCTCAAATACTATTAGGACTTCAGGAGTGAAATTTTCAAGAATCGTGTGCTCCACTTCCATTGGTTTGCAATTTAGCGTTGTTTGTTTTGTTTCGTTTGTTATGTTGGTCTCAAAAATCGTGAAGTGATAATAAACCTAACCTATAAATCATATAGAAAAGAGACTTCCTCCAGTTTCACCTTAACTCAACAAAACAAACTTTCTTAGATGAATGCCGAATGAATGGTTTTTGAGATGAAAAATTAACACAAAAAATCAAGAGTGAACATTAAGGGCAAAGTCAGTCGCGCGCCCGTTCGGGAGGTCGCGCAATGTTTTGCAATTTTAAACATATTTGATTATCTTTTTTGAAATTTTATTTCCGTCCGTTTGTGCTAAACTAAATGAAGCACAATTCTTGAGAACAAACCATGTTGATAAATCTTGTAGTTTTTACAGGAATCCGTTTCTACTGAAAAAAAATGCAAAAAATATAAGACATTGTCTCCATTTTCAAGTGCTCAGCTCCGTATTGTTCATTTTTTTGAAAATTGAAAAAGGTGCATCGATAGCAAACTTTTCAAGGAACAATTTGGCTACAAAACATTTTTATATATTATTCACAATTATTAGTGAATGTGATTGCAAGCCAAAGTCAAATTAGCATTTTATCTCATAAAATTAGCCTTCAATGTTGAAAGAAATCACGAGACGATGCATGAACCTGCGCTGGGGGACAAAAATGAACAAAATGATTTTTCTAACTAATTCACTGTGCAGGGCTTAGCCTAACTTTATAACAACCGAAAACATTCAATTTCTAGGCAAAATTTTAATACATTCGGAATTTGATAAAAAAAAATATGCATACGTTTCCTACAACAAGCTAAATTTATTCAAAAGTTCTAAAGTTTAACTCGTTCGAAAGTCCCAATGTAGTGCAGTAAACTTCATATAAGCATCATTATAGTTATTTTTGGTTTCTTCTTGCGTGTGATGTGTCATATGACTGAAATCGGTTCTTTTCAGATGCTGATTCAGATCTCCAGGGATTATCCGGAACATCCTGGACACTGCATATATGCATCATATAAACTATTTTACAACGTTTTCAATTCTCTTGAGCCTTTAGATGTCCAATTTGAGATGTCGTATGGCCTATCTTGTGGTGTAATACCTGCTATTCATTGAAACAATAGAATATAATTAATTTGATTCTGCAACGATCCGGCCAAATCAAATAATTGTTGAATGTTGAAACAATATACAATGAAAAAGCGAAAAACTTTCAAACGGCAAAGACCCACTCTGAACATCGAAGTGAACTCAACTCTGTTCCTGCATTCATCGCTTGGCATCCGTTTGAATGTAGAAGTACGGATGAAAAACATGTTTCTTTCACACCGGGATTACTCGAAATTCATATGCAAAACTATATTATATTTTTACATCAAAAGATTGCTAATTAAATTTGCAATCTTATGGTACCAACAAAAGTACATAAAACAAAATTTCATAGCATACTTTTTGAATTTGCAAAACCACCTAAAACGTTCCACGCTATGGGAGCTCCGAACTGTGGGAGGTGGAGGACGAAAAAATAATAATTACCAACAGCACAAACCGTCTGTTCATTTCCAGTTTTAGTATATGTCCAGCCGTAGCTAGGATAGGATGTACGTTTCGTTTAGGAAGAATTGGACATCGAAAAGGATTATTTTGAAACGCCGACAACGTGGCATCAGTATTTTTCAGAATGAGGAAGTGCAGGGAAGATGTTTGTTCAATTGATACAATTTTTTATTCCTCTTTTTCAAATGATTAGTCTAACGGCTTACAAAATACCTGAATATATCCAAACTGGCTAACAGTCAGGTAAAATCGTTTGCACTTTATGCATCGTTCTATATTCCATAAACAACGAGTCATTTGTTGAATTCAAATGGATATTGCATATGTTGAATTAAAACAAATCTTTGTTTTTTTTTTCCTGTGACCAAAACTTTTATTGTATTGGCCAGATGATACATACATTTTAGGAAAATTTGCAGACTATGTTCATCGACCACCTAATTAACTAACTTGAAGATAATTAATCCATATCAGAACCGTTTCGCCAATATTTGAAAGGAAAAAAAAATGTAGGCATATTATACATCAGAATGTTCAAGTGTTTTACGGAAAGTTGTATAAGTAATAAGAATATTTTGAGAAAATTGAAACCAATCATCTGACGATATTTTAATGTGCCTGGCATTTTTTTACAATAACGTTTTTTTAACCATTTGGAATGTTCTCAAAAATTTATAAAAAAAATAATAATTTGAAGACATTTTGTAGTGCCTTAAGATTTTTAAAGTACGTAAATACATTTTACAAAATTTTTAAAATATTAAAAAAAAGGTTACAGTACTCGAATGAATAATTCTCTATAATATTTCGAGAAAATTTAACAAATCCTCCGACAGCATCTGGATATGCATCACTTTTTGTTTTTAATGAATAATTAAATTATTCATAATTTTGTTAAAAGCTTACTAGAATACAATACTTACATATATTTGAATCTAAAATATGCAATTATTATATTTTTGATAGTATTGTTAGAATTTTGTCAAACACTAATATGATTTTCTCAAATCAT